>PVJH01001800.1:0-179822 GCA_004026705.1 Nesogale talazaci | reverse complement strand
TTGTACAGAGCTATCTTGTGATCATTGATCTATTTAACTTTGTTTAATGTGAATGCGTTTTCTCCCTTTATCAGTCATAAACTTAGGTTGACATCATAGCTGGAATAAAATATTGTAAGCATTCTTCTTTCTTTTGGTTTTGAATTTGTGTGACTGAAGGTATTTTTACTACAATATTCAGTATTAAAGTCTGTGCATAGAGGCTGTTCAGAGGTCTGAACTCTACCTTTCAAACCTGGACGCTCTGATACCAGGGGAGATGAACAGGAAAACTGTTGGCGGCTGAGTCTGTGGGCCCCCAGGGCTGCCGCTGGCAACAGTAACAGAGATGGCCATGGTAAGCCCCGTCTGTGAATCCCTGTGACCAGCTAGCGGCCTACACTCACAGCCCCAGCTGCATGGAGAGACCCAGGGACAGCCTGAGAGCCACTCTAGCCTCCTCAATGAGACACGAGACAACGGAATGCAAACAGAGGACCAACTGGTCAGTGGGTTTAGGTGGAAGGCACCTCTTACCTTTAAAGTGGCATGCTCAGAATCAGGGCTCAGATTTTGAAGCAAAGCTTCATTTCTCAGGTCAGCTTTCAGTTTGTAGACTTCGGCTTCTGCCCTTTTCAAGGATTTCTGGAGAGCCAGCTTTTCTCTATTCCAGATTTCTTTTTCGGAAGCAATGACAGCATCGATGTTGGCAGCACCACCGAAGGAGAACCGGGCTGACTGCAGAGACCACATTCTTGTTTGCATGATTTATAAGAATAACTTTTTTTTTTTTTGCTGGGGGAAGGGGGTGCAGGCGAGGAAGGGGGGTCTAAATGAAATATATTAAAATATTTTAAAAATTTTATTTTCATCAAAAGTATTTCTATGGGGTGGTTGCCTTTTGACCTCAAAGAAAGTAACAATCTTCATCAGCTGACATTAACGAAAAACTCAGGACCAGGACCTCTGCCAAGTAGAAGCGTGTGTAGATCCATGAAAACCCAGCCTCGGGGGAGGCGCTGCTGCTAGCGAGTCCTGCCCCAGGTTTGAACGAAAGGGCAGGAGACTGAGCAGGCGGGCCGCCCGGGCCCCCACGTTGAGCCGGTGCCTGAAAGAGTGCCCTAAAAGGGGATAAAAGGCCCCACAGCATGTGGATCTGCACGGCTGTCTCCCACTGTGTGGTGCACTTGCCAGGCCTGTCTTTATACAGGGTGCTTATAGAAGCTGGCACTTTCTTTACACACACACACACACGTTTACTAGAGTGAAATACATAAATGAATATGAGTTTCCACATGAGTGAAAAAAATCAACTGAATGGGAAAGTCCGGACTCCAGTCTGAGCCTTTGTACTGCTCAGCACTGACTGCTTCTGGTGCACGTCTGCAGCCAGATCTTCTGCAGTGCAGTGCTTGGACTCGGAGACAAATCGAATGTGGTGTGAATTCTGACTAGTTCAATTTTCTCATGTGTAAGGCTGGGCATAGATTTGTAGATATTTAACCCAGAGTACGGCAAGGAAACAAAACAAAACAAAACAAAAGAACCCATCTCTGGCCTGCCCAAGTGAGCAAGAGAAGGAGGGCTGGTTTGGGGGTGTCCTGCTCCAGGACTCCAGGCTAGCAAGTTTCCAGGCTAGCAAGCATGCAACAAAATTAATTTAAAAACAAAAGAAAAAACCCCATCACACTGCAATTTAGTCGATTCCAATTCATAGACCTGATAGGGCAGGGTGGAACTGCTCCTGTGGGTCTCCAAGACTCTTTAGGGGAACAGAAAGCCACCTCTTTCTCCCTGGGAGCAGCTGGTGGTCTTGATCTGCTGAACTTGAGGTGAGCAGCCCAATGAGTCCCTCCTACGCCATGGCAAAGGCTTCCGGCTGTACTGTTACCTTTATGATTTTCGTTACTAAAGGAATGTCCACAGACCCTAAGAATCACACACTTGCTATTTTCCACACTATCAAGGTTAAAAATTAAACTAAGGCAGCAGAGATAGCTGCACTTCTAATATGTGAGCGTGCTATAGCCAGACGTACGCAATCTCTACCAGCTCCGGTCTGTCGATACCACTTGATCTGCTCTTCCAGCTTCATAAGCACGTTCCGTAAGTCGTTCTTTTCTTCCGTCAGTTGGCTGATGTGTCCTGTCAGCTCAGCATTCTGTCGCAGGAGTCTTTCAGTCAGTGAGCCACAGGTAGTGTTTGGGGAAACTAGGCTGGGCTAGAAGAGCAAAGACAGACGATGCCAGGTCAAATGAGCCCTCACGTGTGAACAGTGTGTACAAAGCGTGCTCACTGAGAACCAGCGCGTCTGCGACGAGTGGCGCTGCAGTAAGTGGCGCTCCCCAGGCGGAGGAGAAGCTGGGGAAGGCATGCTAAGGTGAACGCAGAGCACGTGTACAGCACATAGACTTGAGCAAGCAGGTGCTGCTTGTCGGGAAAAGAAGAAGGCGCTTGCTAGGGCCAGAGGAGACGCTGCCTTCACGCTCTAGATAACAGAAATAACTCTAGGCAATGGGGGGCCAGGAAGGGCTTTGGCAGGGCCACATCACAAACAATAGGGATGTGTTTAAGGTCACTCTGGCAGCAGTAAAGTGCACTGTTGAGTGGGCTAGGAAAGGCAGCTCTCAGTGTCAGGCAGACACAGGCAGATGAGAAATACTGAAGGCTGGATGCCGGCAATGACTGAGGGCTGCAGACTGAAGTGCGGAAGGCACAGAACTGAGTGCTGACGTCCTAGCTGCATGAGGAAGGGTGAAGGAAGAGAGACTGTGATGCTCTCTAGCTTTCTAGCCTGGGGGACACCATGTGCAGGGCAGGAAGAAGAATGAGATGCAACATTCCTGTGAAGTCCCTTTAAGGTCCTGTGAGGCACAATTCCCCAGGGAAAAGTGCCTAGTAATGGACTGAAAATATAAGCCTGGCTCCCAGGAGAGAAGTCTAGACTGGAATCATAGTCTATTCGAAGGTAAGCTTTCAAGATTTTTCTTTTATTTAACATCAGTTTTGGTCACTATATTCTCAGAACCCAGCATACAGAGTATCTGGAATAAAGTAGCTGCTTGATAGATGTCCTTGAATAAATGAGCTTAATGAGAACTTCGCTTGTTGGGATGGACAAGCCTTCAGAGCAGGGGAGAGTGAGCGAGAAGGATGGATGCAGGCAGCAAGAGGAGGGAGGGAGGGAGGAGACGAGGAGAATGAGAGCATACGGGCACAAAGAGCCAGGGTGGCACGGGTTTAAGGATGAGATCAGAGGTGTCAATGTGTTAGAGTCGAGAAAGACAAGGACCCGCCCATTCAGACAGATGGCCTCTCCTAACCCCAGGCTTCCTAACTCTGCCCCAGGCTGGGTTCAGAAGGCAAAGCCTGGCTCTGCACCACCACCGAGAGAAATGAGAGGGGCAGGGAAGGAAGAGGCTCATCAGATGAGTCAGCTGGGAGGCCTGGGGAGCACTGTGGGGTGTGTGTGTGTGTGTGTGTGTGTGTGTGTAGGGGGGTTCACAGAGTGGGAAGGGAGAGAGGGTCGGGGCTGAGTGGCTGACAGCAGAGGTCTAAGCTGCTCTTTCAAGAAGTTGGTCTCACGATAGTACAATGTCACAAAAGTTCAATGTAATGATATATAATAACTTCCACCATACTGGAAGTTCACTTCACTCCACTCCCTCAATTCACTATTTCCCATTGATATTCACATCCAAATAAAAAGATGGGAAATGAAGCTTTCTAGAAACTATGCTGCCAGGTTCAACTGCTTCATGTAATTTTTGGTTCACAGCCCAGCTCAGAACCACTATGCCGCCAGGGCAGCACTGTAGTTTCTGTTAAACCTCTGCATTCAGTGTTTTGGAATGCGCTTAAAGAAAATCCTACCTCTTCGGCTGACTGGTCAATTAATTTCTGTAGGTGCAAAAGAACTGCGTCGATGTTTCCCAGAAGCCAAATGAACTCCTCATCGTCTGCTGTTTCAAACTGTACTCTGAAAGAAACAGACACAGAGTCACACACGCTTTCCCAATTGGATATGTTTACGATGAGTCCAGGGCTCACAGGTCAGGCAACACCCTCGTGCATCTGCCAATTTTGGCACCATATATTCAGACATCTATTTTCAGGTGTTCAAGTGACTATCATCTTCCAAAGGAAGCATCCGTTCATTAACTTTAAGAATTCAGTTCCTCCAGTGACTCTCCACTAGCAAGGGATAGTAATGGATTCTGTCCAGCCTAAGAAAGCCATTTTCAAAGGACAGGCAGAAAAGACAAACCTGTTAGAAGCTTTCTGAGCCAGATGTTGTAATTTTGACACCACACATTGAAGCTTTTGTCTGATCATCTCTAATTCATGATTATAACCAATTCCTCCTCCGTTCATTTCAATCAGGTTAGGATAACTTGATTGTTTTGTCTCTCCTTCTATTTTCTGCTGAAGAACCCAATTTCTTGTTCGATCATTGGTCACACTCCATGTGGATGGCTAGTAATTTGGGACAGAAAAGGAAAAAGGCAGTAAGCACAAGCAAAATGCACAGCATACATTCTTTCTTCGAGAAAAAAAATTGTTGTTCACATTCAAATGAACTTCTGTAGATCTTAATTTGTAAATTATTTTGATGTAGCTATTTAACCAATATCAAAACTTTATGACCAAAGGGCTACAATAAAACACACACAAAGGAAAAAAAAGTTCATGTACCGACCTCATTAAGATTCTGATAGAAAATGCTTCTACTCTCGCGTTTTTCTTCTCGCTCTAGTTCTTGCTCCTGGAATTCCTGCATGACCCCTTGCAGCCGCTTTCCTTCAAGGTCCAGCTTATAAACTTGCTGCCGTTTCTCCTCCAGCTGCCGCTGAAGATCTTCCACTTTGGACTGGAGCTCGTGCATTTTCTTCTGTCCCTCCGTGTTGGCCTCTTGTTCAGTTTGTAGCGTCTTCCTATGGACTTGCCTATCCTTTTCCATTTGCTGCCTTGTTTGCAAAGAGTCCAGCTTATATTTCTCGGTCTCGCTTAGCAATTCCACTATCCGTCTGTGCTTCTCTTCCAGCTGTCTCTGCAGCTCCTTCAGTAGGTCCTCCGAGGGCACAGTTGGCCGAGGCTGCCCGCTCTCATTGCTGCTCTGTAGCTGGGCATGCAAATCCCGTTCTCTGTCCAAGGCGCTCCTCATTTCCTGAATGCGAACTTTCTCCGATTCAAGAAGTACTTGAAGCTCTGAGTTTCGACCTTGTTCTTCTGATAACTGGGCGTCGTACAGCAATTTTTGTGACTCTATTTTCTGCCGTGATTCATTGAGCAATTGTTTCTGTTGCTCTAAAAGTAGATTTAGCTGAACAGTCTTCTGTTTCTGACCCTCAAGTGAAAATCTGAGATCCTTATAGAAGAAAACAAAATGGAGGAATGTGTACTGAATACAAAATTATTTTAGAAGTATATGATTGAATTTTTATGACTATGAATAGGTAATATTTGACAAGAGATGACAGAACTGACTATTCTGCTTCTCAGCCTACATTTTCAGTGGTGACAGAAAATTGATGAGGACAGTCTAATTACTGATTTTCATCAAGGAAGCTGTATGAAAGATTTGTAAGCAATCATCCTTTCTCTCGAGACATTAAGCTTATACCTGGCAAAGGAACGTTAAACAAGGTCTAGTTCCCTTAAGAACAACAATGTTGGTACTGACAAGAGAAAAGTGGGTGAAGAAAGACATTGGACAGTGTAAGATATAACAAAATAATAATAAATTATCAAGGGTTTGTGAGGGAGGGGAGAGCAGGGAGGGAGGGAAAAAGATGAAAAGCTGATGTCAAGGGCTCAAATGTTTTGAGAACAATAATGTTTTAAAATGTGTTTCTGGGCTGAGCCCCGGTGGCGTAGTGGTTGTGTGCGGGACTGCAGCCCACTGGGATGGAGGTTCAATTCCAGCTCCACAGGGGCAAAGGATGGGCCTCCTACTCCCACCACCAGGGCAGTGATGCCCTAAAAAAAAACCCCAAAAAGCCAAAAAACCCCCCCAAAAATGTGTTTCTGACAGGGGTTGATCAAGAGTAATGTAACTGAGAGAAATTACTGAAACCCAAATGAGGGCTGAGCATGACAGTGGGATAAGAGGAAGTAAAAGGAAATAGAGGAAAGAACTGGGGGGTAAAGGGCATTTATAGAGGTCTAAATACAGGCACGTGCATAGGTAAATATAATTATATATGATGAGGGGAAATAGATGTATGTGCATATACTTATAGGGTTAGTATTAAGACAGCAGTTGGGCATTGGATCTCAAGTACTTCCTCAATGCAAGAACACTTTGTTCTCTTAATTTGGCATTCCACGATGCTCACCCTCCTGAAACTATCACTGAAGACAAATGCCCATAAGCAAATGTGGTGAAGTAAGCTGATATGGTGTCTGGCTATCAAAAGATATAGCGCCTGGGGTCTTACAGGCTTGAAGGTAAACAAGCAGCCATCTAGCTCAGAAGCAACAAAGCCCACATGGAAGAAGCACACCAGCCTGTGTGACCATGAGGTGTCGAAGGGATCAGGTATCAGGCATCAAAGAACTAAAAATTTTATCACTGTAGATGATGGAGAGTACAGATTGGGGACCCAAAGTCCATCGGTAGGTGAAGCAACATCCCCTTATAAAAGGATTACGAGGAGTCAAGGTACAGTGTAGCAACAATGAAATATGCAACTTTCCTCTAGCTCTTAGATGCTTCCTCTCACCCACTATCATGAGCTCAATTCTACCTTTCAAATTTGGCTAGACTAGGGGGTGTACACTGGTACATACAGGAGCCGGAAATATGGGGAATTCAGGACCAGTGGTGAGAGTGGTGATTGATACCTGGAGGGTGGAGGGAAGGTGGGGTAGAAAGGAGGAACCAATTGCAGAGATCTACATATAACCTTCTCCCTGGAGTATGGACAACAGGGAATTGGGTGAAGGGACACATTGGACAGTGTACGGTATTACAAAATAATGACAATTTGTAAATTATTAGGGGTTCATGGGGGGGTGGGGAGGAAGGGGAAAATATGAGGAGCTGATACCAAGGGCCTAAGTAGAAGGAGGATGTTTTGAGAATGATGATGGCAACGCATGTAGTCTGCGTACGACAGATGTATGCCTTGATCGTGATAAGAGCTGTATGAGCCCTCAATAAAATGACTTTAAAAAAATGTGTTTCTGACATAGCAAACCAGAAAACTCCACAAAACCAAACTCGTTGCCACGGAGTTGCTGCTGATGCACAGTGACTCTTTAGAAGCGAGAAGAACAGCCTCTGTGAATCTCTAAGATTCCCACACTTTATGAGAGTAGGAAGTTTCTTATTTCTACCACAGAGTGGCTGGTGGTTTTGCACCTTTGACCTTGCAGTTAGCAGCCCAAAGTGTAACCGGTGTGGCACCAGGCTTCCTGTTTCTAACATAAAGTGACATGAATTCCTGAAAAACATCATGTGCTAAAAGTATTAAGGCTTATGGAGAAAACAAAGCTGTGGAGAAAGCACTCAAAATTTAGGAAAAGTTGTAATCATTAAGAAATAGGGCTGAGTCCCGGTGGCATAGTGGTTGTGCGCGGGACTGCGGCCCACTGGGATGGAGGTTCAATTCTAGCTCCACAGGAGCAAAGGCTGGGCCTCCTACTCCCACCACCTGAGGGCAGTGATGCCCTAAAAAAAAAAATAAAATAAAAAAATAAAAATGTTGGCTGAGCCCCGGTGGCCTAAGTGGATGAGTGCGGGACTGTAGCTCGCAGGCTTGGTGGTTCAAATCCAGCGGCGGCTCTCAGGAGTGGCACTGGGTGGCCCCCACAACCACCATAGGCAGTGATACCCCCCGAAAAACAAAAACAAAACAAAACAAACAAAAAAATAAAAATGTCAAAAAAATAAATAAAAAATAAATAAAAACGTCAGAGTTGGCTGGATAAATAGCTCATTATGTTTGGAGGCTATTACAGTGGACGTGGAGATGAAACAAAACACTACAATAGGGCTGAAAATGCTGGCCATACTGCTGTCTTTCTCTGCGGGTCGATGCGAACGAAGCGGAGCTCCCAGTATAAACGGCCTTCGTTGAGAGCTGAGCACAGCTGGAACATGGCTCCCCAGGACAATGCCCAGACTGAAGGGCTTAGTTACATTTTGCAAAACTGTTGCCAGAAAAGGTTCTGACTAGCACAGAGCTGAGTAGCTCAACTCCAACTCTGCCTGCTTCCCAGACGTAGGAGAAACAATGACAGAAATTGTCACCACTCCTGCATGAAAATGATACAGTTTCTCTCCTTCCCAAATCACTTCTAAACTAATGTGCATCACAGACACACACATAGGGGGGTTGCAGAACGTCCACCGCATCCTTTGATGTAGCAGAAGAACCACATCATTAGCCAGTTCCTTACATTACAGTTTAGGTAACATTTATAAGAGTATTACTAGCATGAAACAGGTACTTTAAAAGCCCCAGGTTGGAATTTTAGAAAGAAGGCTGTTCCCAGACTCTCTCTTCTTTTTGGATTTTCTGGGGCCATTTAAAGAAAAAGCTCATACTACCTCCAGCTCTTCCTTCTCCCGTTCTTCACTCCGTCCTAATTTGGCTTTCTCTTTCTCCAGAGCCCACTGCAGCTCTCTGGATTTTTTCTGTTCACTTGCTAATGTATCATTAAGCAAGTGCACTTCATCTGTTTTTTCTTTAACTTCCAACCTAAATTAGAGAGATAAATGAACTTTCCATACAACCACTTTGACTAAGCATAGACTAAGCCAAAAATCCCAACAAACTACCATGAAGGTCAGTCCGGCTCTTCTGACCTCCAGGCACAGAGCAGACCTGCTCCCAGGGCTGGTGAAGCAGCCCTCTGGGACACCAGTGAGTCCACCAGGGTAAGAGGGCAAAAAGGCCCAGCTTCCACGGAAAACGTGCCGCCAGTCCCCGACTATAGCATGATGTAATACATGACACTGGGCAAACATAGAGATTGCCGAGTACGGTTCATTTCAAATGAGTTGTTTTGAGTAGTAGAGCCATTAACTATTACTTACCAATGGAAGCAATTCTGAGAACAAAATAAAAATTTCCCTGAATCATTTACATCAAACATGGGAGGCATCATGAGTGCATGAAACACTGTGTATCCAAGCTAAACAGTGACGCACTTAGCATGGTGACTTTGGCAAATAGGCACATTTAGACTCGACACCAACAAACTCCCGTACAAACCTGCTCTCCCTCAGGCACCAGGGATGCACATTTTACTACATGAATCACAGATCCTATTGAGATCACATCAATCACTTCACATTACTATTTGGTGGTAAAATAAAGGTTTGTAACAAATCTCAAGTATAATGGGAGCCACAAAAAAGAACAGGCCTGGGGGCAGAGCCCTGGTGGCGTAGTGGTTGTGCGCAGAACTGTGGCCCACTGGGCTGGTGGTTCAAATCCAGCAGCAGCTCACCAGGAGCAAGGCTGGGCCACCTATTTCCATCAGGGGGTAGTGATGTCCCCCACCCTCCCCAAAAAAGGACAGGCCTGATCGTGAGTTATTATGTGGACAAACGTGGTAAGGAAATATTAGTTGTAATCTTTCCCCCTTCTACTATCCCACAAGACATTTTTCTCTCTCCACTGTACTTTTTCTTTCTATAAGTGACAGAGTCTCAAAACGTGCACGCGACATTCTGTACCTTTTGCAAAACTGACAACACATGTCCTTCCCAGCCACGTGCCATACCTGAATGCCTCCAATTCCTTTAAGCGCTTGTGCTGGGCCTTGAGTGTCGTCTCCAGTTCCAGCTTGGTTTGCGCGAGCTCGTGCTTTAGCTCGGCAGCCGCCATCTTTTCAGAACTCAGCTGCTCTTGCAGTTCTGCTGCCCTGTCTCTCACGTTGCCGAGTTCCACTTGCATTTCCAGCATCTGAGACTGCTTCTGTTGCATGGTATATTCCAGAAGTTCTAAAGGAAGCATGATTAATACTCAAAATCTGATCCAGCTGATAAGTACTTTGAAGTAAGAATCTGTCAGTCGGGGCTGAGCCCCGGTAGCGTAAGTGGTTGAGTGCAGAACTGCAGCCCGCAGGCTTGGCAGTTCAAATCCAGCAGTGGCTCTCAGGAGCGGCACTGGGTAGCATCCACGACCACCAGAGGCAGTGATACCCACACACACACACACACACACACACACACAAATATATATATATAAAAGAATCTGTCAGTCAGAACGAGAGTATCACAATGCAAGTGCAAGCAACCTGGTGGTGTTCTAAAGAAAAGATGCTACAGAAATGACGTCACAACAACAACAACAGGGAGTAACAAGAAAAAGAACCACTACATAAATATACCTCATCTATGCACTTTTCTCACTGGAAGATTTCAAAACCATAAATATAGTTATATAGGGATGATGAAAGTTTTAAGATACAGGAATGCATGGAAGGCTTAAAATATGAAAAAAAAACCCCTCAAAATGTTAACACAATAATATACTTGGGAAGTAGTATATACTGACTCAGAATTTCAAAAGGGCACACTAAAACCATTCCTGTGACTTCTGAGAGCCACGCAGGTTACTTGCAGGTGTCAGTTAGCCTCATCTCTCAAAGGACACCAGTCAGCACCCCTTTGCCAATTGCCTACCCCTTTGCAAGTGGTCTCTAGAAACTTTACTATCGCCCTGTCTTCACAAAGGGGGAGTCCACACTCCAGAATGAATCACAGGCTTTTCTTTTTTTGGTGGGGCATCACTGCCCTCTGGTGGGAGTAGGAGGCCCAGTCTTGCTCCTGGAGAGCTGCTGCTGGATTTGAACCACCAAATCCAGTGGGCTGCAGTCCCGCACTCAAACACTATGCCACCGGGGCTCAGCCCCAGGCTTTCCTTTAAAAACTGAAGAAACCCTTATCACATGTCTCATACATAATGAGAGCCAGTAGAAGATTTAAATGCTTAAGTATATGGAGTATGATGCTTCAAAAGATGCATCATAATACCAGTATTTGTTAAAAATATGAACTTATGCACACATGAACATTGAAGAGGTCGGAAGACATATTTGCCTGAGAGTTAGTAACCATTCTTTCCAGATTATGGAGTGATAAGAAATGTCTACCCTAGTCTTTTGATTCACTATTCCACCATAAATGGATCTTGCTACTGTACAGAGAAAACAAGTACCTTTAAACTAAAGATAGTTGTATTAGAGTAGACCCCCTGTATATTTATTAATTGATAGTCAGACACAGGAATAACTTTATCTTTGAAGACAGGCATGTTAATTTTGGCTTTTAAAACAATTTTTTAAGGAAAAAGAGGCTAAAATTTTATATATGTAAATATGAATCTATGTCTTAAACATAAGGGATTCATTTATCTCTTTGTATTTTTTTTCTATAACTTTTAGTATGCTTCAGATTTTCAAATGACAAACATGAGATTAAACAGTAACTTTCAAATTCTGTACCAGAGTGGATGTTTCTAGGTCCTTAGACACATCTGAAGACCCAAAAACACATCTTCTCTAATTCCACCTGCAGCTCAACTTAAACACGCTGACATTCTTATTGAAGAATGGGCAAAAGACTTGAACAAACATGTCACAGTAGCAATGTGTCATATTGTACACCTGTACTTTGTACAGGTATCTACAGTTTGTGTATTTTTTTCTTTTGTAAAGAGTACTATATCCTCTTTACACAGAGCTTCAAAGTAAACAAAGACAATGGACACAACAGCCCAATTATATAGCCATTTAAATCCAAGTAGGCAATCCTTTAAGTCACATAGATTATTAGCTCCTTAAGGTTGTGACAGTGAGAAAACATGAATTAGTGGCAGAGGGTGTGAACAGAGTAAGAATAACAAGCAATCCCCTTAGAAAATACTTGCACCCCTACGCAGCCCTAGAAGATGCTCCCGCCACACACCTTGGCTTGATGGGTCACTTTCTGGTTCTCTCGTCACACTTATTTTCCTTTCACTCATATGAGCATGGAGTGCTTGAATTTCTGACAACAAACTCCTTCTATCTGCTTTCTGGAGACATTCCATTGCGGTTCGATATTCAAGGCCCTGTTAGAAAGCAAAGTTAAAAAACCAAACAAAGGAAATTATAAAGACAATAAAAGTAACAACCAGGAAAAGTCTGAAGAAGAAGAATGGGACATACAAGGGGTTATCAAAAAGTTCCTGGAAAAATTCCATGATCTTTTCCAGCAGTTTTTTGAAGTCTCCCTCATTTGCTATACACGTTAAAAGGATTTTCACCACGTTATTGGAACCAAGTTATTATTGCTCTCTTTCTGTTCATTAGGATTTATTTTTTAGTTAAAAATATTCACATTTATTTCGAACATATAGTAAAACCTGAAGAAGAATATAATAAATAGCAAACTACCTGCTTACGGAATGGCATTTATAGAGCTAAAACCTACTGTGTATCTCTTTGGACACATTTTCCTCTGCATCAGGAGGTAACAAAATTCTAAATTTGGTGTTTGTTATCTTCATGACCTTTATGTTCATATTAGAAACACTGACTTAAAGCAAGGTACAACAAAGTTTTGATACTGTTTAAAATTTTTTAGATAGAAGGTACCAAACTGGATCATTGTGGTGAACCCTCCCAGTGGTGCTCGCAGAGCTGGTGCACTGCTCTCAGATGGTCCATTGTATGAATTACAGACGACAAAGATGCCCTATCTGAATGTGTCATCATGTCTCTTATCTACGCATGTGTGTTTATATCATCTGTCTTTTTTCCACTGACACTCATGTTTACGTTTTCATGGAGACAAATATTTTCATTTGTCTGACTACATACCTGTGTATCTAATTGCTAGGTCAAATGCTTAAGTGTATCTTTAATTTTATATATAAAAAAATTGCTGGGTTCTTTCTCAGAGTGACTCTGTCATTCTCTATGTCTACCAGGATTGTAAGAAAGAAGTAGTGTCTACCCTCCCCAGCACCTAGTGCGATTACTATTTTTTTTAAAATTTTGGCCTTTATGATAGGTAGTGGTTTCAGTTATTGTTTTCAGTTTGTGATTTCCCATAATTAGCTCTTCAGTTAGTCATTTTTAACAGATGTACCACCACACAAAAGGCAAAACATCTGAGAAAGACGACTGAATGAACGATCTGTGATATGCAGATAACAGAATGCGGCTTGCCTGAAGAGGGCTTGGAGCACTTCCTGGTGAAGATGAAAGCTGACAGCTTTCAATACAGAGGCTGCCCAAACAAGGAAACCAACCCGTCTGCCCGCAGGGACCACGAAGTAGCGTCACGCTCCTGGGAAAAGGCTGACGCCGTCTAGGGCTGCCATTGACTTGGGTCCACAACCAATGGCCATGCCAGCAGCAGCCAAGCAATCAAACAGCATATTACACTGGACACATTTGCTTCAAAACACTTCTATGAATTATATGCAACCAGAGACGTTACTTTGCAATTAAGGTGTGCCTGACCTAAGCCATGGTATTTTCTTTTCTTTTTTTTTTTTTTTTTGGCATCACTGCCCTCTGATGGCGTGGGAGCTACCCAGACTTGCTGCTGCTGGATTTGAACCACCAAGCCAATGGGCCGCAGTCCCGCACTCAACCACTACGCCACCGGGGCTCAGCCGGCCATGGTATTTTCAATGTCTCATGCATGTAAAAGCTGGACAAGGAATAAGGAAGCCCATGAAGAATGGGTGCTTTTGAACTGTGGTGGCGAAGAATATTAAGCATATCGCCGGTTGTCAGAAAAGCAAACAAACCTGTGTTGGATGACACACAGCTAAAATATGCCTTAGAAATGAAGACGGTGAGACCTACTGTCAAGGACTTATAGCGTGTTCTCTGGCAGGCTCAGACCCACAGTAGATCAGGTGTAAAAGGTCAGAAAAAGGATGCTAAATGAGGTGGACTGCGAAAGTGGGAAGCAGAGGACACAAGTGACAGATAGGGCCGGCCCACGCTGTGGTTTGTTCTGTTGTGTAGTGTCAGACACAGTACTTACTGACCACCACAACCACAAAAGGTCGTTCACAACCCATCCTTATCTGGTCTACCTGATTCTACCTGTATGATTAATGGTGACAGTAATGCTGATCAAGGGGTTAAAGTGGTGCCTGCAAGCCTTCCCGATGGGAAAGCTATTGATTTTCCTCTTGCAGTTAAAATCCCCCAAGGCCCCCAAACTTCAAATATCCCATGAAAAAAATCCTGATCAAAAAAGGAAAAATGTAGTTTATGTAGCCGTGGAGGCTGTATATTTATGCAGTAAAACCTGTGAAAGCCAAAACCCGTGTAAGGCACAAAACTGTCAAGAAGGAGAATTCAAACATTCCCAGTGAAATGCAGGAGAGTGTGAAGACTGTCCTCTGTAAGAGGCAGAAAACTTGTGAGACCCAGAAAAACAAGTTCCAGTTCTCACAAATTTCAATGCAATAGCATTTAAAACGACTTTCCCTTCAAAATCACATACTTTTTCTTTCTACTTAATCAATCCCCCATGAAAAGTGATTATGCCTTTTCCACAAAGAAACAACAGTTTTTTGATATCTATATTGTAGCAGTATATGTATGTAGTTCAAAATTTTTTTCTGTGTTATTTTATTCCTTGATTTTTTGGTTCATCCTGTATTTTTCTTTTTTCTAACTTGCTAAATTGGATGAGTACTTCATTAATTTTTAAATCTTTTTAATTTTTTAACATTAGGCAAAACAGTCTATGTAAAAGTTTTCTTACAAATCCTCAGAGATTTCTATTAAAATTGTTTGGTTGCTACCGAACTTAAATCTCTAAAATTAATAATTTGGTCTCTTTGATACTTTGAAAAAGGCTTCATTTTAATACCTGTTCTTGTATTCTCTGTTCCAAACAGTTTAATAAGCCCACTGCATCTTTGGTGCCTAGAACCACCAGCTCAGTCTGAAATGCAGCTAATAAAACACTGCGTTCCTTCACGAAAACTTGCTGAAGGGCCATCAGAAATTCGCCTCGCCAGTCTGAGACGTTCTCTTGAGGCGGAGAACTATCATAAGCCTAGTAAAGGATAAAAAAACAAAAGTGAATGTTCAAATCAGAATGCTTTTGGGAACCAACTACAAAGACTGATGCATCATTCCATCCCACCCCCACCCCCGGCCCAGGGGGACAAACAATAGTAACATGGGCAAATGGAGATAGTGGAAGGTATAAGATATGAAAATAATAATAATTTGCAATTTAGGACTGAGCCCCGGTGGCGTAGTGGTTGTGCGCGGGACTGCGGCCCACTGGGACAGAGGTTCAATTCCAGCAGTGGGGCTGGGCCTCCTACTCCCACCACCAGAGAGCAGTGATGCCCCCTCCCCCCCAAAAATGTAATTTATAAGGAGTCCATGAGAGTGAGAGAGTGGGAGAGGGAGAGAAAAAAGAGGAGCTGATATCAAAGGCTCAAACAGAAAGAAAATATTTTGAAAATGACGAAGGCGACATATGTACAAATGTGTTTGACACAATTGATTGTACTATTTGTTACGAGCCCACAATAAAGTGATTAAAAAAAAAATTCAGAATGCCTTCAATTGCTCTAAAAATGATGTTAATCTACACTACTGTACCAAAATAAATATTAAGTCTACAAACATATGAATTTATTTCCAAGTAGACATAGAGCATCTAAACACCACATAGCAATTCCTGGGAAAACGGGCCACAAAAGTTAACAGTTTGGTTTAAAAAGTGCCTTCAAAATAGTGTGACAGGGGCAGTAAGTGAAGCAGCCTTGCTGCCAGGGCTTGCTATGCACAGGGTTGTTATGTGCCTGAGCTGTCTGTGTGACAGAGACAAGCACTACATTTCATTAGGGTGTCCTCATTGAAAAAAAAAAAGCCCTAATTTTCCAAAATGGGCCACTCGAAACAGTGGTTTCCAAGGGGCTCTGCAAGGACAGTTATATCCTCTGAAAGCACACAGGACATTCATAAGGGCATTTTAAAAAAAGAAGTTTTTCAGGAAAATTTAAAACTGCACAGGTGAGAAAAAATCCAGGATAGCTGTGCCAATTCCCTCCCCATCCTGATGCTCGTGCTTCAAGGGCAGCAAGGGCTGTCCTCTGAGAATTTCCTTGGGAAACCTTACCTCATCTGTCCTCTCGCCCCAATCCTGCCCCTTCAGATGTCTTTTTAACACCAAACTCAAAGAATATTTAAAAGGGATATGATTTGAGTCCCTGGAAGTTGCCTACACTGCCAGCCTGAGGGTTGCAAATCAGAGCACAGGGTGCTCTGGGAGAAAGAAGGCTGGACGTGGAAACACCTCCTTCCGGGGAGTATCTGGAGACATGTGTGCCTTCTCTGGAAACTGTCAGAACACAAGAGCTTCACATTTTCTTAATAAAGCTTTTTGACTTACCCTTGTATAGAATGATATAAGTAAAATAAAAATGATGGCAATATTTAGATGCATAAATTTTTTTTGATATCTCAGTTATTATATTTTTACCTCAGTTACTTTGTGCACCTGCATTTTGGTAATTAAATCCTTAAGAGAAGCAATGGTACTGAGGTAAGCTCTTCTTTCTTCAAGCCAAGATTCTGAAACTTGTTGAACAGAGTGGTCCTCTCCATCACTGTAGGGCGACTCGGTCAGAGAGAGCACCTGCATACCTTCATTATGAACAGCTCGCAGCAGTCCCTAGAACCAAAATGCCAAAGTCAGAATTACGACAAATTCTTCTGGGGCTGTTGGGGGAAACATACAAAGAAACATGTTTCAGACAGGTAACTAACTCACATGAATGATTTAAAAAGGTCACTGCAAAAAAGGGGCCCCAGCTCCCCATGACTGACAACTTCCTCCCAAGGAAGGGGGAAACTAGCCTGGTAAGTTATGGCTTGGTGCAGCTGTCTCTAAGTTTCTTTATCTAATGTGCTCTTTCTATATTTAAAGGAGAGTTGCTGATCTAACCAAAAAAACACAGGAGGGGAAACTTAATAGT
The DNA here is from genome assembly GCA_004026705.1 of Nesogale talazaci. Taxonomy (NCBI): domain Eukaryota; kingdom Metazoa; phylum Chordata; class Mammalia; order Afrosoricida; family Tenrecidae; genus Nesogale; species Nesogale talazaci. The sequence goes on along the minus strand of PVJH01001800.1, from coordinate 162,870 downwards.
ACTTGAGGGTGTTTATAATAATTTTTTATTTTATTTTATTTTATTTTAGGCATCACTGCCCTCAGGTGGTGGGTGTAGGAGGCCCAGCCTTTGCTCCTGGGAGCCAGAATTGAACCTCCATCCCAGTGGGCCGCAGTCCCGCGCACAACCACTATGCCACCGGGGCTCAGCCCTGTTTATAATAATTTCGGCAAACAGAAATACCAGGAAAAGATTTCAAAGAGATCTTCACAGAAATGATCATTAAACATACTGCATCGTGCCGCATTTAAGAAGAGATCATTAAACACACTGCATCACGTTGGATGTAAGGTGAGGAAATGAGACACAATCGATCAAGCTCCTTCTGGGGATGACATTCGTTTCTCAGGGAGGACCCTTCCTCTAGATGTCTCCTTTGCTGCATAGCCTCCACTCTGTGCAATGTGGAAGGGAATTGGCTAAGTTGACGAAGAAAGGTCTGGCATTCAGTACCTTTATTTTCTTTGGAAATGAATCTGCTGAACTTTCACCTTCATCTCCTTGGCCTTCCGATGCTGCGTCAAATCCCTGACTTTGTGTAAGATAAATGCCCTGTCCCCAGTCGGATCCAGAATCTGAAATAAAGAACGCGACCACTTACCTTATAAAAATTCTTCAACAATGAATACCATACGTATTCCGGAAATGTACACAACTTACCACTGGAACAGACGTCTCTATTTTGGTATGTGTCAGAATGTGTTAATTCAGGAATTATGGATCCCTAATGAGAGAAAATAAAATAAATGGACATTGCTTTTCTCTTAATAAAAATATCAGTCTGATGAATAATTTTCTTTTTTAATGCTATCAGAAAAAAACAATGACATCTGTCACATATTTCATAATTAATGAAACTAATGATGATTTCGCCTAGTCTATTTTTTTCTTTATGTTTGTTACCATGAAAGAGGAGATGTTCATAAATTATGCAAGGATAATATCGCTAATGTAGATGGTCCCAAATCCACACAAGAGTTTTTGGGCATGTGACTAACTTCACACAGTGAAAAATTTAAAATTATAATTGTATCATCAGGAAGAGACTACCCTCAAACTTCTTTTTCTCTTAAAAACATATTGTTAAAAAAAGCCCCACGGACCATTCAGAAAAACACATTATGGAATACCAAGTACCTCTTTAGTTCTCAGACATTCTATCACAGCCTTCAAGGTATTGCATTCCTCTGTCAGCAACTGGATAGCAACAAAATGCTCCCTTTTTAAGGTTTCTGTTTCGGAAATATGTCTCGATTCCATATCCAGAATTTCAGCAGCATGCAGCTCTTGCATCTGCTCGATTTTTTCAGTAAACTGACTGACGATTTCAGTAACTTCTTCTGATGAACAGTCCTGCCAGTCGATCTGGATTCCTGCATTTCTCACAGCTGTTGGTGGCGTCTGCTCGCTGCTACTGGCCTTGACTGTCGGGTCTGTCTGCGAGGCAGAGCTCTTCCCCGCCTTCACAGGTCCAGACTCTACGCTGCAGCCCGTTCTGCTTTCTCGCTCCTTTGTCTTATCTTCTTTTTCTAAGGAGCAGGATAACTTCACTTTTGTCTCTTCAAGTTGATCCCTAACCCAACCTAATTCTTTCTGAAGGGATGCCATATTTGTTTCTTTGACCTAAAACATAATGAAGAAGAGTAAAATTTTAAGTAAAAAATTTTCCCCATATAAAACGTAGTTTAAAAGCCAGTTTGGGCAGGCAATTCACATATTACATCATTTAATAGTTCAGTCTCCAGAGTAGTTGTACCTTCATCAGCACCATAAATTTCAGGATATTGTTTTCTTCCTCACACTCATTGCTGTCAGTTCCTCCTTTCCCACCAAGCTGCCCTGCCATACCCCTTGGTAATGATTAATCCACTTACTATTCCATAGTTTTGCCTATCCTGGATTTCAAATACAGGAAGTTATACAAAACAGAAACAAATAAAAAACAAAACAAAAATAAAAACGAACAATGACAACACAAAACACAGAAAAATCTTAATTGAAAGAAAGCAGAAAATACTAAGCACTGAAACACCTTTAAAATGGTTCAAAAGGGAGATAAATGGTACAGTGTCACATTTTAAACTAACTGCACACATCACAACTGACTTTCCAGTGCTGTCTGACTGGTGGCGAGGCTCTTCATTGTCTGGACTCCCGGTCAGCGGGGTGCACCAGAAGCTTCTTCCCACCAGGGGGCACCCTGCAATTAGACCGTGGCTCCCACTGCCACCCACATCCTTCTGTAAATCCGGTGCTCAGAAATAAAGCTCTGATGAGCTTCCCTCCTTCAGATTTGGGTTTCATTATTCACAGTTCTTGCACCACAAAGGCTGGCGTGCTTCTTCCACGTGGCTTAGTTGACAGCCCACTAAGATGACTGTTTGTTTAGGACAAGCCTTTGAGACCCCCGTTCTGGGAATTGGGCACCATTTGGCTTCTTCACCACACTTTGTCAGGGCACCCACATTTTGAGTGGTCTCCTCATGAGGGAGAGTACTGAGTACGGCCATGCGATGAGAACGGACTGTCCTTAGAATGGGGCTGTCTGAGTAAGCGTGAGCCCCCAATCCATTCACAGATCTGTGGCTGATAGATGCCTCTGGCACACTTTTGAGACATCACTATCATCAAATGTTGATTTTAAAGAAAGGGGAAATATTAAAAAAAAAACAACTCATTCCAACTCATCGTGATCCCAAGGGCGGGGTGGGGGGGGGGAGCACAACCTCTTCTGCGGGTTTCCAAGACTACCTCTGAAAACAGAAAGTCCCATTTTCTTTTGTGGAACAGCTGGTGGTTTTGAACTGCTCACTTTGCGGGCAGCAGCCCAGTCTGTCGCCCAGCAAGCCACCAGGAGTCCTTAGGGGGAAGTATAATCCGTGATACCATACACTCATCTTCCTCAGAGAACAAGGATCAACGTTTCAGAAACACTCATGGTTACACAATGTCACACATAAGCATGGACATAACTGAGTTACAGAAGTGAAATTTTATCAACCTCTGATTTTGGCTCTCAGGGACTCTATGGCTCTCTTTAATAAACTGTCCTTCTTGTGAACACACTAGACATGAAAAGCATGCTCAATAACAGATTTCAGGAAAATCAAGCACGTAGATGCTGACGATTTATAATCATGGAATTTTTTCATCAAATCCATGAAAGACTATTCTGTCTAGCTTTGAAGTTATTGGCCTGCGTTTATTTTATATAACATTCGCTCTATGAAATGACGATATGGAGAAACAAGGGAGTTAAGAACTATGGCACTTATTTTACCAGAAGTTCTTCTTGAAGTTTTTCTGCCTTTTCTTTATAACCCGCAAGTTCTTCTTTGGCAGCTGCCGCCTCAGCTCGAAGAGTTTCAAGTTCACCGAAACATAAACTTCCACTGGAGTGAAACAGCTCCGTAGGCTTCTGATGGGCAGTGGAAAACAGAAGATGAACATCATTAAAGAAAACAAAAAACCACAACTAACTCTAAGGTCCTATTCTACTCTCATGAGGCTTTTCAGAAAAGACTGCCGCAGAAAAAAGGGCTGGAATAATCAAGTCTCCATCTTGGGAAATTTCTTCAGAACCAATCATTTTCTTTTCTTTCTTTAATTTTTTTTTGTGTGTGTGTGTGGCATCACTGCCCTGGTAGGAGTAGCAAGTCCAGCCTTGCTCCTGGATTTGAACTGCCAACCCTGTGGGCCGCAGTCCCACAAACTACCACTAAGCCACCAGGGCTCAGCCTCTTTTTTTTTCTTTTAGATTTTGGCTTATTAAAACTATGATGAAAAAATAAGGAGTCTCTAGGGCTGATGGGAGCAGGGGGCTGGTGGTAGGGCCACACTTGGGGTTTAATTAACGCTCTGCCTCCGATCATTGTCATGGAATGAGAGGTAAATGATATCACAGCAGTGATGCTAAAATTTATAAATTAATAAAGACAGTATTCTTTACTGCAATTTCAAAGTTTCATGTTTATATTACTTTCTTCAAAAGACACTAGTTATAATGAAAATATTGTGACATTTTCCACTTATATAAGGGATGATCGAATAACAAGAGTACTGGAGTAAAACACACACACACACACACACACACACACACACACACACACACCCCTAGAGGACATTCACTGAATTAAGGCTTCCAAGTTTCTTCTGAGTGCTCTCTTCAATGACCATGCTAAATGAACTAAACAACTTGGTCCTTAAGACCACAAAATGGAGCTTGTATCCATTATTTTGGTAGCAATAAAGTGATAGGACAACATGCATAATAATTCTAAAAAAAAATAATTCTATGAACACGTTTCCTGTGCCACACGGGAGATGGAAAGAACATATTTAATTTCGTATGATTAGCAATCCTTTCAGGGAACCAAGGAAGAGAGAATGCCTTCAGGGACTGCGGAGAGAACTTCGATACACACTCACCTCCCGGGCCGCGAGGGCCCCCTCCGGCCTTCTTTGCCTGTCGTCTCCTCCCCGCGGGTGTTCCCTGTCCACCAACAGCTTCTGTAGTTCTAGCAGCTTCTTTTCTTGCTCCAGAGTCTTTTCCTCTGCAATCTGTACTTGTTCTTTCTCCAAAGTCAAACAAGAATGCATTTCAGCTACCTGGCTTTCCAATTCTGATATTCTCAAGGTGAAGGCGGACACATCTGACTCCATTTCTGTTGCTGTGAGTTCATTTAAATCCCGTTTACTTGAACTTTCCGCTTTTGAGGAGACTGGTGGTGCATCTTGATAAAACTGAGCACATTCCTGAATGGCCTTCAGTTGGACGTGGCTCACAAGAGCAGCGGCGACTTTTTCTTCAAGCGCTTTCTCTAGGTCTACCATTTTCCTTTTCAGTATTTCTGTTTCAGACCGACCTTGTTCGTGCATGGCGTTGATTTGTCTGTAACACTGGACGAGTTCTAAATCCTTTGCCCTCACGGTGCTCTCAAGTTGTAGCAACCTTGCCTCCAAAGTGTTTACGGACATGTGGCTGTTTTCTTCAAGGGATTTGGAGTCAGTCTGATTTTCTAGGGGTTTCAGAGTATCCTCAGAAAAGACACTGTCCAGTTCAGCTTTGCCTTTGCTGGGATCATCTGGAAGCACATTAACATTTTCCTCTGGTATACTTTGGGTTTGCCTTACGTTTTCACGTTCTCTCTTTAAGCTACAGACTTCTTGCACTAGCTGATTCATCTTATAAGTGGTTTCTTCGAGTGCGTTTTTTGTGAAGGCCATTTCTTCATTTGTTGTTTCTACTTGCTTTTCCAAGGCCTGCTTTTCAGCTAATACCATATCCAACTGATGATTTAAACTATCTGCTTCATCTGGGAGGGAACTGGCGTCTACCGATGTCTTCTGTTCAATACTTGCCAATTCTTGTTGAAGTTTTTCAATCACTTCATTGAGGTTTTCTACTTCTTCATCTCGATTTTTCTTTACTTGTTCTTGATCACTCATCAAGAATTCTATTTGTATTTCAAGATTCCTTATCAGTTCATTTTTCTCTTCAATAACCTATAAATTCATAGGAAAACGTGACATGTGTTAATACATATGCTTATTTTTGGGGTTTGATTTATTTTTTAGGGTAGAACTTCAAGAAATCATCAATCACAATAAAATACTTCTTAGAGATTCTTTGCTACTATAAAGTGTTGGTATAGATCACGGGTTCTCGTCTGACAATGACAAACTTTATTACTAGACTCCATCATTCGGGCTAAAGTACAGGTATCTGCTTTTGCAGCCCTGGGAATCAGCTACAGTCTCGGACACCCACAGGGGTAGCTCCACCCTGTCCCATAGGGTCGCTTCACTGTAAGTAGGCTTTGGCTTTAATGGCAGTTGAAATTGAATCTTTCCAGCGCCCCCCCACCCCCCTGGAGGCAATATCATCCACTATGGGAACTAGTTCCTTTATTTTACCGAACAAGAACTTCACTAAGAATTTGGTCAAAGAACCAAATAAATGTAATGTGATTTATACTTCTAGTAGCTTATTTTCAATAAAGTAAATATCAAATACAAAAAAAAATCATCACCACTGAAATTGATTCTGACTCAGAACAACCTTATCACCATCAATGAATTCTAGTTGAAATACTGAAATATTGGCAGATGGTGCCAAATAACAACTAAAGGAGCTATTAATAGACTTGCTGTCTTGATGGCACTGTTGGGTAAACATTGGACTGCGAACTGCAAAGTCAGTGAATCAAACCCACCAGCTGCTCTAAAAATGGGAGAGAAGGTGACCTGCTCCTGCAATAATTTACAGTGTCAGAAAACCAAGCTCACTGCCAGCATGTCAGTCCTGACTCAACGTGACCCGATGGGCAAGGCAGAACTGCCCTGCTAAGTTTTCAAGACTGTTGACTCTTTTTAAAAATCATTTTATCGGGGGCTCTTACGACTCTTGCTATAAGCAATACATGCATTGTATCTGACATAGTTGTCCATATATTCCATCACTGTTTCCAAGCCATGCACTTTCCATTGAGCTCTTGGGATCAGCTTCTCTTTTTTTTTAACCTCCCTCCTTTCCTCACAACCCTCGTGGCTCCTGATAGATTGTTAATTATTTTCAAATCTCGCCGACTGCTGTCTCCCTTCCCATCTGGTTTCTGCTGTTGTTCTCCGAGGATGGGGGTGTGTGGTTATTGCCATTCATTGTCATCAGTGACCCTTCCCTCCCTGTCTCTCCCCGACTTCCCCTTCCCTTTTGTTATCTCCATTCCCACTCCTGTCCCTGGTTCCAGGTGTTGTGGATTTTATCTCTTGCCACACCTGTGTACATGCGCTCGTCTAGTCGAAATTGAGAGGCAGCACTGAGGTCATGATAGGTGCGTGAGTGTGTGTGTGCGTGTGCGTGTGCGTGTGTGTGCAGGCCTACATGGAACAGAGGAATACTGCCTGACCCATTAGTGCTCTACTGCACCCCGATGGACTCCAGCCCTCTTTGCGACCCCTCTGTGGGGGGATGTTCCACTGGCCACAGATGGGCTTTGGGTCTCCTCTTCAACCCTCCTCTATTCTCACCAATGCATTTTTGTTTGCTTGTTTAGTATCAGTTGTGAATCTTCTGATGTCTGTAACCCTTTACAGGAATAGAAATATTTATCTTTCATCCTTAGGTGGCTGGTGGTTTTGAACTGCTTACCTTGAGGTTATTAGCCCAATACATAATCACTATCCTACGAAGGTCCCTATTTATTTTCTCAGAAACCTTGTACCGTATATACTTGTGGGTAAACCGAGTTTTTCAGCACATTTTTTATGCAGCTCGTGTGGTAAAATTAGGCGCCTCAGCTGTATTTGGGGTGACTAATACTCGAGTATATGTGGTATATTGGATCACTATGGGTTGGAACCAAACTAATGGCAGTGGGCTTAGTTAATAAATTTTGTTAGAGAGATATGATAAAATCTAAGTCATTGTCGACTCCCTGGGAAGCATTAAAACCCTTTGAGAATACTAGGAGGGGACAAGAATACATTCAGTTTATGAAATCAATGTGCTTGAATAAGTTAAAGTTAATGGATAAAAGAAAAACTAAGGTTTGCTTTGAAATTCAATAGGAAATAGAAAGATAGAATTATTTTGCTCTTTTAAATTCAAGCTCAAATTAATTCCGGCAATAACCAAACACAAATGAGCATACCTTATTATCGGTTGTAATTTTAGGTTGCTGCTGAAGTTTTCTAATGTGTTCATTCAGTTGACTAATTTCCACCTCTCTCTCCTGTATTATTTGAGTAAGTTTCCCCAATAGAACATGTTGGTCCTGAGTAGAGACATCATCAGCTTCTGTTCCAGCAAGTCCCAGTTTCCTCATTTCATCCTAGAGACAAAAACAATCATCTCAGTTAGATGTAATTTTCAGACCACTTTTGAAACTAATTAATGCTTGCCACCTACAAGATTAGAACAAATAACTAAAATATTAGAGCTATCATCTGATTATTCAATAATTTTGAAAACATTTTGATAAAGTCTCAAAACACTTCACTTAGAATAAACTTAAATGTACAGAGTTTAAAATAAATCCCACACAAATCCACTTTCCTTTTAATCTAGCTACTCAATATTATTTAATAGCTCGCCTTGAATATGCTTAATAAGGCTAAACAGACCCAAACCACGAATTCTTCTTAAACAGAGGCTGTTTTTTATAACGAATTACCTTAAACAATTTGTTTTCTTGTTCAAGTTCCTGCAAGCGGGTAGTGGACTCCTTTTTCTGTATTTCTAATTGCATATGTAGTTGCTGAACTTCTTCATTCTTATTTTCCAGTTCTTCTCTAAACTGTTCTAATTGTTCTTCTAAGTTTGTGATCTTAAAACCAAAATTATCAACAAAAAAAACCACAAAAAATTAGTTTATACAAATACCTTTTTCTCAAGAGTGAGCATGACTGCTCTAAAGCATGCATCCTTAAAACATGTGTGCAACAAGAAAGAAAGTGGTTTCCAAGTCGGAGAAGCACCTGCCAGGTTAGAGAAGCGCCTCTGAGGAGGGCGTGGGAACCTTCTGGCCCAGCGTGCCGCGAAGGAGGAAGAAGAGAGTGCTGGCAAGATGACAGAGGGCACAGCTTCCTCCTGTTTATGCTAGAAGGGCTAAAGCAGCACACGAATCTGCAGAAACAAGGCAGCCATTTCAGTGGCCAAAGAGTGAGATCTGCTCACTTTCGCTCAAGGCAACCAATGAGCCCACAAGGCAGAAGGAAGCCAGAGCAGACATCCAAAGTGAGGGCCTCTGAACTGTAGAGACAACAAGCTGTGCCTAAATGAAACAGGGTACCTTTTTAGGCTATTTTTGGAGCGCATTGGAGAGAAACTGTTGGTAGAACAGTTGGTTCATTGGGGAGAATGGATTATCATTATTTGTCAAACAACTGCTATGAGATGATAATATAGAGGCTGAAACTCACAATAAAGATTCAGAGCTAATTATCACTATATTACAGGAAATGGGTTTGAATAGGAATCATAATCGTCTTAATCCTACTTAAAAGACACCGCATGGCTTTGGAGATATGTAAGAAATATTTGATGAGTACATTTTCAAATGTCTATCTGATGATCTAAATGGCTATATTAAAAACAGCATTCTGATCAGGAATACAATAGATAAATCCAGATCAAAGAGGGGAAAACTGTAAAACAGAAATTATATCTCCATATGAAACCAAAATCAACAGTTATTTTAAAGCATAAGTGTTGGGGGCAGAGAGACCAAGCAAATGCAAGCAAAACATCCACGACAGCACCCGCGAGCATGCTGACACTGGAAAGCAGCCCCGGCCCCTGACCACTGACTGCATCTAGACACTGGGCTGGTGGGAGCTGGGCTGGTGGTCTCTATATTTTCCCACAAGAATAAAATAAATGAAGCAGTCTGAGGCCCAGGAGCGGCACTTTGTAGCAGTTGGCTGAGAAAAGAACCCGTATATCATTTACTGGGCGAGAAGGTGAAGGAGGACGTATGTAATGATCTCATGCTGGCATGTGGTTAGAATCGTGTCTCAGCACCGGCAAAGCAAGAACCTGGAGAAGCCATTCAGCCTAGCACTGCCTCACCAGCAAGAGTATAAAGACTAGTAAAATGACTGTCATATAGCTATACTTTACTGCTAGACGCTGTAAGAAAAGCAAAAAACAAAGGTCTTGTACCGACCTCGCGAGGTCTGACCTATGTTTATAGTCCCTGTAGAGATGAGACTAGGCATGGCCGAGAGCTGAAGTGTCCTGCCCTGCAGCTCACAGGGCTGGTGCTCAGTGAAGCCAGTGTTTCGTTTGTTTGCTCTGTTTTTTAAAACATGAGGAGAGTTCTCTGGAGCCGTACATTGTTAATTATCAGGCATCCTATGTCTAATAAGCAATGTGCAAGACTTAATACTTAGGATGTTTTGTAACACCGGTAATTAAACTCAATAGATACATTTTAAATACATTTAGTAGTTGGGCATGTGTAATTATCAAGTAAGTCTTCTGGCAACTGTGATGATTTTATCTTCCTCAAAGTTATATAATGGTATTTACACCTACGCCAATCTCCTACAATTACTTCTGATGGCATGGTATTATTTGACCAACAACACCCGTGTAGCTACTTGAATCAAAATGTCTGCCCCGTCTCACTGGATGCTTGCTTTCCTTACTTCTGGCCACACACCGAGACCTGTGTCCTACAGCCCTGCTGGGCAGCGAACGTGCTGTCAGGAGCAGCAGCCCTGGAACCCTATGGGTGAATGGAAGGCACAAAGGTGCCCCCTCAGACTTGCTCAGTTAGAACCTGCATTTTACCAAGGTTCCCAGGTCAGTCCTAACTTAATCAAACTCACTGCTGACTGAGAAGGGTCCTCTGGGAACAGGGGAGAGCAGCCCTGTGTGTTTGCAAGGTTGTAACTCTCGAGGGGAGTTGAGAGCCACTTCTGGCTCCCACGGAGCAGCTGGGGGCTTCGAACAAACTGCTTACCTTGTGGTCAACAGCCCGACAGGTGGCCACTTGCACCCTAATCTTTGAGAAGCACTGGCCTAAAGAACCGGTGCTTGTCCTTGAGGTAAGTGGCTGAACTGAAGGCATCCCATTAGGGACCTGAACACTAAACACGAAACCACAGCTGTTTCCCCTGAATCAGCCAGACGCCAATCTGTGTGATCACAACCAAGTGCCAGACTGTTAATTATAGCTTAAAGTTGTGTAGGCTAAAAGTGATGTGTTTTCATCTTGTTTAGGTTCGCTACCCTTTGATGTTTGTGCTGTTTGGATTACATTAATTTGCACCTCTGTGTTGTTCTATTCTTTTTTACAAAATGTTTTTGTCTCTCTTATATGGGTATCTATCTGCTTAATAGGACAGCAAATTCACTGAAGTCAGGCCCTCTTTTTACAACTGGACAGCACTGCTCAACACCCAGGAGCTCAGGGGGCTTACGCATGGGGCTGCGAACTGTAGAGCCAGCAGTTCAAAGTCACTAGATGAAGATTTCTACTCCTCTAAAGAGATCACAGTCTCAGAAACCCACAGGGACAGTTCAACTCTGTCTCAAGCCCACTGGATGGCAGAGAGAAAGTGAACAATATACAGTTAGGCCTCCAAAAATGTTGACTGGTATTTTTCCATACTCATATCAATAAGGTAAAATATACCTGAATGCTTACCTTTGGCAGTAAATCATAACGCCCCAAAGTACAGCATTCTACAGTTATTATTATTAAAAACTAAAAAAGAACCAGCTGTCACTTTCACTACCTATTCACCATCTGTGGCCCTATCTCCATATCTGCAAAAGCTGGGGGCCAATGATGGATCCTCTTTAGTCTCTTGGGCTTCAAAATAACTATGATTGTGAATAAAGGGAGACAGTCATTCTATTCTTAATTCAAGACATAACATGGTTCGCTGCTGATTTATGTGTTCACTAGTTTATTCTTTTCAAAACAACTTAGGGCAGTGAGCTACAAAAGGTCCCAGATTTCATTATGCCCAACTGATAGTCTCGAGGCAGTTTTAGTTACAAAACTTCAATTTCGTCACCCACACTCCTTACCTCCTTTTCCTTTCTGTCTATGGCATCGCGCTCAGCTTGCAACTGCACTTCCAGGGACAATTCTGCTCTTGTTTCTATGGCTCCAAACTGCTCTTCATCCTCAACCTTTAAATACATAAGAATTTCTCAAAATTTTAGACAAGTTCTAATGTCCATTTTAACTAGAGAAAAAAATAATATTCCAATTGGAATTTACATTTATGAATAATAAAAAATTATTCAACCTAGATGGCATTTCCTACAAATTTACAGGGATGTTTGGCAGTCTCAAACACACTTCTCAGATAAAAGACGCATCATTCCTCCATCAGCTATGCCCTCCATTCCCTTACACTAGCTCCTTTTATTCATGTTCGTTTCCCGCAATACAATGGTGAAGGCCATCACTGCTTCTCAAACGGCTGGAAAGCGTCAGACCACAGCGATGCCCAGGGCCTTTTTGCTCAACTATTACTTTTGCATCACAACTTTGATTGATAATTATAAGGAGAACCTTTTTGGTCTAAGTAATCTTTCTTTCTCAGGGTTAAAGTACACAGACAACCTTTGGAATTAAGAGCAAGCAGATACGGTTTCATCCAAGCAATAAATATAACTGTGTACACACTAAGTGGTAACACCACCAAGAAGTCAAAAGGAATTTCAAGTGTAATGTATATCAAAGCACTAAGACTGGGGCTCAGCCCCGGTGGTGTAGTGGTTGTGCGCGGGACTATGGCCCCCTGGGAGAGAGGTTCGATTTCAGTCGCGGCTCCAAAGGAGCAAAGGCTGGGCCTCCTACTCCCACCATTAGAGGGCAGTGATGCCCACCCCCAAAACGAAACAAAGCACTAAGATTAGTCACAAAAGAGAAAAAGACCTCCGTCACCTTTTGAAGAGTGTCTGCGTTCATGAGCAAGGCTTGCTCTAGCTCCCTTACTCTGACCTCCAGCTTCTCAATCTCTTCGTCCCGCTCCTGCACATCCCTCTGAAGCTGCTCTGTGGATAGCAAGAGCTCACTACACCTGTCTGTTTTTTCTTTCAGATGATTTGTTAATTGTTCAACCTGGAAATATAAGAAGCAAGACAAAGAATAACTTAAAAACTGCCAGCAAGCTAGAAATGATAAAGCATACCTCATTTTACAAGACATTTTAAAATGCTTTGCTAAATATATTTTTGGTAAGAATAGAGATTTGTCTTAATCAAATTGTCATTTTTCTGGCTTAATATAACCAACCAGCACTAGCAAAAGAAAATTAACAATGTTTTTACTGAACCTTTTAAAAACATTTTTTTCTTTAAGACGAAACTTTTACTGGCTAGAAAGAGAGAGTAAATGGGGCGTTAGTGGCACATTATGCCATGGCATAACAGAAATGACACATTAGAAGAGCCTTGAATTCATCTCTCTGGTAGGATGGATTATCTAGGAAGTCTTTCATGGGTGCTCTATTCCACAAGTGAGTATAGTCAGCACATGTAACCACACAATGGTTTTGAATGCGGCAGGGGCTGGGAGTGGGTAGGGGGTCTTTCATATAGCCGCCTCAGGTAATCCTCCCACCCAGAAGAGAGGTGAGATCCAGAGTGGATGAGACCTTCCTTAAATGATGCTGATATGATGTGGGTCTCTTGAAGTGAATGACAGTGTGATGGAAGATGGCAGGAAGGGCAATGAAACTGTAGAAGGATTATGAAATTAATTATGATTGGAGAATACCCTTAGTTAAAAAAATGAACTAAGAAAGAAATGTAATAGTAAGGATAGTAAGGATTTCTATCAGATTTTAACATGAGTCTTACTCCTCTCAACATTAGCCAAATGCAAGTTTCACACTAACTCCAGGAGCAAAGATGATAAAAATTAAAGCACTGTGGAGAAACTTTAACAGTAAGGGGTGGACTAAGATTTAGAATAGGGTTCTAAGAAAAGACGACAAAGCGGGCATAGCAAATGATAATCCTGCGATTTCCCCTCATCTAGAGCAATCAGAAGGTGGGGAGTCAGATCAGGTAAAGTAGGGAGAAAACAAATGGATCACAAGGTTCCTGAAGCAAATCAAGCTTCCACATCCCTGTTAGTTTCTGTCTCAAGAATGTTGACAGTCAGGCCTTCCCAGACACTACCTCAGAGGAGATAACCACTGCAAAGCCTTCTGTTCACACGCTCTGTCACTCCACGCAGCACTCCCTTAAACGCTATGACCAGTTCCTTTTAGCAACCATAGATGGGATCTCACCTCATTCTTACAGAGTTAATTTGATAAAGACTGAGTCCTGACTAAGTTTCTGTATTTTGGGGCAATGGACAGATGGGGTGAAGAGTAAAAGCAGGGAAGAGTGGATAGAAGGTTACTACAATGGTTCATGCCAATAATGACTAGCAGGCTTTAAAGAAATGACTGAGAGTGGACAGTGTGACCAGGCCTACCAATGGATTAGGGGGTGAAGAAAAGAATGAAATGAGGATGAATTCTAGGAGTCAACAATAAAAAAAGGTATATAATGCACAGAATGTACTGGGCTGAAGAAGAAACACACTTTTCTCTCAGACTTCTGTGATGAGGAGTGATTAGGAACCAAGGGCTCTCTCTTGGAACGTTCGTTGAGAGCTCTACAGAGTGACAGAGAGAGAGCCCAAACCAAACCAAAGCCACTGCCAGGAAGTCCATTCTGTCCTCTAGGGACCATGTAGGACAGCTAGGCTGGCTCATAGTCATCTGACAGGGTATGCTTCTTTCTAGGGTCTCTAAGGCTACCATCTTTATGGAGGCAGAATGCCAGCTCTTTCATTTGCAGAATGGCTGGTAGGCTGAACAACCAAGGGTTTAATCATGATGCCACCATGACTCCTTATAATGTAAAGCAGTCGACTACGTCAGGTGTTCAACAAAGAGGTCCTAACTGGAAACACAAAGGTGGAGTTATTCGTAGGTGATCACTTGGAAGAGAATATTGATATAGAAGGAAATAGAGTCCAAGGCCAACGTTGGAGTCCTGCGTTTTGGTTTTGGGTAGAGGGAAAACAGACCAGAGGAGACAGTGACACAGGGTGTCATAGAAGTCAAGATAAGGAAGTGTGTCAAGAAGGTGGCTGCTCTACCACTGAACAGTCCAGTGAGGGGAGGACAGAAAGAAGATGCTTGAGTGTGGTCCTGAGATTCTTGTTAACCTCTGCAAGATCAGTTTCAATGCCCCGTATTAACACAAACTGCCTGGAAACTTCATGAGTGAATTGACAGGAGGAGCTGGGGAAGAAAAGACAGTGAATTTTAGATAATTCTTCTGATCAGTTTTATTGGGAATAGAAATAGGGCAGTTTATTTAATTGAGCAGTACCAGAACATATATACAGATGGGGAGGATTTCAATAGAGTATAGTCCAAATTTCAACACAAACATTAATTTTTAGGATAACAGGGACCTCATGATGAAATAATATTACATTTTCTGATTTTAATATTTATACACACCTACACCTCACAGATCAACTGTCTCAATATCTGACATTTCCTACTTATAAACATGGAAGTCAACTCTTTGACTACATTGTTCATTAATGGTGTAATCAATGCCATGGTAAGAAGTAAAACTAGCACCAGTGATGTTTGCAGTTTTGTGTCAACTTGGCTGGGCGAGGAGTCTCAGGAGTTTGGCAGTCAAGAATTCACGTAATCTGGCAGTTTTGTAATGATATAACTATGCTCGATTGTTTAAAATGGTCATTCTTCATTTTTGCATAGTTGTGACTTTTGTGTAATGATCTGACCTTGGAACTTAAGTCATATCGATGTGGATATACAATATTTATTTTCTGCCCAAGATTCAAAGTACAGTGAACAATCTCCACAGAGTTTTTACCTCTCTAGTTTGGTGTTCACTGATAGGCTGGAATCGAGGAACAACCTTAAGCTGCTGTTCTAGTTTCTGTATTTCTTGTTGGAAGACATCTCTCTCATGTTCTCGATCAATGGCTTGCTCCTGAAGTTAAAAAAATAAAAATATTTACTGATGAGAAATATGTAGCAAAGCTGTTTCCCTTTAATTATAGATATATGATTGAACATTCCGTCATAGGACAGCCTAAACTATGAAGACTTAGAAAGGTAACATTCTTTTTTTTTAATCATTTTATTGGGGGCTCATACAACTCTTATCACAATCCATTCATCCATCCATTGTGAAAGCACATTTGTTGACCTCATCATTTGTAGAAACATTTTATTCTACTTCAGCCCTTGGTATCAGCTCCTCATTTCCCCCCTCCTCCCCAGCACCCCTTCTGAAAGGTAACATTCTAGCATGGTAGTAGCTTATTTGGGTTCTTGAACAAAAATGAAAGTATTAAAGTATATTTTGAAGCTCAAATTTTTCTTTATCCAACTAATGTGAAATACAGAATGAATAAAAGCATTCTCCTTAAACTGCACTGATTTTTTTTCCTTTGAATAAAGGAGCAAATTCACTGGTAACTTAATCAATTACATAAAACAAGTTGTTTGATCAAGCAATTTCTTTCATCTTAGCCTAGGTTTATGCAAAAAATTATAAAACACAAGAATCTCTTTATAGTCTGTGAAATAAATCAGCAGGCTTCAATAAAATTCTAACAAATTGTGTGGAATTAGAGATTTACCCTTTTCCTGCAGGCTGTCATGGCAGCCTGGCAATGACTCTCAACCTGTTTCCCAAGCACAATGATGTTGGTGGGTCCACCATTTGAGAGGAAAACAGTCATGAGCTCTGAAAACTCATGCTTGTTCTAATTCCTTAAAAGACTAAAATAAGCTTCTGAATTCTGAAGCACTGACTACATGGATTTATGCACAATTGGGCTATCTGAATTCAAATAGCAGGATAACAAAACAATTATTGGATTTTATTACTGAAATAGTACTTCTCAATTGGTAAAATAAACACGTACACAGGTGAAACTATTGTAACTCACTAGCATTCCATTGAGATAAATGATATTTAAATCAAGAATACTTACATCTAAAAATTTTCTCATTTTTTCTAGCTGCTTTTCCAGTGCTTGGTTTTGTTGTCTTAGGTCCAGCAATTCAGCATTTTTTTCTTGTTCCAGCTCTAGAAACTTACCGACTTGTTCCTCAACATCTATTTCTAGAGCTTTCACTTGTTTTTGTAGGTCATCACGAATTTTTTCAGCTTGACACTGCACTTCTAGTTTTTCTTTCATTAGCTTTTCTGTTTCCTGTAGTAATTCTGAGTACAAATGTAAAGACACATCATGTTAAAAACACAGGGAGTCCAGGACAGATAGAGCCCCAGGGCCCACAATGAGAGTAGAGCTACCAGGAGGATTAGAGCAGAATCGGGGGAGAAGGCGGGGATCCATCACAAGCATCAACCTAGAACCCCCTCCCCGGGGATGAAACATGGAAAAGTGGCGGAGGAGCAATGGAGGATGATGTAGGATATGGAAAAAATAATCTACCACTTATCAAGAGTTCACGAGCGAGGTGGGGTAAGGGAGGGGGAAGAGATGGGGTGCTGATATCAGGGGCTCAAGTGGAAATAGAATGCTTTGAAAATGATGATGGTGGCTTGTGTGCAAATGTGCTTGACATACTGGAAGAATCTATGGATTGATGTAAAAGCCCCCAATAAAAGTATTTTTTCCTACTCCCACCACCAGAGGGCAGTAATGCCCCAAAACCAAACCACCCCCCCATAAAAATAAAAATAAAAAAGTATTTTTAAAAAAAAATCACAACGAATGGTGCTTTGATTGTATAATCACTTACAACTTGAACATTTCTCTTTATGAGATAAAAATCTGAGTTCTAATTCAAAGGCACAGAAAATCAGTTAAATATTCACTTTTGAAAATATTATAAATCTTTATATATTTCTATCTAAGTAAAAGGGCCTGTGTCAATAAACTGATAAAGAATTGACCAAAAAGAGTATGTCCTGTAAAAGAGTTTGTCCTGTATGACCAAAAAGAATATTTCTGTGCAAACAGCATGGCAAGCAACCGATTACTGTTTTCTCTATGTAGAACACAATGTGAAGCTCAAGAAAAAGTCACTGTTTTCTTAGTTCGAGGCAAAAATCGATCCATCCCAAACCCATAAAGTCACTAATGTATGCACATATAACACGCATGAAGATCCAGGGTGGTGAAATCTGTAGCCAAGGCCATGAGGAAACATCTGCACCCACAGTTCCCACCGCGTTGCTCTTTACGTCGCTGCACTCTCAGTTGCTCTCGCACGCACGTGTGAAGGAGAGCTGACAGCAACGCGAGGCAATGCACTGTGTGCTCACGGGAGGGACTATAGGTTAAATCTGAGTATGGCACTTATCTCCCTTGTGACACATAAGGTATCTAGTTTCCTTTTATGTGATAATAGCAGTCCTGATCTCTTACAGTTACTATATGATTAAAGGAGTTAATATATGCAAAGAGTCAGTCTTACGGTGGGTTAAGGACTATCTAGGTGTAAGCTATGATTATTATCAATAATGATGGAATAATTGAGTATACACAGCAAAAGTACAATAATTCTCTAATGAAAATGAAAGTACTATGTACCAAGAGTCATTATACTACTATCTATTTAAAACTAGAATAGTTTGATAGAAAACTCTAGAACTCTTTTCTACAGAAAAAAAGCATTCCTCTAAAAACAATACTGATATTAGAGATTAAAATAAAAGGTTAATCAATCAGAAAAATCTTTGACCACATTTCACAGATCCGTTTGATACCATCATCTTATACACTTCCAGATTTAGAAAGAGCATTTGAAAATTCAGATGTCACAAGAGTTTAATATACTGGTTAATGAAAAAAATACCAATATATTTTTTTAAAATGTGAATAGTTTTACACTTTATGAAAAAACAGATATAAGATGATGGTCACTAAGAATCTAATTTGGTAAAACGAAACTTATGTAATTTTTTTGTAAGAAACTTTTTGGTTAAAGAGAAAAGCTGTTAGGTATGCATCACATCAACAGAACTGCAACATCAGAGGTATGTTAGTTGGTTGAAAACCCAAGAGGCATCCAATGCTTTGAGTTGCAAGTCTACCACCTAAAGACTGCCATGCAATTGCAGAACACACCTGCTCCAGGTGCTGCAGCGACTGCAGCATCTACTAGTCCTACAAAAATAGGAAAAGAAAAAATAAAACAAAAATGACCAAAAAACAATGTCTTCCACTTCCTAAAATGATTAAGTGCACGAAAAAGAAATTATAATTAAAAGCAAAAGTTGAAGTGATTATCATCAATGGTAACATTTTGAGAAGTTTCACTTCTGCTTGAATAATTATGGATATACATATACATATTTCCCATACTAAAAATGTCAACCCTCAACCGATGTTGCACTAATTTGAGCCAGAAAGAAACTCACTATATAAACTTTTAACAATTTTTTTAAATTGGTAAAGTGAAATTAGTGATTACACATTTATAATTCCAACTGTACCATGTAATATAAAATGGAAAGGAAAGGGGGGGGGATTTAAAGCTCTATCACTGTAAAACCTGACATCTTTTTAAACCACTAAACAGATGTTAACTGCAAGATGTTGCTTAACTTCTCACTTAAGGAAAAGATGAAAAATAGTTTCCAAATTAAAAATGTAAAGCCTCTTAGCAGTTTCTTCAATCACTTCTACTTGGGGGCCAAATTTCACGGCTATCTGTTCACTACATGTGCTAAGTCAGTGCTCTTCGTTATAGAAGCATATATTTCTTCTGCTTTTCTATGAAAAGAACCAAGTTGTACACAACTTTCTAAATATTCTGCACCATTTTTATAGCTTTCTCTTGGGGAAGAAGCTTAAAGGCAATGCTTTCTGCAATATAAGCCAAAGGAGTGGGGGAGGGGATCCCAATTCTACATGGCTTGCCCAATAAGACACGGGCCTCGAAGTGAGATTTTCTTGGAATGTTTTCTGGTCTTCTTATAAAACACAACCGTTGAAGTGTTCAGCTACAAAAGACAGGGTCGGTGGTTTGAATCCTCAGAACAAAGAAGTGGCACCTTGTTTCTGTACTGATTTAGAAATCTTTTGGGGCAGCTTTGTTCTGTCCTTTCAGGGTTTGGGGAGTTGATATTGATTCAATGATAATGTGTTTTTGGATTGTTTTTTATATAAAATGCATGGTCATGGCACTGAAAAAGGGGGAAAACTTTTTTTGTGTGTGTGGGCATCACTGCCCCCTGGTGGGAGTAGGAGGCTGAGCCCTGCTCCTGGAGAGCTGCTGCTGGATTTGAACCGCCAACCCTGTGGGCCGCAGTCCCACACACAACCATTACACCACCGGGGCTTAGCCCAAGGGGGAAAACTTTTAAAGAGAGTAAATAAACCATCACAATGTTTCATGTGAGGTTTGAAAGATACATACGCTGCTCAGCGGGGCCTGCCTCTGCTTTCATCGCCTCCTTCTGTCTGGACAGTAACTCTTTTTCCTCTTGGATCTGCTGTTGCTCTGCTTCCAGCTCTTGTAACCTATTACCCGCACATAACAACTCTTGCTCAAGACGATCGACGATGTCCGACTTTTCCTGAATTTGCCTTTCAAAATAAGTTCTTTCATCAGCATAGCCATCAATGACACCTACAAAGTAAAAGGAACCATGAACTGGAGTACGAGGGATTTCACATGTTACCACAGATTTTAATGTAAACATTAATGGATACGCTGGTAACAAAACTTTAAATGACTACAACCTATTACAATTCTTGAATACATTTGCAGCTGAATACACTGCGGTGTTTCTTTTCTAAACACGCTGGCCTCCTTCTTAAACAGCTGTAAAGTGAGAAAGTACAGACCTGAGGCTAAAGTTCCTTTTTTCTTTTTTTTGAGGTTAAAGTTCTTAATGAGGAAATAACTGGACCATGGTTCATTCTGGGCAGTAATTTTGCATTCATAGAGGGAGACCATTCTGATTCCAAACCTAATGAAAGCAAATGGCTTTAAGAAGGCTAATTATAACGAAGCTTATAAAGAGGAGGTAGAAAAAAATTTTTAAATCAATCTTTTTCTCATATCGTAATATGATTGACACAACTCTGGCATCTCCCTTTTCTTGGGATCAACTGATATCAGATCTCAAGGTGGAATTTGGTCCATCATCATCTGCAGACTTGAAACTTTTTGTACTTTAAATTAAGTAAGCCTGGCTTTGAACAGTAAAGAAAGAATCAGCAATTCTGAGTGGAAAAAAAAAAAAGCCACTGGCAGGATTGATTTTGGGTTAGGAACTTTTCTGGCTAACATTTGGTTTTGAGGGTAAGAAAAAACACCTCAAAAAAAAAACCCTCTTAAAATCAAAGTGAGATGCCTGTCTTTTTCTTTAATAGCTCTCCCCTCTTTATACAACTATAATAAAGCTAAAATCTTTGGTCAACTAAGTGCTTTGGCTGGGCAGCATGTAGAGATATTGCCTTATGAGGAAACTTTGTGTGAAACATGTAACTTCTTTTGGTTCCTGAGCTTCTTTGTTGTTCCTCCAGCTGGAAGAAGATGATTAGGTGCACCTTAGAAAGTTGCTTGCAAGTAACTATTAACTTTTATTATGGTATGTTCCATGGAGCCATTTTCCTATTAATTATTGTGACTATGAAATTTTTCTGAACTTCGTATTACTTTGCTATGTTAAACTTATATGACCTATACCCAATTTTATATGAAACAGGTATAATTAGACAGATTTCTGTAAAGCTGAATGAATACCATGAGGTACCCCCTTGAAAAACCAGAATTGTGCTGGGCTGAGCAGAGCTTTTGTAGTATGCATTTTTTCCTGCTGGGCAACCATAAAGCAATTTGTTCTGAGTTAGTGCACTAGTGGTGTCACTTGGGAAGGTTCTCTCAGGTCACATAAATTATTTGGAAGCACCTTGAAGATACACTATAATAATTCTTCAGAAAACTCACTGCCCCCCGAGTAGATTCCAACCCAAAGCAATCCTCCCACAGGGCAGTCAAACTGCCTCCCAGCCTATAAGACTTTCCTGGAGCAGAAAGTCTCATCTCACTCTGACCGTGCAGATCGCAGCCTGAGACAGAGTCGATGCTGCCGGGGTGCCTTCAGGAGTCACTTCGTACTAGATGGGTGGTGTCTATTTCCAGAGTTGAACACTTTCCAGTCTCAGTTACCAACAGCAAGTTACTTACCCTCAGCCTTACTGAGTTCTACAGCCAGCTGCTCCCTGGCTCTGGACTCTTCCTGAAGACGCTCTCGCAGCTCTTCTTGGCACTTGATGGACTCTGTTGCTTCTTGCTTCTGTCTGAACGACTCACGCATCAACTCTGTCTGTGTAACTTTTGCATGTTCGAGCTGAACAAGGAGAGAGAGTATACACAAAGGAACATAATCAAAATTATTGGGAATACTAGTTATTTCCCCACCTTGCGCTAAATAAAAAGGATTCTAAATAAGTAAAGATTCCTGATTGCTGTCATTTAAATATTTCTTACTAAAATTTGTAGAATAAATCACAGTAGAAGATTAGCTGTGCATAGCTTTCCAAGAGAAGTGCATTCTGATTTTACTCAATAGGCTTCTTTTGGAAATAAGCTACATTGAATCACTAGATCTGCATTCTATCAATCAGCTAAAGAGAGATCTAAAGTTAGTGAAGCACAGGCTTTTTGGTATTTGGTATTTCATTTAACTGTGCTGCATGATAAATTTTATTTACTTTGCCTTAAATAATTTGTCGACTGTGACTCTGCACTGACATTTTGAGGGACTAATAATATATAGCATCATGACATTAATGATAAAATCATGGTGCTAAAACAAAAATAAATTATATTTACAAACATGTGTTTAAATGGAAAGCTATATATTTCTATCCATTTGTAAAACATGGCTCGATGGAGACTTATTCAGTTTATTTAAAAAACCTTGGACCATAAAACATTCATCACAACAGATTTCTTTCAACTACTGCTATTGGTACATATTGACCTCATTCCTAAATAGCATTAAAGTGAGAAAGTAGAGACTCAAGGCTAAAATTCTCAATGAGGAGATAAGTGGAACACTGTATGACACGGCAGAAAAGAATTGATTCCACTTTATTTCTCTGGGTTTCTGATTGTCAATACTTGCTTATCACCTGTCTTTGTCAAAAAAACTACCTGAGGAACAATTTGAGCTCAAATATTTCTATAATTTCCCATGGTCATTGACCCGAATCCGACTCACGGTGATTCTGAGAGGCAGGGTGCAATCATCCTGTGAGCTTCTAAGACTGTCATGCTTAAAAAAATTACCAGCACATAATCCATATATCACACAATTCGACTGTTCAAGCATATCAAGATGAACTGTAGAATCATCACTACAATAAATCTTAGAATACTTCCTTCTTTCTTGTACTCAGTGTTATTAGCCCCCATTTACCCAGAACCTATGCTGTTATACTTCCAAGGAACCATTAATCCAGTTACTGTTTCCATAAATTTACCTACCCTAGATTTCATATACATAAAACACACCCAAACAAACAAATATACAAATCCCAAAGTCTAACAACAAAAACAAAGTAAAACAGAAAAATCTCAGTCGAAAAGAAAGCAGAAAACATTAATAACTGGCACAAATTAAAAATGAGCCAAAAGGACATAAAATGAATCAAAAGGGAGATCAAATTGACAAGGTGTTAAATGTTAGGCCACGTGCATCTCCAAGAGTCCACCATCCAATGTGCTCTGCTTGACATCAAGGCTATCCACCAGTGGACACAACTTTTAAAGGAGTCAAAAAGGAAATCAAACGGTAAGATATATTTTAACCTAACTATACCCGCCATAATCAAGTTTACAATGCTGTATGTCTGCTAACAAGACACATCTCTTGACTTTGGTCTGAGGGATTCAGCTGAGGTTTAATCTGTGTGGACCCTGCAAATGGATTTTGGGTTTCCACTGGCATCCAGCCTTCTGCAAACCAGGTATTCACAATTTAAGTTCTGAGACCACTCTTTTGGATTTGGATTATATTGTTTACTACACTTGGATCACACAACTGCTTCTTCCACGGGGGCTTAGTTTGGAGGCTGCTTATCTGGAGAGAAGCCTTTAAGACCCTAGACATTATTCTTTCTGATAGCCAGGCACCATCTAGCTTCTTCAGTTATGTTTTGCTATAGCGCCCATGCATTCATGATAGTGAGCATCACAGGCAAGGTGGTCATGAGACTGTAACTCTTTACATGAGTAGAAGACTTCATCTTTCACTTGAAGAGTGCCTGGTGCACTACACTATCAAGGCTGCTCTTCTAGTATTTAGTTCTAGATTATTAACACCACTCAATATATTCTTAAAAATCAATAGCCATATTTTATCCCCCTCTCCCTGCCAATGAATTGATTTTGACTCATAGTCACCATATGCATCACACAATGATGATATTTAAGGGTAGTTTACTGGTAAACTCAAGACCTCTGCTCTTCCCATCTGAGTGGCATTGATGATAGGAAATAAATTTTAGAGCTATTAAAGCTCTTTATGGCTACTCTACATCAATTTCCAGGATCTCTAAGATGCATTCATTCTTAGTTTAATGCTTTAAATATCATTAAAATTTTATTATTTGAAAATAGAAGCACACATTTAAGATTCATAATAAGAAGTTGAGTATAAATTATAAACCAAAAAATATTTCCTAAGAGATCTAGAATATGCTGCTATTGCAAAAATGTTTTCACCTTTGACTGGCAAAGGATTATTTTCCTTCCAAATGTGCCGAACTAATAATGCACATATTTTTATTTATTTATTTATTTATTTTTCCGCATCACTGCCCTCAGGTGGTGGGAGTAGGAGCACATATTTTTATTATAAGGAAACATGACCATAAAGTAATGAACTAATTTGCACAGAATTATTTCCCTGAATTTATTGCCACAACACACATTTTAAAATTATATAAGTTAGTTCTACATAAGAAAATATAAAGCTTTTTTTGTGAATTATATAGTGGCTTTCTGGTAAATATTATGAAACATCTAAGAGAATTCAAAGCTATGCCAGAAGGGATATGAATTTTTTTTCGTTTTCAAATTTACATTACAGATACCAACAAAATAAATATTTTCTTTAGATAACAAAATTAAATAAGTCTTTGCAAGTATATTGTACTCCTTAAAACCCCAAAAGCCCAAACTCACTGCCACGGACTCACAGAGAACCCCTGTGAGTTTCCGAGACCGTAACTATGAACAGGAGTGGAACGACTGGTCTTTCTCCCGCAGAGCTGCTGGGGGTTTGGAACTGCCAACCATTCAAATTGCAGTACAACATGCAACCGCGACATTACCAGGGCTCCTTTCGGGTTCTTAGTAACATCTAAATTATCCTTAAATATGTTCTAAATATCATATAACTTCAGTTCAGTTTTACCAAAATAAATCTAACAATCAAACACAGTAAATCCAGCAAATTAATTTCATCTACAACAGATGGGTTACACTTTTTACTGAGATATAAGACTCCTTTCACGTGGCCATCTAAAAAGACCTGTCAATTACTACATTAAAAATATGTAATGAACTGTTCAAAACTTTTGGAAAAAAATAGTAATAGTTCTGTAACATAGGGAAGTAGTTAATCTCACTGAAGCATACACTTGAAATGATTAAAATGTAAAGTTTTTTAATATACTTTATAATAAATTATTTTTATAATGTACATGTAAAACATTAAGAAAATATTTTATCTTAATATATAAGCTGCAGGCCAGGCAATACAACTAACTTCTGGAATCATCTGGCTTGTTAAATATTAGCTAGTAGATTACAGGTAAGTCATGGAAGGCCTAAGAAGCGCTGAATCCTTGGGGCTTCACTGAGTAACCTGTGGTGAATCATTCACAACATGTGAAAGTACTGAACCTGAAATAGCAAATATGTAGCCTCCGTATGCTAAACACTCTTATCAATGTCTGTAAAACATTTCATAAAGAAAGTTCCTAAGGATATTTCCTTATAGGATTAGTAGCCAGATTTAAAAAAATGATTGTTTCTTGTCTGGTAGTACCGTCAGTATGCCATCTGATACTACACATCTCCCAATGGCTCGATTTGAGACTCACTGCCCATTCTCAAAAACATTTCATTTTCACTCAGACTGAACAGTGAACACACACTGTAAAGATTCTTCAGGGCAAGCAGGATCTTTTTATACAGCTTCCCTGGCATTGAAGGACTGTAGGATTATCTCATTCTGCTTTCTCAAATTAAAGACATAGCCAAGTTGGGGCTCTGAGCCCAAACTTAACTCTTCAATAAACATGACGGTGGAATGCGCAGCCTGCCAAACACCACAACAGGATAGGGGCGCACTGAATCTCACTAAAGACATTTCCAGTTTCACTTCTTATTAAACACAGGTATTTAATTAAAGCAATAATTTTTTCATACTTACTGAATAAGGAGGAGTAGGTAGTGAGATTCTAGAAATAAGCTTTAACATGTGTCCATTTCTTTTATGATTAAAATGAAAAATAGAAGTATTAACAATTACTGAGTTATTTTCATCCAAATGTTCACACAGAGGGAAAGGATTTGGTAAGGGGACTCGAGATTCCACTTCATAAATGTCTTCATCTTGTTCTTCCAACCACGAGCCACGGAGTCTGACGGTTGCTAAATAAGATCTATAAGAATCCATTCTGCAAGATGGAGCTGCCAATTGTCCTCATCTGCTATATCAGGCTTGTGCTCTATTTAAAATGTTCTTTATAGTTTACTGAGACACTTTTTGTAGTAGTATGAAAATTATTTTAAATAATACCAAGTAAACATTAAAAAATTAATCCATAGGACTGATCAATAAAAAGGAGGAGAAAATACAGGAAAAATGTCCATAAATTTAAAAAACAAACAAAAAAACAAACAAACCCAGGTCTTCATCATAAAAAACAAAACCAAAAAACAACAATAACAATGAAAAACTCCACTAAATTAAAAAACAGGCAAAGACAAAAGACCTAAGTCAATTAAGCAAGTAAACAAAAAGACCTCCATTCAGTCAGAATAATTAAATCCTTGACGAAATGAAACTATAAATATCTCATTAGCTAAGCAATAAAACAGCTTTCAGTATCAAACATGTCTGTGTCAATGAATAAGTTTTTCAAGCAGAAGCTGGCAGGCCAAGTTTAAATCTCCTTAGAAGCCGTCTTGAGACACGAATGTAGTTGTAACACGATTTGCCTTGTTCTTGCTGCTTTACTCAATTCTGAACTTGAGCTACTACTCAAATAGTCTCTCATGCCGAGCCAAAGGATTCTAGTCCATGTCCTCTGGGAAAAGGTCAGAACAGTGGGTGTGGTTTAATGGCATTACCTATAGATACCCGACAGGTGGAATGTGACTGGACACGCCCAAAACAAAGCCTGCTTAACAGGATCCCTGCTTCACACCAGAGCTCTGAACGGGACATTTAAACAGTTTATTACTGCTTCAAAAATAAGCTGGTGTTTTTCCATCCCATTAAAACTGTGCTTTCATTTAAAATGTTAAATCGCTGAGTGCACACTATTAACTCAGTTTAAATAATCATTTCTGGAAAACTGAATGAGGACTTGTTTTTGAGATTTCCTTAAAATGAGTACTCATTCTTTTGTGAAGCCAATGAAACTAAATATAGATACGCTATTATAACCTATTTCCACATTGAATTGTTTACAGAGTAGACATTATGAAAAAGAAGCAACAAACGTCTTGTTTGTAGCTGCATTATATCTAATAGTTGGTAAGTATATACCACTTAAGATTCTATTGAATTCTTGACTAAGATTTAAAAATCCCAGTAACAAGTGAGAAAAGTGAGTTAGTCTCTGATTATTCCAGAAACCTGGAAAATAATAAATCACTTATTAAGAATTTTAAAAAATAAATACCTGGCTTTTTAATAGTAATAGGTTTGCAGTAATTAAGTTCTTCTTAAGAAGGCAAAAGCCTTTCGTTTGGGGTCTGTCATGGATTGAACTGTGTACCCCTCAAGCTAGGTGTCAACGTGGTGGGCCATGGTTCTCAGCAGCTTGACAGTTACCTAATGACGCAGTCCTCCTGCAGGACAGGAGCTGATGTCATCAGCCAATCAGTCTCGAGGGCATTAGTGTCGGATGCAACAGCCTTACTCAGAGCACAGCTCTGTGAGGGCGTTTGCCCTGAGTAACTGCTGGCATCAGTTTTTATAAGGGGAGAAACAGGCCCTGGGGCTGAGCCCCGGTGGTATAAGTGATTGAGTGCGGGACTATGGCCCGTGGGTTTTGTGGTTCAAATCCAGCGGTGGCTCTTAGGAGCAGCTCTGGGTAGCGCCCACGACCACCAGAGGCAGTGATTCGCCCCCCCCCCCCCAAAAAAAAACGAAAAAAGAAATAGGACCTGAATAACACCAAGGAAAAAACCCCAGAAGCAGAGTGGGGTGGGGTCCCAAAGCCAGCAAGGATCAACCACCAAGGATCAACAGGTCCACAGATGCTGAGAGGAAGTAAGGCCTTTGCCGAGAGCCACCTGCAGAAAGTCCTTCCTGGAGCCAGCACACTAGATAGGCTCCGTGGCTAGTGCTAGCAGCACTAGCGAACCAAGGCAGCGTCTTTTCTCTAGTCCATAATGAAATATATCCTAAACCCACAAAGCCTTTGTCTAATCTGGAAAAGCAAGCAGGTACTAACAATAAAAATTCACTTTAGGCCACTTTCAGTAATTTCGTTATTTAAAGAAACTGATAACCCCAATCCTTGACAATGGGCTAAGTAAGCGAGGCAGACAGGATAAGCTCAAAATTGGGCCTCCCACTCCCACCAGAGGGCAGTGAAGCCTCTCCCCCCAAAACAAACAAAACAAAACAAACGAAAAAGTTCTGCAACTTGGCAATGACAAATCCACCATTATTCTATGAGTCTAGTTAGTCTGAAAAAGTAACTTAGTAGTTGTGTAAGACAGAGGCTTAACCCTAACCCTGCTGCAGTCAAACCTGATTTTACTCTAACTCTAGCAGCTATAAGGAACCTGGTGGCTTAGTGGGTTATGCACTGGGCTGTCAACTGCAAGGTCAGCAGTTCGACTCCACCAGGGTTCCACAAGAGAAAGAGGAGGTTTTCTCCTCTCAGAAGGATTTACAGCCTCAGAAACCCAAGGGGGATGTTCTTTGGGTTGCTATGAGTTAGTTAATTTGATGGCAGTGAGTCTAGCTGGGATGATAAAATGACCAAAATCCTGGTTGTTCAACTTTAAGAAGTGGTAGCACCCACGCATAGTCTATCAAACACCTTCGTTCCCTGCTCTCTCTACAAATTAGTTTATTTTGATAACATGGTGTCTAACTTCTTTTATTTGAAACAAAAATAAAGTCCTGTAAGCTAAGAACTACCTCTTTTTAAATAGCAACATGTCAAGATTACCACAAAGAAAGGAAAGTGACAAAGGACTCAAAAAAGCAAGAGATTACAGTGATTTATGATGGCAATGAGAAACAGTCCTCCTGACAACAGTAAATTAGTGGCTAGTACATTACAGCAACCGATTTTCAGAAAGGTGACTGCGAATAAAAATAACTGAAGTAAAACTAATTTTCATCTTAGCACATAAAACATTTTTTGGGGGGACAATCAAAACCAGTTCAAATAAAATGAGTGGAATTTTTAGAGGGACAAAGTTTTAATGATCCAGACTAGCTCATTATTTCCAAGTTTATGATAATTAAGAGCTTAATGTACATTTCAAGATTATGAATTTACAGTGAACACGTGGCCATTGAATCAATTCCAACTCATATTGATCTCATTTAGTGTTCCTGAGGCTGAAATTCTGTACAGTGGCAAACAGCTTCATTTTTCTCATGCAGCGTGGCTGATTTGATCTGGCAACCTTTCCCTCAGCAGTTCAACAATTACGTGAAAGAGCCACTCTGGCTCATTAACTTCCAGCATTCCTCAAACAAAATAGCTTTACTTTAAAAATAAATGTCATCTAACTTCCCCCCTTAAATCATTTTCCTCACTCTTAAACATTCTGTTGCTTCCTTCTAAAATTTGCTGTTTACTTATTTTTGTGAACAGACACAAAAACAGAACAGAAACTTAGTAACTTAGCACTTACTGCTTCTACATCCTCAGAAAGTTTTTTTTTTTTTAAGACAAGACATATGGAACTTAGGCTCTATTAATCTCAAAAGTAAGTATTAGAAAACTGTACCTAATCCTACAATGGAAAACAAAAAAAAAGAAAACCCATTCTTTTTTTTTTTTGGGGGGGGCAATCACTACCCTCTGGTGGTGGGAGTAGGAGGCCCAGCCTTTGCCCCTGTAGAGCTGCTGCTGGAATTGAACCTCCATCCCAGTGGGCCGCAGTCCCACGCACAACCACTATGCCACAGGGTCTCAGCCCAAGAAAACCATTCTTAATTCACTGATTTCATCCAGAACTTAACTCCTGAACAAAAAAACTCTATTGGCTCGAAATGGTACTTGAATTTGGAAAACTCAATGATTTGTAACCATTCCCACAGAACAGATTGATTTCTAATTATTTTTGTGGGTATCACTGCCCCCTGGTGGGAGTGGGAGGCCCAGCCTTGCTCCTGGAGGGCTGCTGCTGGATTTGAACCACCAACCCTGTGGGCCGCAGTCCTGCACTCAACCACTACGCCACCAGGGCTCAGTCCTTAATTTCTATTTTTAGTTGGGCCAAGATTTGCAAAGATAATTTTCTGTAATGAAAAGACTACATACAAAAACTATGTTAAAGAGATAACCTTTCTAAGGCCCAAAAGGTCAACTTTATTTTTACAATCATAATGAAAGTTAACTAACCAACAGAGAGCTATCAATATGCTGCGCATAAGCCTGATATTATTTTAACAAGAGACACTGTTGCAGTTAGCTGCTGAGTTTCCAGCTCTTATCTGTACTCAGGTACTAGCTATGGTCTAGCCAGATTTGTAAGGTAGACTTGGGATCATGATAGTGGGGTGGGGTGGGAGGGGCATTAAAAAACTAGAGGAAAGTTGTCTGTTTCATCGGTGCTATACTGCACCCTGACTGGCTTGTCTCTTCCTTGTGACTCTTCTGTAAGGCGATATCCAGTTGCCTACAGATGGGCTTTGGGTCTCCACTCTGCAATACCCCTCATTCACATTGATAGGATTTTTTTTTGTTGTTGTTCTGAGTTTTTGATACCTGATACCTGATCCCATCAAAAAGGCTGGTCATGATCAATCAGGCTGGTGTGTTTCTTCCACGTGGCCTTTTCTTGCTTCTCAGATAGCTTTTTGTTTGTCTTCAAGTCTTTAAGACCCCAGATGCTAAATCTTTTGATAGCTGGGCACCATCTGCTTTCTTCCCCACATTTGCGATGCACCCACTTTGTCTGCAGCAATCAACTCCATCGGATTTCTTGATTGCTGCTTCAACAGTACTGATTGTGGATCCAAGTAAAATGAAATCATTGACAGCTTCAATCTGTATTCCATTTATCATGATGCTACTTGGTCCAGGTAGGGCTTTAATTTTTTTTATATTGAACTCTAATCTATCAATGCTGTATACTTTACCTTCCTACACCTCTTTCAAATCATTTTTCTCTTGTATCAAACTTGATGTCACCTACTCCTCCCTACATTCAGCATCCTTCTATACCACCCTCTTGCCCATATGCCCATCACACAGGTGTGTGTGTAATCTCTGTAAAACACAAAGTTGCAAAAATTCTTTTCCCGATAACAGTACTAGGGCTCTTTCTGTGGATTTGACATGTGAGCACGTCTATCCTTCCATCTTGAGCTTCCACTTGTTTCCATGTGTCACCCGGAAGATTTACGTTGCACAGTCACTCTTGTTCTTAAATCTCAAAGTTGCCACAAAGATGTCAAATATTAAATTTGCCGTTGTTTTCCCTAGTGACTTACCTTGCATTTGCTCAAGCTTTTACTTTCTCTCCTCCCATTCTCTCTGTATCAGGCTTTCATTCCTACCACTTCAAGTAAAGTGTGCTTTTAAGTTCACCAATGGTCTTCAGATTTCTAAATGTATCACTTCATTTGTAGCTAAGACGACGATTAATTGAAAAAAAAAAAAGGCTAACTCTTTTTATAAAATGAGCTAAGAGTGGGCTGAGCCCTGGTGGTATAGTGGTTGTGCGCAGGACTGCGGCCCACTGGTTTGGAGGTTCAAATCTAGCAGCAGCTCTACAGGAGCAAGGCTGGGCCTCCTACTCCCACCACCAGAGGGCAGTGATGCCCCCCCCACAGCACCCCCCGCCCCCAACACACAAAAAGTAGCTAAGAGCATGGATTAAGACCAAACTGCATGGACTCAAATTCTCACTCCACCAACTACTAGCATATACGCCGGCGCGGCAAGGGACTTCCCCAACTGCTTTCAGTGCTTCTGAAAGTGCTCCGCTCTCTTAAAGATTGTTAGCAATTCACACAACACCTCTCAGGTCTGTTTTTTACAACAACAGCAACAACAACAAATCGAGCTTATAGTAAAATATTTCATTATAAAGAACCAATAAAGTAGGAAATAGATTACCAATCACTGACAAAAATGTTTGTTATTCTAAAAACTTAAATATAATAATTAATCTCAAAGTAATTTTAGTCACTGTTAATAAGGATCTCTATAGAACATCAGTAACTAAAATGAAATTTGGTTTAAAACTCTTAGGAACTTATTTATTTTTCCTTAAAGTTATGACTCATCAAAGACATATCTCATTTTTATACTTCGTAACAGCAACCTTCTATTTAAGAGGTATTAGAACAACTTCAAAACTAAGCCTGATGTGAACATTATACTAATAATATCTAGATCAGTAATTCTCAAAACGTCAATGTGCATCAGAATCTGCCAAATATTACACCTTCAGAATATATCCATGGGGAAAATTGATTCGTACTTAACTGCAAATTAATGTTAATTTGGCTAGTCTATATAGCTACAATGCAGAAAAGTAATAACAATATAATAATTTAGTTGCCTGGCTTGTGAGCTCTCATTGCAGTGTGAGACTTCATTTTGACGCCATTGCTGGTGGAGATACACTTCAAACTATATTATGAAAAAAGATGCAGCCTGTCCCTACACAAACAAGAATGAATCTAGAAAAAAACTTTGGTTAAGTGTCACATCTGAAAATGATTCTTTGGGTGTCAGTTATTTTACTAGAAATATATGATAATCTTTCCTTCATTGATTCACAGAATCAAATAATAAAAAGAGAAGTGGGGAAAAAAAGACTCATAATGCTAATCAAGTTGTGGGTGCTTAACAAATACAGTGTTCAAGTGTCACCAGCTAATACATGATCTATAATCATAGACACAGCCTATTATCATAAATGGAAGTAAAGTAAACAAATATGGCATCAAACTACCAAATATATATCCTCCGCCCCAAAATATACTGAATGATTCTTGATGGAAAAAAGTGACATATTAAAAGTCAGATATCAGAAATAAATGTTCAAAGACACTCTTTCAGGTTCTCACATTGCTTTTCTATACACAGAATTACCTGGATTTAGGGTGCTCTAAATAAGGATACCAAAATGATGCTAATGACATGGATCATGCAGTTGATGGCAGCAATGCATTTATTTGCTTATCATGGCAGATATGAATCTATAGCTGTTTTAGACAAAATATTTTTAAATAAGTGGATTCAATGTGATTATCGATTTCTGGGTACAAAAATTTAAGACACAACTATTATACATGATGAGAAGTCTTTTTTTTTTTTTTTTTTGATGAGAAGTCTTATAGGAGAAGAAAACCACAATTTAGGTTATAAATATGCTTAGATAAGTGTTTAAGTTTCTATCAAAACAATCTATCAAAGTAGAAACGGCCTTAACTTTCAATCAAAGGATTTGAAAGTGAAGTAATCTAGTCATATTGCAGAAAGGATAAAAAAATCATGTGAAGAAAAAGCAAGTTTTATTTGTTATCAAAAAACTAGGGTGTTATGTTAGAGAATTTGGCTTTTTATGCTACTTATATCATTATTCCTTAAAATAAATAATATATTTTAATGTAAAATTTCCTACAATGTTGAAATGAAGATCTCTTTGGGTACTAAAAAGGTAACATGCAAGAGTTGAGAAAATGTGAAAATGTGCTCACTTTGGCAGCACATATAATAAAAAAATTAGAAAATGTGAAAATGAAATAAGTGGGAGGACCTATCAATGTAGTATACCAATGTAGAAAGAAAAACGATACTGGTATCGTGTCACAAAGAAATTAATTAGTAGAGGGGAGGTTAACTAAATTTCTGTGGAACAATAGAGGAAAAAATGTAATCATTCCATTTCTTAAAAGGATAGCCCCTGGGTTGGAGGTTCAAATCCAGCAGCAAGGCTGGGCCTCCTACTCCCACCACCAGAGGGCAGTGATGCCCCAAAAAGGAAAGAAAAGGATAGCTCTTGTGAATCCACTACTGAGTATCAGAAGTATCAGGAGATTTACCTGACTACTAGTTTCACTTATAGCTTCGAGAAGTTTTTCGACTGCTGCTTGGAGCCGAGAACTAATGTTCAGCATGAGTTCTTCATTTTCAGGGTCTATTTCCATTCCAGTGAGGCCACTTCTCACAAGTCCTTGTGATAACTCTGTTGCTTCCTCAGCGCCTTTGGCCCACATGCTACCGTCATCGCTTGGCACGTCACTTCCAGAATAAGAGGGAATGGTTTCATCTGTAAGTAGATTAAAAAGGGTTTAAAGGCATAAGCTACTTATAATTAATACCAAATATACCGTAATTAAAGCAGAAAAGCATAAAAACTCTGAGGACTTTTAACAGCATTACAACAAAGCAGTGTGGATGTGACTCATGATAAAACACACAAAAAGAAATAATGTTATTTAATAACTGAATATGGAAGAAAGAGAAGGATGATGCTATATTAATGAATGGATGTTTGGGTTAGTTAGTATTTTTCATTTTATAACAACTTTCAACAGTAAATACCCACCACGTTGAATTTGCTAAGGCACAAAAACACCTAAGCAATAAGACATTGTTCCTAATCCTGATGATGTAACACGGAAATAAGTATATAAAATGACTTACAAAGAAAAATTTTGTGCAATGTGATGTTTAGGGCACACGGGAAGGTCAAAGTGTTTGATTTTGCAGCAGACCTTGTAATTTTTGAGGACTACACTGGCCAGCATCACCTACTCTGGCCAGATGCTAAAGAGGACTGAGGTCATTGTACAGTTGACTGCTTTGGTAAACGGCATGCTGGGAAGACGCTGGCCCGAAGAGCAGTTCTAGATTAACTATGGATTTATCTATCCACATTAGTCTTAACTCTTACATCAAGATAACTGAGTTTACATGGGCAGAAGATTAACTTTGGAAATGTTTTCGCTAAAGTGAAATTATAGTGAAATAATCCATCACTGAAGAAATAGTACTCGACCACAGGAGCATGCGACAACCTAACAATGAAATTACTTGAAAACGAATTGCCTCTTCATTAGTATATGTAACATATTAACTGTTAGCAACCATCCAAAGTTAGCAGAGAGAATGTTCATTTCCAAAGTGCTTGAAACGTGTTTAGTTTGCCACTGTTACCCAGGAGAACATGAACTAGCTAAATGTCGCACTAAAGCAGCCAGTGCCACGTGGAACTGTCTTGTCTTACTCAGTCTCAATTCAGCACCATTCAATATTTAAAAAAAATTTTTTTAAAAATTTTCTTAATTAAAAAAAATTTTTTTTTAGGCATCACTGCCCTCTGGTGGTGGGAGTAGGAGGCCCAGCCTTTGCTCCTGTGAGCTGGAATTGAACCTCCATCCCAGTGGGCCGCAGTCCCGTGCACAACCACTACGCCACCGGGGCTCAGCCCACCATTCAATATTCATGAAGCACATCCTTTATTCAAGCCATGGGCTGACAAGTTGAATACTGAGTTCTGGAACTAATTTCAAATGCTTATTTTTATATAGGTGTGGTGATGTGAAATAGATTCAGCATGGCTCATTAACCCATGTCTCTCTTGCACCAAGTGACTGAGTAGGGCCATGCAGACGGTGTGTGAAAACACTAAGGGATTAGCCAATTTTGCCATTCCTCTGTATGAGAGCCTATTCTGAAAATGAGAGAGAGAATCCTGGGACAATCAAGAAAGAATATCTGCCAACAGAGCAGGGCTGAGATCTCTGTCTGAAGTCGCGGAGGCAGCGGAGTCCCTGCAGAGCGCTAGGACAGAACCAGGGCAAGAGAGTGTAGAGGAGTTAAACCAAGAGAGAGTGAGAGAGTGAGCTTCCTGGCTCATGGGGACTGAGGCCAAGGGACCAAATGACTAGAGAGAGACTAGAGAGAGATGTGGCTGCTGGATGAGGAGAACTGCTGCAGTGAACCAATGACTATCCTATTTGGGTTCTTGTGTGACTATGTCCTTAATATGTTCTGATCTTGGCTTGTGGTAACCAACTTTTCTAATAAATCCTCATTAGTTGTGGACATGTCTAAGTTGTGTGTGAAATTATTGCCACATATTTTCAAACTGAGCACAGAAGCTGAGTTTTAGGATAGGGTAAAAGAAAGACGGAGGCTGGAGGCATGTCTTGGGTGGGTGTGGAGACAGGTACTCCTCC
Organism: Nesogale talazaci; assembly: GCA_004026705.1. Lineage (NCBI taxonomy): Eukaryota > Metazoa > Chordata > Mammalia > Afrosoricida > Tenrecidae > Nesogale > Nesogale talazaci. The sequence goes on along the minus strand of PVJH01001800.1, from coordinate 126,692 downwards.
TACTGGTGCCCATTTGATTCTAAGTACAGAAGCTAACAAGACTGTCATTTTGTATTTTTCACTGTGCAAAAACAGACTAGGCTGATATCTACTCTTACTCCATGTGTTCAAAATTGAGTGTTCAGATAATACGTATTAATACTTTCCAAATGCTTATGGATTCAAAAGAGTTCAGATGCACAATGTTCAGGCTGAAGTATAAAGCCAAGTTACTAGGTCAAATAAATAATGTGTTTGAGAAAGCTCTGGCAACAAGAAATATTAATAGCTTACTTCTAATTTAATGATTTATAATGAATATTAATGTTTGAAAAAGCCGTGACAATACGAAATATTAATTGTTGTGACATCTTCTTTTTAAAGACTAGTAGGATGTAAGGAAAGTCCTTGACTTCACAGGGTGAAAAGCATGTGGGGAAGCAGGGAAAGAAACAAGAGTTTAGAAAGTAGGCTGAACACAAGTGGTGAATGATCTTTAAATTTTACAGTCATTGACAAAGTAATGATTTGTAAATTATCAAGGTTCATGAGGGAGGGAAGAGCGGGAAGGGAGAGGTAAACATGAGGAGCTGATGGCAAGGGCTTAGTAGAAAGCAAATGTCTTGAGAACGATGAGGGTAACGAATGGACAAATATGCTTGACATACAATGGATGGATGTATGGACTGTGATAATAGTTGTGTGAGTCCTGAATAAGATGATTTAAAAAAAAAAGAGAGAAACCTTAAAAACATTTTTTAACAGTCATTTACTCATTGATTCTATGATGTTCACTCTAGTAGCTACGAACATGCTCCCCAGGTTAAAGGGTCTTCCTTCCCCTGCTTAATAGTACTTTGACATGAAAACCACATGAAAACTCCCACATGAAAACCACATACTGTAGCTTGACCCTTACAGCTCAGAGAGATTTGCCCAAGGCCACAATGAGCTAGGACAAAAAGCAAGGCTTTCAGAAGAATTCCTTCTATAACATTGCATGTTCCGAGAACATCACATTGCTCCAAAAGGAAGTTGCAATAAATGCCATGCAGTCCTGGGGTGGGAGAGTGTGTGTGCATTGAAACATCACAGTGGATGCCTAGGAAAAAATTTTCAATAGATTTGGGGACTGCATTTTGTTTTTGTTTTGTTTTGTTTTGTTTTTTGGGCATCACTGCCCTCAGGTGGTGGGAGGAGGAGGCCCAGCCTTTGCTCCGTGGAGCTGGAATCGAACCTCCATCTCAGTGGGCCGCAGTCCCGCACACAACCACAACGCCACCAGGGCTCAGCCCGGGAACTGCATTTTGAAGTGAATATAATATTCATTCACATTCAAGTGTTTTCACAGGGTTCAAAAATTCTTTTCAATTCTATAACCCAGGTAACAGATATGAGGAAGCCAACATGAGCCAACAGAGAGACAAGTCCATACATGTTTAAAATCTAAACAAGTTCAGGCTTGATGGCGCAAAACAGATTACAAGTACTACTAACAACACAAAGCCACATATTAAATACTTGAAATGTAAAAAGCTGTTCCACAATCAGATGAAAACTTTACTCCTTTGTCTACTAATTTAAACACAAGAAATGCTTTCAAAATGTATTTTATACAATTGATATATGGATTGTTACAAGAACTGTAAAAGTTCCCCCCAAAAATGACCTTTTAATAAGAAAAAAATGTATCTAAGCTTTTCTAATAATGGTTCCATGAAAAATATGAAGGATCATCAGAAAAATTGCTTACATGTGGGACATGGTATCAATATTTTTATTAAAATTTTTTTTCATGGTATCAATATTTCAAAGCCAGTATGTTCCTCAAAGTCTAGCAGAAAGTTGAAGGTTTTATATTATTCCACATTTATATTATTTTTATTATGTATTCAATTAATTCGATCTTCCTTAAGATTTAAAATGGACCTGCCAAGCATCCCTTAATGACATTGGAGATCAACAAGAGCAAGTGCAAGGCCCCGCGTTGACTGTGAGTCGCAGGGACCCCTGAGAGGGGCAGGGCTGCGGGCTGCAGAGACTTCCTCTTGAAGGAAGGGAAAAGCCTCCTCTTTCTCCCGTGAGGCCGCTGGACTTTTCAAACTGCTGCCCAAGGATGGCCCTAGTTTTATTAGTAAAGCCAGCACATTACTGCTGAAACATAGGGCAATGAAACAGAATCTGTACGTCATAAGCAACAATATTAAAACTACAACATTCTAATTTCGGCTATCATGGTCTATATTGGATAGGAATCATCTTTAAAAATTCATGTTTTTCCATGTATGTATGTATTTAAAAATATTTTTACTTCAAAGTAAACTCACATTAACTTGTTATAACATGCCTGAGCAGGATTGAGACTGAAGTTTGCGGCACTAAGAAAGATAAAGTATCAGTTTGAAAAGAGCATTGATCAGAGCAAAAGAATAAATTCTGCTAAAAATGAAGTAAAAATAACCTTTTATGAGAAGTTTGGTAGAAAGAAAGGTGAAATCACTGATGTCCTATGGAAAGATCAACAGTAACAATGCTTCAAAGAAATCAACAGTTTATGAATAACTAATTTTAAGAAGGAATCAGACAATGTTGAATAGTAATTCCATAACAGTCAACCATCCACATCAAGTAGCAAGAAAAACATTACCCTTATTAGTGCCCAGTAGAAAGGACCAGTATTGACAGCAGAAACAATGTCTAACACCACAGTCACCTGGTTTAGTTTACACAATTCTGACTGAAAAATAGTAATTAAATTTTTCTACTCCATGGTGCCAAAACTGTTGCATCCAGAGCAGCTGCAGGCAAGCTTTCAATGGAAAGTTTACACAAGTGGGATCAAGATCCTCTTTACAGAAGTAGAAACCCTTGTCGTTCTCCTGCAGAGGGGCTGGTGGTTTCAAACTGCTCACCTTGCGGTTAGCAACCCAACTCCTAGCCACTCTGCCACCAGGGCTCCTCTGGGATCAAGATCCTGAAGCACTTTTTGGAAGATTTATAGCAGGAGGTGAAATATGTCTTAGCAGTGCAATCTTGACTACAAAGCACAATTAAAGTCCTGTCTACCAAAGGGTGGGAGGGTCCAGTCAAAGTAAAAGCAGACCAGTGGAGAGCAACGGCTATGGAAACAGCTTTTCTGGATGCTTGAGGCTTTTGCTTGTTGACTTTCTGGATGGTCAAAGAATGACAACATCTGTTTATTTTTAGAATGTTAGCCAGTGATTCAGCAGAGAAAGGGCTAGTAAAACTCCTCAGGAGTTTTGCTGCTTATCCTGTTCATCCAATAAAGGCAGTTTTATGAGTTTCTAAGGGAGGTCAATATGTATCCCCCTGACAGTCCTTATTTGAGTCCGTCTGACTTCTTTTTGTTTTCTAATCTTCAAAAAACAAAGTAGCACATTCTTTTCTTCAGCTGGTCATATAAAAAAAGGGCATTGTTATGGTTACATTTCTAGGACCCTCGAACTTCTTGCAAATCAAAAACTGTCCTTGAGCTCACTCTGACTCAGAGACCCTGTATGATAGAGAACTGGCACCGTGGGTTTCTGGGGACGTCCATCTTTATAGGAGAAAACCTCATCCTTTTCCTTTAGAGTGGCTTGTGGTTTTGAACTGCAGCCCTCAAGTTTGGACTGAACAGTAATTACTGTTTACAAAAGCATCTTCACTTTAAAGGACTTTATGTTGAGAAAGGGAACTTATATTCTTACCTTTTAGTTCAATTGTTTTATGACCTTTTGGAAGTCCTCACACATTTTTTTAACTGCAGACTTAGAATTTTACTTGAAAATAAACATATGTGATCCTATAATGATTCTTTTTGAATCTTTCTGTTACTCCTTCAGTATCAGTCAACAGTTAAGTACCTAGAAAGCTTTCAAGCTTCTGAAAGGCTTATTGTTGTTAAGTGTCGTTGAGTCAGTTTCAATGCATAGCAAACCTATGTACAGAAGAATGAAGCACCGCCTGGTCCTGCACAATCTTAGTATTAATTGCTTCAAATGTATAAAGTCAGTTTAAGTAAAATATTAGTTGCTGTGACTTTATCTTGGCTTGAAGCAAACTTTCCATGTTTCCCTTACTAAACTTTAAGTTTCTGTACAGCAGGCAGCAGAGAAACTGTTACATAAATATTTGTAAAAACAAACTCATGGACAGCCCCCCCCACTCCGCAGAAGAAGTCACTTCAGAGGACAGCACTGAAGTTACAGCTCAGGGAGAGTTACAGCTCATGTCTGATCAGAGCAGACAAATGAAAGGGGAGGAAGAGAGAGCAGAGCATGTACTGGTCCACCAAGCCTTGAGGACGATATCACTGCTCAGAGCAGCCAATGCACAGAGAGGACCATATGACCAGCCACATGATGAGACACAACATCCCTCACAGACTCACAGTCCTATGGGACAACACTGAATACAATGCGGGAACTGTATCCCGTCTGACCCCACCACACTGAGGCAAAACACTAAGGGCATGCAACAGAACAAACAGCAAGGGAATCAGAGCAACTAAGTCCCTAGGAAATACCAAAAACAGACTTTGGGGCCAGGGCATGGCACACCATCAGATTTGACTGGAAAACACTCCTAAAGATCAACAAACAGACCTTGAGCTATTTACAGACTTTTCTTTTGTTTGTTGCTTTGTTGTTGTTTTCTTTTCTTTTGTGGCTTTGTCTTGCTGTCCTGTTTTTCGTATATACTATTATCTCTGGAGGTCTGCCAAGTTAAGTGGGGTAAATAATCTGGAGGAGAAAACAACAGAATCAATGGTTCCAGAGGGACACTGGAGGGAGAAGTGGGGGAAAGGAAGAGGTGCTAACAAATCAAGGGACGAGGGAACAACAAGTGATCTAAAAAGGGATGGCGCGAGGAGAGTGTAGGAGGAATAGACCTCTATAAATAACCTTTACCTCCTTGTTCTTTTCTATTTCCTTTTACTTTTCTCTTGTCCCACTATCATGCTCAGTGATCATTTGTGTTTCAGTCATTCCTCTTAGCTACGTTGCCCTTGATCAAGGAGGCAAAGGGCATTTATAGAGGTCTAAATACAGGCATCTATCTAGTAAATATTTATATACGATGATGAGGAAAGAGATCTATGTACATACATTTATAGATTTTGAATTAAGGTAGCAGCTAGACATTGGGCCTCTGCTCAAGTATTCCCTCAATGCAAAACACCTTGTTCTATTAACCTGGCATTACATGATGCTCGCCTTCCTGATACGATTGCAAAGCTGGTGCATAAGCAAGTGTGGTGAAGAAAGCTGATGGTGCTTGGCTATCAAAAGACACAGAATCAGGGGTTTTAAAGGTTTGAAGATAAACAAGCAGCCATGTAGCTGAAAAGCAACAAAGCCCACATGGAAGAAGCACACAAACTTGTGTGACCACAAGGTATCAATAGAATCGGGTATCAGGCATCAAAGAACAACAAAAATCATATCATTGTGAATGAGGCGGAGTGCAGATTGAAGACTCAAAACCCATCTGTAGGCAACTAGACATCCTCTTACAGAAGGATCTCAGGAAGGAGATGAGTCAGTCAGGGTGCAATTCAGTACCTATGAAACATACAATTTTTCTCTAGTTCTTTAATGCCCCCGCCTCTCCACTATCATGATCCCAATTCTATCTTACAAATCCAGTTAGAGAAGAATGATGTACACTGGTACAGATAAGAGCTGGAAACACAGGGAATTCAGAGCAGATAAACCCTGCAGGTTCAATAATGAGAGTAGCAATACCAGGAGGGTAAAGGGAAGGTGGGGGGAGAAAGGAGAAACCAATCACAAGGATCTACCTATAACCTCCTCCCTGGGGGACGGACAACAGAAAAGTGAGTGAAGGGAGACAGTGAATCATGTAAAACATGAAAAAAAAATTTATCAAGGGTTCAAGAGGGAGGGAAAAAGGAGGAGCTGATACCAAGGTTTCAAGTAGAAAAAAAATGTTTTGAGAATGCTGATGATAACAAATGTACAGATGTGCTTGACACAATGGATGGATGTATGGATTGTAATAAGAGTTGTATGAATCTCCAATAAAATGATTTAAAAAAAGAAAAAGAACTGCGATTATCACAGTTGAAACACTATTCTATTATTGGATACTTTAAAATGGGACATAAAATCTTCTCATCTATATTTAGATATAACTATGTAAGAACGTGGACTAATAGATCAGATGTCCTTTTAGGACAGCTCATAGAAAATGAACATGAACATAATCCCCTGTACTTGAGTTACCATCCATTCCCTTCTATGACTAAGGGAACACTGCTATAGAAGTGGATTTTTAAGATTTTAAGTTGGTTGCCAAACACTTCAGCAACCACTTAGGTGAAAAAAGAAAATATTTAGAAAGTATTTATCATTTGTTTGTGTGTGCTAACAACATAGAAAGCAAGCTTCGGAGTGTGTGTGTGTGAAAAAGAGAGAGAGAGAGAGAGAGAGAGAGAGAGAGAGAGAGAGAGAGAGAGAGAAAACACTGCCTAGTCTAAGTCTTACTAGAAGAAAAGAAGAACGAGAAAATGCCTAACTAGGTAGTTAATTAAGTGAATAAGTTTATGAAATTTTTTTTAAAAATTGGAGTTTGAATAAAAATACATAAAGCATGTTAGTTTTCCATTCAAGATATAATTCACTCTAGAAAGAATAACTTGATAAGCATATTACACTGGGAACAAGAATGCATGAAAAGCCATGTCAATAACAGTAATATTATATTAAGATATTGAATAGTCTTAAGAGCCTGTCCAGATTATACTTCTATTAATTTGCGAACAGGTAAAAATTCTAAAGCAGGGGTCCTCAAACTATGTGGCCTGCCGAGAACTTTTTTTTTTTTTTAAAGTAAAGATAGTCTTTATTGAGGTCAGCCCGCCGAGGACATTTTCCAGCCCACTGGGTGTTTTTGCCACTACTGCTGTCCTGCTTAGCAGCCAACTCATCCAGGGCCTGCAGTGAATTTGTACACAGGTGTTTTTTTTTTTTTTAAACTATAGTCTGAAAATAAAAAATAAAACAAAACAAAAAACTATAGTCCAGCCCTCCAGTGGTCTGAGGGACAGTGAACTGGTCCCCTGTTTAAAAAGTCTGAGGACCCTGTTCTTAAGATTTAAAAGCATAGCATTATTTCAGCACTTATTTTACTAAAAAAAACCATTTTTAAATTCACTGCGGCATCTTTAATAAATTTTACTTAAAATTCCAAATCAAGTTCTAGCTCAGACTGAGAAATATGCCACTGGTCAATTTCCAAATCAATAAATCAAACCAAAAAAGATACTCTCAAAAAGTACATAAATTCTTGACCTTTTTGAAGCTCTCCTACTATGTGGGAGAAATGTATGGTTGTAAAACGGTATTGAGCTATTTGGCCTTCTGACTCAAGAGTCCAAAGTGCATCTTTTACTAGCTAATAAAATCTTGTCCCACTTTTGATTTCCTGTTCCCCTTTCCAGCAAACAAAATGGGGACAAACCATGCCTAGAAGGGCAGCGGTGTGACAGTAAGATTCGCGTGCAGCCTCCGCAGCCAGAGGAAAGAAGACCTCGCGCCAGGACCTGAGTTCTAGAGCCACACACATTCCATCATCCTTCAAACATCTTTCCCAAAGGAAGAAAGGGGCTTAGTAGAGAACAGTCCCTGGGTTTCTTATAATTTCCTATTTATTGGACCATAGGATATACTTTTTTCCCCCAAAGTGGGGGGGAAATGAGGGTGCATCTTATGGTCCAAATGTGTGGCACCCCAGAACATTTGTTTATGATCCCATGTGCCCGCTTACTGTCGGCTGCTGTTTGCATGCTGTGGATTGCTGTGTGTTAAGGGAATTTCCACCTTCTGGAATCTCAACGTCAGTCGGGTCATATGATCGAAAAATACGTTAAGTAAAACTGGTGCTTCATTCAGAAAAAGCCCTTTTATTTTTGCTACTAGGAACTCTGGTGAAATAACGGTTATTCATTGGACTAGTCACTGATCAGAAGGTCAGTAGTTTGAAACCACCAGTCACTCCACAAAAGAAAGATGAGGCTTTTTATTCCCATATAGAGCAAGCCGTAGAAACCTACAGGGGAAGTTCTATCCAGCCTTGTAGGATGGTTATGAGCTGGAATCGACATGTTGGCAGTGAATTCGAGTTTGGTTCATGATGCTGCTAAGCCTTTGAATACTGATAGTAATCTTGAGTGGTCATGTGGAATTTTTCTTTTAATGGGAGAGAATTCAAAGAGCCTTCTGGTTTATACAACCACAGGTATGTACATATGATGACAACTTGAAGACACGCACTTGCTGATGTTACACAACAATGGTGTTTTGAGAAGAGTATCACTAATATAGTTGTGTTCAGAGGTTCTTTTGTGAAAAAATACAGTAATTTTCTCCCTTCTGCATTCTGAACACATAACATATTGAATTTAGCAAGAGTTGCTAAAGGCAATGATGAGAATTTAAGAGCACAAAAAACTAGTACCTCTTGCGCTCTCCTCTTGAATGCATGATTTTATAGGTGCTTCTGCGTCGGACCTCCAAAGCAGGCTGGCAGATGCTGGTCCCTTATTAGATCTATCAAGAATCCCAAGGACGTGGCGACCAATTGTCTCTTCAACAGCTGCTGTCATCTTTACAACCTCTAAGAGGATCTTCAGAAGTTTGCTATTAGCTTTCTGGAGTGCATACCTGTACAGATAGACATATTAAAATGCCTTTAGCTCTTATAAAGTAAAACTTGGCAAAGGTCCTACTAAAAAAGCACAATATGTGATTATAAATATATGTAATATATGATCCTCTACTGAAAAATATGCAACAATAATGAAATGTTTTTTTTTTTACTATTTTGCTTTTATAATTAAATTCTAATAGGATTCATTTTCTTCTGAAACATTTTGGTAGGCCAATGAGCTATTAAAAAAACAAAATCTACCACCAGAGAGCAGTGATGCTCCCCCCAAAAAACCAAACAACAAGAACAAAAACCCCAAATCTAAACTCACTGCCATCGTGGGAATAGAAAGCCCTGTCTGGCTGCCGAGGAGCAGAGGGTGGGTTCACACTGCTGACCGTGAGGATTGCCGTGGCTTGTAACGCTACATACACTACGAGGACTGTATTATTAAAGAAACGTGCACCATTTTATTGACTGGAAAGATAGCAAACAACTAAAATTTTAAGCCAGTGGTTTGTAGATCAGAAGAAAATGTTAATGAGAAGCAAAATGTAAATGTACAAAGTGTGGTGGCAGCAGATTAGGTTACTGAGCTAATACTACTTTTTATGGGTATTTATGGTTATTACACTATATTATAATTATATACAAAGGAACTTCAAAAAGTTCATGGGCAAACTAAATGAAAAATTAATGAAAATTTTCCATGAACTTTTTGAAGTCCACCTCATATAATATAAACCATATATTGATCATATAATTGTATATGTATAAATGTATGTATGTATAGCTTACTTTTAATCTTTTGGGTCAATCTATTTTAAAACCCCACCATTAAAAAGTGACAGGATTTCTACACTATAATGGCAATGATCTAGAGGTCTAAATGAAAGATAATAGACTGGCAGAGACCTGTTTCTGACAAGGGCCAGAGTGCAGTTTCACTACCTGCCAACCCCAGTGGGACTGGCAGGGATTGTCTTCTATTACATCTGCTCCAGCAACAGGGTTCTCGTGTTACCTGCACTATGCACACTTCGGCCAGTGGAAAGAATCTTTCCTGCTTACTGAAATGGAAGTATGGTGTCTCTCTCTTTAAAACCTAAGTACGGTAATAGAGTCTTTTTAAAACAGCCCTAACCTCCCCCTAGAACAAGGCTCAGCACCCACAGACAATAAGGATTGTCAGCATTTCAGTCCTACCCCAGACCCTACCTCTCACCCAGTCTCTTTCATAAAGTTATACAACTAGAAACAGATACAGAATTAACCTAGACAAAGCATTTTTGTCTTAACATATTCTCCATGTCAAGAAACATCTTGCTACAAATGATGATTCAGAAGATTAACTGATTAATCTTCGGAAGAGTTACACAACTCTCTTCCCCACAGCTTAGTTCAACAAAGACACTACAGTGGCAAATGCATGGAGACAAAAATGAGGCTTTCACACAGGGATCTCTCTCGGCCTAAGGGTGTTCTCAACTTCATGCCGTCAGAGATCACCAGAACCAGGTTAAGGGATATCACTTTTCAGTGGCACGTGACATACTTATTTTAAGACAAGGCAACAAATGGAGAGGTTTTCCTTCAGTATTTGTCAAGGGAAAGAGACAGTTCTATTTTTGCACCTAGATCAAGTTCTCAGCTTTCATTGGCAAGGATATTAAAAATAAAACTCTAAATAATTTAGTTAGTAGGAAGTAAGTCAAGGATGTTCTTTCATTTAACTTTTTCTGAAGCTTTGTTCTAGTCCCAAACCCCAGGGATTGGCAATCTAAGAACATTTCTACTTAAAGGAAATAATTAAAATTAATAAAGAAATTCTTATTTTATCAGCACCCACTACAAAAATTCCTAAAACTTAAACATTGCAAAAATTTACAGCATATCAATTAAAGTGAAATCATATAAAATAAACAATATAAAATAAACAGCATGTTTATTTTATGTTGCCATGGTAACTCTAATTTCGTACACTGTCTTTCCCGTTTGAATTCCATAGTGACTGTGCGCCATACTGATGATCCAATGGGGAAGCCAAAATCTTAGGGGCCAAATTCCTCCATGCAAGCTGAGGATGGGGTTAGGGCACAAGAGGGTTGACAGTCACAGAAATTAGAAAAGGAGGAAATTAAGTTAGTAGAAAATTAGTTCTCATTTAAAATTCAAGAAGTTTCATTTGAACACAACAAAATTTAAAATACTGTATTTAAAGTTTTAATATTAATGTGAGGTAACTGCTTCCATTTACTACATTTATATTAACCCTGACAAAATCGAAGGAAGGAAAAGTTTGTCACGTTCAGATGCTGAATATTTTCATCTAAAAAACTGGGTTAAAAGCTCTCATCTGCTGTGTTTGCTTTGGCAGCACATATACTAAAAAGTTCTCATCTGCTCTGCAGTACATGCATAAAAAAAGCTGAATGTGGACAATGCACACTGTAGCTATTGTTTATTCGATATAAACAAGCTAGCTTACTTTGAATGCATGCCATAGAGTGAATGGACAACTCATGCATACAACTGCATTTTTTAGGGAAAAAAATAGCACATGAGAACAATTAAAATGAAGGGTCAACATCCAAGTAATGTCCTACTATTTACAGATCTAAGTATACAATCCCTATCACCAATCAAAAATCATTTTATATACAACGGCTTTCTATCAACATGTCCATTAAAATGATTACGAACTGATCACTCTTTACATATATATATATACCTGTTTCCTGCACAGATAGTAATTTTAAAGACCAGCCATAAATGTATGAGATAAAAATAAAGACACAAAGTTTAATACATCAAAACAACCACTTTAATTCCCAGTACACATTCTGTATACCTTTCATTGGACAAAATATCAGATGGCACATCTTCCGGTTTTCTGTCCAACTCCTTTTCTTTAGAGGTTTGTTCCTCAGCTTCCCCTGGGTTTTCATTTCCGGTCTGTTTAAGTTTGTGTAAAGGTAGAGAGGACAAGACAGAGAGGAAACCTGTCATCTTGGGTACAGCATGTCATTCTTTCTAGAGTTACCACGGTAAAACAGAAACCTTTGCACACAAAACAGGTCCTGTCTGAAATAATATTTAACTACATTTTATCAAGAGATCAGTGTTATCATAAAAAGATAAAATATTCTAGCGCACTGTTGAGAAAAGCTTACTAGAGTCCAGCTAACGCATGCTCTAATGCCACAATAAAGTCTGTGGGGCTGGTCCCCAGAGGAACAACAGCTGCTGCTATCGCAATGTCACGTTCAAGTTACTTGAAATGGAATGTAAGGTATTTTGACTCCACCTACCTTACACGTAAGCACTCACAAGTGGCAAGCTCAATACCTATTTTAAAAAAGAAACAGAGACAGACAAATCCTACTGCATGGTTGATCCATTGCGCCTAGGTGGGCAAAGTCCATACTACCTGTGTTTGCGTACTGCTGTGGCGCAGCTCACAACACAGCTTCTCTCTTCCAGCTAGAGACAGCTGCTTTAGTGCTTCCAGCTCCTCTAAAAGTACCCTCTCTCTTTCTGAAACCAGGTTTTCATTATCTATTGAGGATCTCTGAATAAGAAAAAAGGTCATGAGAGAACATTGTTTGCGACAGAGGAAAAAATGCAGAAATATTAGATTTCTTTTAACCCCTTAGGATAAACAGGTCCTATGATCCATATCCCAGCACAAGGGATTAAAAGCATATGTAAAATTCAATGCAAAATTTGAAATTGAAAAAAAATGAAGACTTTTCATTCAGAAAATTAAAAAATTGTGCAGCTCATTTAATATTATTCAATATGCTAATTTTGCATTGATGTTTCAGAAGTTTAATTCACAAAACATTATAAGGAAAAGCAAACAAAACTTCCAACTGGTATAATCTATGGTCAAGCTTCAATTTTCCTATTGAATATATTTGAGAGAATATATTTTCAAAATATATTGGTGAATAAATTTTAAAATCTCTACATTTCTTTCCTTTTTAGATTTCATTTTCAAAATTAGATAGAATAAATTTGTTTTCTAAAGAACTCTTACGTAAATATGGTTTGCTTTTCTGCAATGATTTTGTGAGTATAATGTATATGATAATTGCCAAAAATCCAGCTCCCACATCCCAAAGATTTACATTTAGTCAAGAAAAGAAATAAGAATGTTATATAAATTTGCATTTTAAAAATCAACAAGAGAGGTTTCTCTGGAGAATGTTGCAGAAACACTAATTTAGAAGATTTCATTCATGATTAAAAAGGTAGATTAAAGATAGAAAAATGTAAACCTTGGTTTGCTGATGGGCTCGTAAAACTCTAAGAGAGTATGGGAAAACTGACTGGTATCAACTGCCTTCTGAAGCACCCTGGCACAACAAAGTATTTCTTGCCCTGTTTGGTCAACAGAATGACTAAAAAACAAACCAATGACAACCTTGAAGCCCCTCTTCCAGTGCCTAAAAAGGCGCCTGAGTAAAATGGTAGAAACATATGCCCTCCAAGGTTCAGTTAGATGTCCCCTCAAGACGTTGCCTGATTTGCTGCTGGAGTTTATTTCGGATGCTAAACACTGGTTATTTATTCAGCTCTGGCAAAGTAATTTTGAAAATTTTTAAAGACCAAATAAAGGAGACTTATATTTTAATTAGGGGGAAAGGTGATGATTAGTCCCATACCTGGGATAACTGCCTGTTCAGGCGCTTAATCTCCTCTTGCAGCTGCTCCTGGTCTTCTCGCTGTCTCTCCATCTGGTGCATGTGTGCCTGCCTTAATAGCTCTGTGGCCTGCTGATGCTCTTGATACTGTCTAACAAGCTCCTGTCTCATATCTTCTAACTGCTCTTCATTTAACATTAGCTGTCTAGAAGCATCTGTGCTTGACACCAGATTCCCATCATGGATCTAGAACAGTAAAAATCAGTGAAAATTTAGCCACTACACATTTTGTGAAAACTTGCTGGAATTGATATCCTAAACCCAATACGTTGTTGATTCTGCTATTGAACGCACACAGTATCTGGTATCTCCACTGTTAAACTAAAACACTGGTTAATTAAAAGATATTTACTTAGATAAAGTTCCAAATCAACATGCAGTTAGTTTAATAATATACATGCTTTCCTATGTAACCAAATTTATTCCTAAGGGAGGCTAAATGAGAAATATTAAAAATTCCATTTATTGTTAATGAAGCAATACTCTACATTTTATGATAAATTGCTTGAATGAAATTTCCACTTTAAAATTAAATCTGTATAAATGAGAACTTTTTATAAATTGATTTCAGTTATAGCTTTGTTTTGTTTTGTTTTTTGGGCATCACTGCTCTCTGATGGTGGGAGTAGGAGGCCCAGCCCCACTGCTGGAATTGAACCTCCATCCCAGTGGGCCGCAGTCCCGCGCACAACCACTACGCCACCAGGGCTCAGCCCCAGTTATAGCTATTAATACAGTACTATAGAGAATTGTTTGATAGATACATTTTCTTTAGAAATAAAGAAATGAAATACTACAATTTCTCATACTCAGAAGTCAATTTGTTACTGGATTTTGAGGAGTACTTCATGATAACACTTAAATGTACTGTTTTGTGTAAAACAGTACAAATTAAAGAAGATGTTCATAAACACTTTTACCCATTTTGAATTTCATTGAAAATTAACAATTTTATTTGAATGTGCTGAGGAAAAATAACCAAGAAGCAATATAATAAAAATTAAGATAATTTTAAGTTAAGGTTTATTACTTCTTTTGAAGAGCAATAAATTTCTAGTATACAGAACAGATCCTCCATTAATGAATAAAGAATAAGAAAATTTCTTAGTAGTTAGTAAAATACTTCAAATTGTCATCTTCAACAGAAAACTATTTCCATGCAATGTTACTCCCATATTTAACATAGTGAATAATTAATTCATAGATAATGCCGAATTATAGTGTAATTAATCTAGCTAGCTAGAACAAAATTATGTTGGAATAATTTCATTAGATTTTGACCAAGAAAGAATATGGAGAAACAGACTTAAAAATTGTAATACTAAACTTAAGTCATACATTCATATACTTTCATAGAAATGCTGCTTTACGTTTCCAAGACTTTAAATCTTTATAGGAAAGTATCTTTTTCACATAAATCATTTTATTGGGGCTCTTACAGCTCTCACAACAATCCACACATCAATTGTATCAACCACATTTGTACATCTGTTGGCATCATTTTCAAAATATATTCTTTCTACTTGAGCCCTTGGTATCAGCCCCTCTTTTTTATTAACTCCCTCTCCACCCTCGTGACATCTTGATAAGTTAAAAATTATTATTATTTTCCTATCTTACACTGTCTGCTGTCTCCCTTCACCCATGTTTCTGTTGTTTGCCCCCTGCGGGAGGTAGCTATACATCGATCATTGTGATTGGTTCCTTGTTTCTCCACCTTCTCCACCCATCTTACCCTTACCCTCATGGTACTGCTACTCCCATTATTGCTCCTGAGGGGGTCATCTGTTCTGGATTCCATGTGCTGAGCGCTCTCATCTGTACCAGTGTACATGCTCTGGACCAGCCAGATATGTGGGTAGAATGGTGTTACGATCACCAGGGGAAGAAAGCATTAGAGAAGTAGAAGAATGTTGTGTTTTGTAGGTACTACACCGCACCCTGGCTGGTTGTCCCTTCTTCATGATACTTCTGTGTGGAGATGTCCAATTGTCTACAGATGGGCATTGGGTCCCAACTCTACATTTCCCCTCAATCACATTGATATGACTTTTTTGTTCTGGATCTTTGATGCCTGATACCTGATCCTGTCGATACCTCTTGATCACACAGGTTGGTGTGCTGCTTCCATGCAGCTCTTGTTACTTCCCTGTTACATGACCACTAGTTTAATTTCAGCTTTTAAGACCAAGATGCTTTATATTTTAAAAGCTGGGCATCATCAGTTTTCTTCACCACACTTGTTTATGCACCCTTTTTGTCTCAGCAATTGTGTCAGAAAGGTGAGCATCACAGAATGCCAGGTTATTAGAACAAAGTGTTCTTCTGTTGAGGGAGGACTTGAGTAGGGGCCCAAAGTCCATCTGCTACCTTGATAGTTAACATATAAATTCATGTACATAGACTTATATCCTTGTTGTTTTAGATCATTGTATTTACATATATACATGCCTGTATTTACACATTTCTAAATGACTTTTGCCTCCTACTTCTTTTAAAGGAAAGATTTAAAGGCTCATCTTTCGTGAGCATCAGCTTGTGGATTTCAATTACTGACCTTGCGGTTTGCATCTAAATGGGTAACCCCTAAGGCTGCCGACTCACTGGCAGTCAATTTGGTTTGGTTTGTTCATATACCTTACAATAAAGAAAACACACTCTGAATGAGGGGAGGAGATGGACCAGTCAGGGTACAGTGAAGTAATGATGAAACACACAACTTTCCTCTGGTTCCTAATGGCTTCCTCCCCCAACTATCATGATCCCAATTCTAACTTTCAAATCCAGTTGGACTGGAAGAGATACACTGGTACAGATGGGAACTGGAAAGATAAGGGAAAGAACCCAGGAAAGATGAACCCCTCAGGACCAGTAGTGCGAGTGGAGTTACTGGATGGTGGAGGGAAGGTAGGGTAGAGAGGGGAAGTCAATTACAAGAATCTATACACAACCCCCTATCTGGAGGACGGACATCGGAAGAGTGGGTGAGGGGATTCATTGGGCAGTGTAAGATATTACAAAATAATAATAATTTATAAAGTATTAAGGGTGGATGGGAGAGTAGGGAGCAGGGAGGGAGGGGAAAAGATGAACAGCTGATGTCAAGGGTTCAAGTGGAAAAGCAGATATTTGAAGAAAGATGGCAGCAGCAGACATGAGAAGGTGCTTGGCACAGTATATGTATGTATTGATTGTGCTAAGCGATGTATGAGTCCCCAATAAAATGATTAAAATTGAAAAAAGAAAGAAAACACAATGTAAATCATATGTCAAGATCTGATACTTCACTCCTCTTCCACTAAAGAGCATGATCACTGCTAATATTTTTATTCTCAAGTAGACCACAATTTTTTTATAAGTGTTTCATATTCAAGGAAGGAGACCTGGTGGCACAGTGATTAAGGAGCTCAGACCCAGCATGGGTGAAAGATAGAGCAATCAGCTTCAGTAAAGCCATGGAAATCCTGAGGCAATTCTACTCTGACCTACAGGTGGCTATGCATTAGAACCGGCTTAGTCAAAGGCAGTAGGCATATTTTCAAGGAAGGCATACTTACAGATTCTCCAAATAGAAAAGTTTTATCTTTGGAGAACATTTCTTCTGAAATAGTAAGTTCATAATCCTTGGGTTCTAGGATCGCATTAAGGTTATCATTATTTGAAAACAGACCTTGCTTCCTATCTTCTCCTAATTCTTTACTTAGTGGTTTAGAGTCGTCTTTAATTCTCATGCCAGTTATTTCCGAAGTCTCAAAACCACATTGATCCTGTGATAATTTCACTTGATTTAAAACCGGTTGTTGTTCTTGATGACAGGGATCATGGGATTGTTTTGATGGTGTGGTATCTTCTTTAGCCCCAGACAGTCTCAAGAGCTCCGTTTGCTGAGCAAATGCTATACTCATTGACACAATAACCTAAAGAAGCAAAAAACAAAAAACGTAAAAGGATTAGCATTATGAATAACACCAGAAATTTTAAAAAGGTATCACTCAACATTATGGGAATTGGAAAAAGGGCATAGCCTTTTAAACAAAAAAAAATTTTTATGATAAAGTGTGATAGTGATAGCTCCTATTTATAATCCAATGTCGAAGTATTTATCTTATTGCCTGTCTTTAAAAAGTAAAAAAATATTCTCATTATAAAGCATTAATTGTTCAATAAAGATAGAAGAATGAAGAAAATATGACACTATATTGCTCTTCATCGCCCTCCCCCAATGTACTGCTAATATGTTAGCAAATACTTTACCAAATCTCCCTCGTCATTATAGATAAATTTGAATAGATACCAATTTGGACTTTTTCTTTTCCTTCAAAATATGACCATATGCTAATATTTCAATCTGCTCTTACAGTTTAACTATACAAAACTCATTCCTGTGAAGGTAATTCCAACACAGCAACACTATCATTTTTCATCAAGAAATGCATTTCTACATGATCTTAATAGACTTAAGTTTCCTATCATACCAATGTCTTTCTAATATAATCAATCAATTTTTTATTGCTAGATAGTTAAACTGATTCCAATCTTCATTATTTTAAATACCACTATGATTAAATATTTAAAACGGTGTCATTGTACCTATTTTCTAATTTCCTTGTGATACAATTCAGCAAGTGAAACACTGGTTTTTATGACAGATCAGTCTTTGCAAACCAACAACTCTCTTTCAAGTTCTAGCTCCACAAATGATCTACAATGGAGAAAGCCAGGCTGCTAAAAATCCAAGGATAACACATCTGGGGTTAGAAACCTTCGCACCGACTGACCTTCAACTTGCTCTAACTTTTCCCTGTTGGTCCAGGATGTATGACTGGGCTTTACTTTAATTTCCTGTCTTGAACCTGATTGGCCTATTTGGAGTCCTGATTCCCACCTGGTTCTTGCTAGCCTCCTTCCTCCTAGATGCTATGTCCTCCAGCTGCTGAATGGAGTCCTGAGTGGAGTTCAATAAAAACAATACAGGTGGTAACAAAAACAATATGAAAAGCAGCGGCAGAACATTTTTAGGATCTTATGTTATTTTAATGAAATCCTTGCTAGACCAAGAAGCCTGGTGGGGCAGAGTGTTAAGGTTGGTGTTCTGAATGCATCGGCCATTCCGCAGGAGAGAAAGGAGGCAGCCTGCTTCCATAAAGACCCACCACCTCCGAACCCTGTGGAGCCTTCCGACTGCCTCACAAGGTCGCTATCAGTTGGAATAAGATTCAGCAGCGGCCACCAGAGCCATGATTACCACATCGAAAAGCCTAACTGCATCATTATCCCAATATTCTTTACCCTCCTTCCTGCTATTTTAGATTACACTGCCAGGTTTCCACCAATTGGCACCCCTCACCCTTGGATTTCATACTTTCTTATCTAATGAAGAACACCAGCAACCGCCTCTTCCTCTCTTCAACCAGTATCTGTCTCCTTTTCTTCTGGATAATTTCTATTAGCATGTAAATATGTCCTATCCTCAGCTAAAAAATAAATAAAACAACAAAAACCTCCCACTTGATCCTACACCATCCTTTTAGTTACCACTGCATTCCTCTGCTTCCCTTGCAAGAAAAACTCCTCATGAGTTTGTCTCCTTTTCCAATCTGTCCCAAGTTCAATTAATCAGTCTTAATGCACAAAAATTTATACATCGTTGTATTCTTCATTTTGCACCCATGTCCCCCAATCTAGCCCCAAGAAACAATTAATCTGCTACTGTCTCTATAGGTTTACTTATTGTAGATTTCACAAGGCACAGAAACCTTTCAACCCAAAAGCAAGCGGGAAATAAAAAAACAAATTTAAAATGGGCCAGAAGGGAAAAGAAATGATGATATTAATATTTAACCTAACAATATTTACTTTCTGATGCACTTTGATGCACAGCCCTGGTCAATGGTCATAGGGAATCCAGTGGAGGCTTAATCAAAATGAGGGCTATGCAAAAGGGTTTTGGTCTTTCTCTGTCATCTTCGGGCTTTTAAGCTCTAACGCAATTCCTTAGATTTTATTATTTATAATCCTTGGGTCACGCAGGCTAGTGTGCTGCTTTCACATGGGCTTAGCTGACCTCACTTAGGTGGCTGCATGTTTTAAGATGATGATATGCTTTCTGATAGGCAGCTACCATTGCACTTCTTCACTATACTTTGCTAGAGCGTCCCTATCTTCAGGGATCCCTTCATAAGCGTAAACACTGTATCATACATCAAAACTCTCACTGCCACTGAATCAGTCCTGACTCACAGGGAATCCCCGTGGGCTTCCAAGACTGCAACTGCTTACGGGAGTAGAAAGCCCAGTTTTTCTCCTTTGGAGCTGCTCGTGGCTTCAAACTGTTGACCAAGAGGAATGCAGGCCAATGCGAAATCACGGTGCTTCCAGGGCTCCTCCTTGAGAGCTTTTCCAGGTAGGGATTACAGCTAAATGTGAACATGTGGTGAACTTATAGAGACAACAAGTAGAATAAGGGTTCTGGTAGTGGTGGTGAAAGTGGTGAAGTCATGGTGGGGTGTGTGTGTGTGTGTGTGTGTAAAAGGGAGACAATGTCAAGGAGTCAAGGAAGAAAAAGAAGGTTTGGAAGTGATTGTGGTAACAATTGTACAATTCTGAATAGCATGAATGAACAACAGAAATATATGATATATGTATTAATTCTCAAATAATAATAAATTAAAATACACAAAATAGGGCTGAGCCCTGGTGGCGTAGTGGTTGTGTGCAGGAATGCGGCCCACTGGGATGGAGGTTCAATTCCAGCTCCACAGGAGCAAAGGCTGGGCCTCCTACTCTCACCACCAGAGGGCAGTGATGCCCCCCAAACCACCCCCCAAAAAATACACAAAAATAAATGTGCATATGTACTCCTTTGTTATATTTTTATTACTTGCATTTTTAAAATGCAGGTTTCTTGGCTTTTAATTGTGAGTTGGATGAAATTTTATAAAGTAAATTAGTTTTTATTAACAATTCCTAACATTTTGCTTCATGTGGGTGATCACAATCCTCACGTTAGCCCTCTTCTTACTTCCTCCCTGTTTACCAGTTCCTCTTGTCTTTCTTTCTATTCCTTCGTAACTTCTGACACTTCACCCAGGCAAATGCAGTCCTTTGATTGGGTACGGGTTGATTGTTATCATGACTGCAAACCTCCCTAGTCTTACTGTTCACCCTATAAGCTTGTCCACTACTTGGCTGATGATGTGACTTTATTCTTAGACCTGAAGGCTGTTTACAAGCCTTGGTCTTGGGATCACATCAGTACACTCAGTCTTTGTTGCTGATTTTGAGTTTTGTTCCATATTTTCTTCCCATTCCCTCCAGGACATCCTTTTGTGATTGCCTTTCAGAGCAGGAAAACAGTGATAGCCAAGCATCAGCTAGAGATTGGGGTTTACATGCTCCATCAGTACTCTAGAATAATTGTTTCCATTTTTCTTTGCATTTTTCACCCTTTTTTATTCTAGATATGGGGACACAACTCATCAAAGAAGGAGGTAGACCACTGTTATTTTGATTATGCCATGCCAATTGACCTTGGGGCCTCTCTCCTAAGACTACTGCCCTGCGCCCCCAGACTCAGTGACTCATTCTCTCAAAGTGTTTGCTTATGAGTAAGAAAATTTTATAACTTTTCCCTCTGCATGGTTTATTTTCTTCATGGATATATTTGTAGCACATGTAACATATACAGAAATATCCTCTTTCAGACCTACATATATTTAGTTTGTGTACGTGACTTTTTTTAACACAACTTCTTCCCTATTTAATTTGCAGGTTGTCCCTTTAACTTTGTTCTTATTTCTGTGCTGCTCCTGGTTCAGTCCCTAGGTCTCTTTTCAATCTACTGTCACTCCTTCGATCAGTGTTGTTAATATATTTTCACTGTACCCATGATAAAAACAAACAAACAAAATCAAATAAAGAACAAAAAATCCATCCCACAACAAAATTTTACATTACAATTCAGAGCAAATATGTAAACCTGTACACGTATATATTTCTATAATTGAAACATTCAACTAACATCAAATAATCAGACCCACCACATTGATTTTGTGATTTAAAAATGGATTAAAACTGATCAGTGCAACTCTACATATGGGCTTCCCGAAATGGTGGACACAGAAATCAAGTTGACTTCTGTGGGAAGAGGTAATAGAGAAGTGCAATATCAGCAGCTGAAACGAGGCCAGGGGCTGACTGTGGACAAAACATCAGTTGCTCATAAGCAAGTTCAGATCGAAGCTGAAGAAAATTAAAACATGTCATAAAGGCCAAAATATGACCTTAACTAGATCGCACCTGAATTTCAAGAACATCTCGAGAACAGATTTGAGACACTGAGCACAGATGACAGATGATCTGCGGAGCTCTGTGATGGCATCAAGAACACCAGATATGAAGAAAACAAGGGGTCATTAAAAAGACGAGAGAAAAAAAGGAAAGATAAAAGTAGATATCAGAAGAGACTCTGAGACTTACTTTTACGCTTAGAGTAGCTATGGCAAATGGAAGAAATCATGAAGTCAAAGAGCTGAACAGAAAAATCTCAAAAGGGAGCTCAAGAAGACACAGCAAAATAGTATAATGACGTGTGGAAAGACCTAGAGTTAGAAAACTAAACAGAAAAACCATGCTTAGCATATTTTAAACTGAAACCCAAAACCAAAACTCATTGCCATTGAGTCAATGATGACTGATAGTGAGCAAAACCACTGTGAGTTTTCAAGAGTGTGGTTGTTTATGGGAGTAGAAAGACCAGTCTTTCTCCCATGGAGCCTGAGGGTCTTGAACTGTCAACCATGTAGATCACAACATAACAACTCAAGGAAAAATTCAAGCCTCGAGTTGCAATCTTCAATATTGTATCAGCAAAATATTGAATGATGCATGAACTATCAAAAGAGGGGGGGGAGTGAGGAGCTGATACCAAAGGCTCAAGTAGAAAGCAAATGCTCTGAGAATGATAAAGGCAAGGAATGTACAAATATGCTTTACACAATGAATGTATGTATAGATTGTGACAAGAGTTGTATGAGACCCAAATAAAATGATTTAAAAAAAGAAAAAGAAAGACCCCTCCAGCCATGGCTGTCACTGCTGGCTGGCGCTGCAGCTGGCCTTGGGGCACCAGTGTCCCCACATGAATTGCTCCTGAAAGGCAACCCAGAGAAGACTAAAGTGCAGCTATAGGAGGAAGAGGATGACGGGGAACTAGATGAGACCCTGTCGGAGACTCTGGGGTCTGATGGAGACGTTCCCAGAGAAGCCGGTCTGGAGCTGGAGCCACTTTTGATCTCTCTATTTTTGTGGCTGAAAAAATGCACAGGTTTTCCAGGGCAGCCTTATAGATTCGGACCACTTCCTTTACGACTTGGTTTCTCCCTGTTGTCTTTGAGACAGAGAAGTTGCAAATGCAGCAACAGCTGAAATTCCAAGCAGCAGATACTCCTAGGACCCAACACAGAACTGTTGGGAGGAATGCCTGGGCCTCCACCTTCACTGTCTGGAAAGATCTATATCCTTATGGCATATTGAGCCTAGTAGGAGAAGTATGAATTTCAATTGCTTGAACTGCTGATTAATTTGGGTTTTTTTTGGTGGTGGTTCTTGTCTGGACCTAATGGGATAATCCCTGAGACCCACAGATACTCCCACCTTGCAGATGTGCCCTCCACTCAGCCAAGATAGCTCTTCTGTCTGCACGCCGACCCCAGAGTACAGCAATGCAGATGGTTACCCATCACCCGTCCCCTCACTCAATTGCTTCTGAGGTGTCTCGAAAGACTCCCTGCTCACGGCTCCACTGTGAAGTCAGAACTGAGACCTGGGGAGGAATGTAGCCGTGCATGTTGGTGACGTGTGCTCCTTGTTTCAGAGTGGAGATAGTGGCGAGGGATGCACACAGGCACAACGCATCACAGTGGTGTGGCATAAACCCCCACTGTGTACGGTGTGCTGGAAGGAAGGTAGAGACTTGGGACAGTGCAGGAGGAGCTGGATCCTCTGCATTTTGCCCGATAAACCTGTATTATGTGTAGAAGAAAAAAAGTTAGCGATCACTTTTTGTATCTAAATATTAAAAGTTATTCCAACTGAAAAAAAAAAGATGAAAAGAATACACGGAATCACTGAACCAAGGATAGTAAAGGAAAAAGTCCAAGCTGCACGAAGGTTCTGTCTAAGGTTCTGTCTTGTCCAGGAATAGATCAAATATCAACTGAAATAAGCGCTCACTTTTTGATGCCAAGAAATTTGGAAGAGAGCTACTTGGTCGACTGACTGGAGATCTGTGTTTGTAGGCATTACAAAGAAAGGCGGCCCAACTGAAACTGCAGATTATAGAGAAATACGATTGATCTTAGAAACAAGTAGAATTGTGCTGAAGACCATCCGACAACAGTTGCAGAAGTGCCTTGACAGGGAGCTGCCAGAAATTCAGGCCGGACTTAGAAGGAGACATGGAACAAGAGCTATCACTTCTAAAGTCAGATGAATCTTGAATGGAAGCAGAGACTATCAGAGAGACGCTTGTGTTTTATTGACTATGCCAAGGCAGTCGACTGCATGGACCATAAGAAATTAAGGATAATGATGAGAAGAACTGGAATTTCAGAACACTTCATTGTGCTCACGAAGAACCTGAACATGGATCAAGAGGCAGTTGAGCAAACAGAACAAGGTGAACCGCCTTGGTTTAAAATAGAGAAAGGAGTGCACCAGGGTGTATCCTCTCACCATACTGACTCAATTGATAAGCTGAGCAAGTAATCAGAGAAGCTGGCTTTTAAGAAAAAGAAAGCGGCTGAGCCCCGGTGGCGCAGTGGTTGTGCGCGGGACTGCGGCCCAGCTCCACGGAGCAAAGGCTGGGCCTCCTACTCCCACCACCTGAGGGCAGTGATGCCCCCCCCCCAAAAAAAAAAAAAAAAAGAAAAAGAAAGCAGCGTCAGGGTTGGAGGGAGGCTTGGTAACGACCTGCAATATGTGGATGACACAACCTTGCGTGCTGACTGTGAGGAGGACTTGCTGATGAAGATTTAGAAACGTGCATAGCCATTAGTATGGATTGCGATTCAATGTACAGAACACTAAAATTCTCACAACTAAACCAATAGGTTACATGATAAATGAAGGGGGACACGGGGAGAGGGGAGGAAGGGGGGCCTGGACAGACTCAGGGGTGGGGCAACAACGGGTGGTCCACAGTCGGTGGCGGAGAGGGTGTGGGAGACCCGGTTGGGCCAAAGTAAGGGTAATGTAATAGAGAGGAAGTACTGAAACTCAAATGATGGCTGAGCATAACAGTGGGACGGAAGGAAGGCAGAAGGAAATAGAGGAAGGAAGCGATAGAGGCAAAGGGCACTTGCAGAGGTCGAAACACAGACATGGACATATGCAAATATAAGCACATATTATGATGAGGGAACAAATCCTGATACATATATTTATATGTTTAATACTAAGACACTGGACCTTGGATCCCTACCCAGGCGCTCTCCCTCAAGGTAAGAACACTTTGTTCTACTAATTTGGCATTTCAGAATGCTCACTGGCCTAATGCGATCACTGAGGTGAAATAGGTTCATAAGCAAATGTGGTGAAGAAAACCCATGGTGCCTAGCTACCAAAGGATATGGAGTCTGGGGTCTCAAAGCCTGAAGATAAACAAACAGCCATCTTAGCTGAGAGGTATCCAAGTCCACAGGGAAGAAGTGGCCACGAGGTGTCAAAAGGACCAGGCCTCAGGCATCAAACAGGAAAAGTCATATCACTGTGAGCGATCTCTCATGAGACGACCACTGAGGACATGTGGGGATTGAGCAAGAGTGGTAAACATGGTTGATGGTACCCGGCTATCAAAAGATATGACATCTGAGGAATTAAGAGTTTGAGGGTGAGCAAACGGTTATATGGCCCAGGAACAACAAAGTCCACCTTAGAAGATGCACACCAGCCTGTGCGACCATGAGATATCGAAAGACCCAGATATCAGGCATCAAAGAACAAAAATCATATTATTGTGTGCCCACCTTCCCAACAAGATTATGGAAGACAGAAGGGAGCAGACACAGATAGAGAGAAGTTTGATGGCACCCAACTACCAAATGATAAAGCACTTGGGATCGCGAAGGTTTGAGGGTGAATGGATGGACATCTAGCCCAGAAGCAGCAAAGCCCACATGGAAGAAAAACACTTGCATGGGTGATCACAGGAGGCTGGAGGGAGCAGATAGCAAACATCAGAGAACAAGAAGCACATCACTACGAATGGAGGGAGAGTGGAGAGGGGATCCAAGGCCCACCTGTGGGTAATTGGAAACTCTTGCACAGGGGAGTCGTGGGGAGGAGACAGGCTCGTGAGGCGGCAATGAAGCATACAACTTACCTCTAGTTCCTGAAGGCTTTCTCCTTCCAACTGTCACGGTCCCAGTTCTAGACTACTGTGGAGATGAGAAATGGAAAGGCGGGGAACCCAGGAAGGCTGGACCCCTTGGGACCAATAGTTGGAGTGAAGCTACTGGATAGGTGGAGGAAAAGTGGGGTGAAGAGGGGGAGCCAACTTTAGTGATCTACATATAACCCCCTACAGGAGGGGCAGACACTGGGGGAGAGGGCGAGGGGAGACATTGAGCAGTATAAGTTATGACAAAACAATCATTTATAGAGTATTGAGAGTTGGTGGGAGAGTGGGGAGCAAGGATGGAGGGGAAGGGAAGGGAGGCTGATATCAGGGGCTCAGATGGAAAGGTGGAGGTTCAGAGAGTGATGACAGCTGCAGGCATGTGAAGAAGCATGGCACGATATATGTATTTATGTATTATGAGAAATGATGTATGAGCCCTTGGTAAAATGATTTTTTTAAAAAACATGATAAATGGAGAAAAGACTGAATTTGTCAATGATTTTGTTTTGCTTGGATTTACAATCAATTCTCACGAAGGTCAAGAGATCAAATAGTGCATCACATTGGGTAAATCTGCTACACGAGACTTTTTTAAAGTGCTGAAAAAGCAAGGATGTTGCTTTGAGAGTGAAGGTGTGGCTGACCCAAGCTATGGTATTTTCTTTTTTTTTTTTTGGGGGGGGGGGGCGCATCACTGCCTCTGGTGGTCGTGGGAGCTACCCAGTGCTGCTCCTGAGAGCTGCCGCTGGATTTGAACCGCCAAGCCCGCGGGCTGCAGTCCTGCACTCAACCACTTACGCCCCTGGGGCTCAGCCCTGCTATGGTATTTTCGATCACCTCCTATGTCTGTGAAAGTTGGGCATTAAGTAAGGCTAGATGGAAAAGGAATCAATGCATTTGAATCCAGTGCTGGAGACGAGTATGGTATCGTGTAGCAAGCACCATGGGTAGCCAAAAGAACAAACAGATCTGTCTTGGAGGAAGTACAGCCAGAAAGCTCCCTAGAGACACGGGTGGTGAGACTTTATCTCATGGACGTTGCACATGTTATTCGGAGAGACCAGTTGCTGGAAAAGGACATCCTGCCTGGTAGAGGCAGTGAAAGAGAGGAAGACCCCCTAAAACGGGTTGACAAAGTTGGTGCAACACTGGGCTCAAACATAAGAACAATTGTCATGATCACAAAGGACCAGGAGATGTTTGATTGTGCTGTATCTTGGGTTGCTATGGATCAGAACCAATCAAGGGCACCTAACAACAACATGACCAGGATTCAAACAGTTTATGACCCTCTCTCTAGAAGTATGTGCTACAGAGAACAACAGTAAACCCACAGATTGGGGAGAGGCACTAGTATGTCACACCCACATGGAAGTGAACCAAGAAGAAAGAAAAAAAAAAAAAAAAGGGCTGAGCCCCCGTGGTGTAGTGGTTGTGCGCGGGACTGCGGCCCACTGGGACGGAGGTTCAATTCCAGCAGTGGGGCTGGGCCTCCTACTCCCACCGCCGGAAAGCAGTGATGCCAAAAAAAAAAAAAAAAGAAAGAAAAAAAAAGTTCACGAAAAAAAAATAATGGAAACCTGTGCATTTAGTGCAATAAAAACTAGTCTCCCACTTTCCTCTAAAAACCACTTCTTTGCAGAATTGAAATCCCATACAACCCAGTTCTCTCATGATGAAGCATATACCCAAGAGAAATGAGACACAACATGAGTTGTGCTCTCCCACATCTATGTCAAACTTGGGAGCCGCAATTCACAATAGCGAGAAGCCAGCAGCAGCCCAAATGCTCAATAGTACAAGAATGGGTAAAGAAATCATGGTACATACACACAATGGAATACTAAGCCTCCCTTAAAAAAGGCGATGAAAGCATGACATGGAAGGACCTGGAAACCACTACGTTGAGTGAAGTTAACAAATCACAAAAGGGGCAAATGTTGTATGAGTCCATGACTACAAGGTGAAACACCAATTAACAAATCTTAGAGGCCAATTCCCAAGCAAACCATATATCATCCCCCTTACATGCACTTCAAAGAATCACCAGGGAAAAAGGAGACCTCACACTGGCTGAGGGCACCCCTTCGTGAGATGGGAAAAGCGATGCCATACACCACTGGTGCAAGGCTGCGCCAAATGCACAGGGTCAAGAGCCCCTTTCAGGGAAATCAAGGGGAGAGCAGGTGCAAGGGCCATCCACAGTTCAGAGGAGACACATGTTTCTGTTGGTGTTTCGGTGGGTAAACGGGGAGGAACAACCTTAGACTGGGAAAGGAGGATAAACAACTACTTGGGAACCAAAGGGGAGAATAAGCCTGGGTAGACGCTTTGAGTAAGTTTCTACTCAACCTTCAATGGACCATGTCATAGACTAAGCACTAGGATGACCTTAAATGTTGGACTGACAGGGGACATGGCCTCCCCCCAGGGCCATACCACAAGGAATCGATGTGGAAACCTACTGAAAGAACTGGGTCCTACCTCAAAGCTACTTGTCATCCTTGGACTTCGGACTGGAATTCCCTGATGGGAGAAGAAGTGAAAGATGGTAACCCCAAAACTGTGGAAATGGCAGTCTTTAGACCTTGGGTGGGACCCCTGGCTTAGAAGGCTTCCACAGAGAGGGGATCCAGAGTTACCAGATGTGTAGAATCTCAATGCTCCCCTCACATTCATAAGGCAGGCATTAATCTGATAGGCAAGGCTATGACCTTGTAAGGAATGCTACAGGAAAATTTCTCCTCCCACCAACCCCTGTGCTCAATATAAACAGAGTTCAATCAATTAAGATATCAATTTGTACAAAGTAACAACTCATGGATTTCAGCTCACAGTTGTACGAAATTCACATAAACTCTTATCCACAGTACCTTAAATTCTATGCCATTGGATAAATTGATGTTGTCAATGTAATCACCTTATACCCAGGAGGATGACTGACAATGTTTTTAATTTTTGTTGTTTGTTTTAGTTTTTTGTTATTTTTGTTTTTGTCATTACATGACCTCTAAATTAAACCAGAGTTGTTCATACACCGTGAACAAGCACATCAATTCTCCCACATAATCCGAGCTCCAATCCATACAACATGGTGCTGCTTGATATGTGAATTCATAAAGAGATCACTGAAGACAAAGGTGTCACCACAAAGTATGGTGAAGAAAGCAGAGGGTGCCTATCAAATGTAATAGCGTCTAGAGTCTTCAAGGCTTATATTCAAACAAGTAGCCTTCCAGGTGAGGCTCCAGCAGATTCTGACTCATAGTGATGCTACATTGTGAAATTTCAATAAATGTTTATTTTCAGGGCTGAGCCCCGGTGGCGCAGAGGTTGTGTGCAGGACTGCGGCCCACTGGGTTGCAGTTCAAATCCAGCAGCAGCTCTCCAGGAGCAATGCTGGGTCTCCTACTCCCATCAGAGGGCAGTGATGCCCCCCCAAATGTCTAGTACCCAGATCACACACTAAATTGAATATGATCTAAACTGCGAGTCACTGCCCCTCTATTGGGCTTCTTGCACATAGCCTGGCCATAGAGCACTGGTTCCCACCTTTTTACTCTCCACAATCTCATCAGTACAGTTGACTGAAGTCAATAAACTAAGGTTTTTAAAACCCTGCTCAGCCAGCTAATGCTGTCTTAGAGTCACAGTCCCTTGGTGCCTTTGCAATAGTGCATCTCATTTGCAATAGTTTTCACTAACCTGGCCTTTGTGCTCCTCTCAGCTTGGAGCAAAGATGTTTTACAAAACATCTTTACTTCATCACAATTATAAAAGCAAAGAGACTGCTAAAAATATGATTTATGAGCACTTACAATAAGTCAATTGATCTGCCAGCTGCTTTCTATGTATCAGCTAATTGAATCCTCACAGCAACTACTATCATTCTCCTCTTTTAAAGTACAGGAATAGTTCTACCCTGTCCTATGGGGTCCCTACCTCTTTTAACACAGACACTTCTGTTTTGTCCTATAGGGCTGCTGTGAGTTGGAATCGATCTCATGGCAGTGTTTGTTTTCTAACACAGAGATGCCTCAGATTTTCCCTAGATAGCTTTTCTAAATTCTCGAAGGTCACACATCTAGAAAACCAAGAGAACAAGAATATAAACCATGGCATATTCTCTATCAAACCGTATATTCTTTTTTTTTTTGGAGGTGGGGGCATCACTGCTCTCCGGTGGTTGTGGGAGTTACCCAGCGCTGCTCCTAAGAGCCGCTGCTGGATTGAACCGCCAAGCCTGTGGGCCATAGTCCTGCACTTACGCCACCAGGGCTTAGCCCCAAACCGCATATCCTTTATCACAATACTATAATATCTTGCTGTCAATATTCCATTTGAGATTTTTATACAAGTGCTAAGAGAAACAGAAAACTTGAATTCCTTTGGAAACTTGGATCAGGGGAGACAAAGACAAATGTTGGTACCCCTCCTTTTCACCTGAGTGCCAGAAGCTCTAGAACTAACCCTCAGTTCTACCTCAGTTCAGTCTTAGTAAGGAAATACATTCATACGGTCTGCCTATTGCTTTTGACCTGTATCTTGTTTTCCCCCTAATTCTCTATGTATTTCCTGTAGAGCCCATCAATTCTTCCCCTTTAAATGTTTCCATTTTAGACCATTTCCCTTTTAGAAGATAATAAGGCCCCTGAAATATATGAATTTTAAAAGGATATGTAGAGAGAAAAGAAATTGATATTTAAGAATATAAAGGATGACCGCGGATGTTGGATGATAATGCTCTGAGAGCACCTGCAATCACTAGCTAACAGCACAGGCACTTCTAGGAGTGGGAAAACCAGAAAAAGACACGGCCATCGAGTCAGTGCTCATAGTGACCCACTACAGCAGTGGTTCCCCACCTTCCTCATGCCGCAACCCTTTAATACAGTTCCTCATGCGCTGGTGACCCCCAACCATAAAATAATTTTCGTTGCTATTTTTTTTGCCCTTGCTATGAATCGGGCTACCCCTGTGAAAGGGTCATTCAGCCCCAAAAGGAGTTGCGACCCACAGGTTGAGAACCACTGCCCTATGGGTTTCGAAACTGTAACAGTCACATGTGAATTGCAGCTCAATTCATCACTACTGGGCCTCCAGGGCTCCTTATGTGGGTGGGGCCGGCACAGGCTATTGTCAGAGGCCTGTCCACCTTCCATCTCATTTCCTGGCCCACCCCATGCCCCACTTCAAAAAAATCAAAGATAACAAATATAAAAGATAATAGCTAATTTTAACATTATGAAAAGTTTCCACTACTATTTTACATCAAACGAGAAATGCTTTCTGAAAGAAAAACATACAGCAGTTTATTTGAGCAAACATGGTTGATACCATATCTGGTAATTTAAAAGAAGAGCTATGAGTGAAATTTATAACTTAAAATAAAACACACTTTCACCAATAAAAACTTTTTTCAAAGCCTCAGGCTACTAGCAACTAAGACAATCTTTAGGACAATGAGTAAGCTTACCTTAGCTACTTCTTCTTCTAATTGTTCTTGGTATTGCTTTTCCAGCATCTTAGCCATATTTGTTTCCTGTCTTACTCCAAATTCACCAGAAAGCTAAATTAAAAAAAATCAAAGCATGACATTTATTTACATTAATTTTTACAGTCTGGCTTTCAACTTTACTTTCAAAATGGCCTTAAAATATCACTGTTTTTTATAAACCTTCTGGATAATCTCAGGAAAATATAATAAATTCTACTTCTGTCAATTTAAGTAAAAACACTCTAGTGAATAATTCTACTATGTAATTAATTGTACTTAACCACTATGAACTTAATAACTGAAGATGTAAAGCCAAATAAACCTATCTACAACTCTTTACTTATACGTCACAAAGCCCTGATAGTGTGGGGGCTGCTCCTTGAACTGCTTGCTAGCGTCAAGGGAAGCAGGTTGAACCACCAGTCACTTCCAGGGAAGATGAGGTTGTCTGCTCCTGGGAGGATTAAAAGTCTGGGACACTCAAAAGGGTCATTGTAAACTGGTCTGTGAGTTGAAATAGATTTGATGGCAAATACTTCTGGAGTAGCGTAGGGATCCCGAACCATCAACCCCCTGCTGACTGAGTTGCTCGTGAGTCAGAGCGGCCCTGGGAGTACAGAAAAGTGCTGAGGGGGTTCTGAGCTCAGCCCTGTGAAAGCAGATGCCACATCTGTCTCTCAGGGAGGGATGATGGGTTCAGACCAATGGTATCCAAGTTTCAGCAAATGAGTAAAAATTACCGTTACAAACAACCTCTAAAACTTAAACAGTTTTTGAACATGTTCTCAGCACACAAGTGTTTCTTCATTTATCCATGGTCTTAATTTTATCCCAACAGATATTCCATTTGGAAGGAGTGTGATAGGACCAATAAAGTGGTCAATCATTGTCCACAGAAAAGTAAGACAACATGATGGAGAATGGGGAAGGGCCACATTTTTCTTTTTTCTAGGACACAGGGACCGAAATTCAGTGAAGTCTGGGTTCTCGGTGCTGGGAGTTTGAGAAAAGTCA
This sequence comes from Nesogale talazaci, assembly GCA_004026705.1. Lineage (NCBI taxonomy): Eukaryota > Metazoa > Chordata > Mammalia > Afrosoricida > Tenrecidae > Nesogale > Nesogale talazaci. The sequence goes on along the minus strand of PVJH01001800.1, from coordinate 94,417 downwards.
CCAGAGATTAGGACTATGGGAAATGCCGAGGCAGGTGGAGGGAGGCTGAAGCTCATGGCATGCATACTAACAATGAACTGAGTCCTGTGTGAGGAGAGACTGCTCTCTGCTCCAGCACACCTTCATCTCCAGCCATCTTACCTTCTAAACACCACTCTGGAGAAGGCTTGGTCCAGCTTCCCAAGGTAGGAAATCGAGTTATGTTTGTCAGAGTACTGAAATTAATTTGCTCTACAATCTATCAATGCTACACAAAAGACCCATAAAACTAGAATATATGTGTGTGTGTGTGTGTGTGTATATATATATATATATATATATATATATATATATATAATGACAGAAAAAGAGCCTTCTTCTTTGACCACCACAACCCTTGTTGGCAGAGACAGGTCCCAAAGCTCCTGCCGTAAACTCAACAAGGCCCATTTGGAGTGTGCCAGCCAGAACCCACCCGCACACTGTTAGGGACAAGCCTACAGAAGGTTCCTGGTAGTACTGGCTGATCTCAGAGCCAACACCCTACCTACCTCCCTGTGTACCTCAGAGCTCTGGCCCCTAAAACCAGCAGGACAGCCCTACCAGGGAGTACCTCTTCTTTCTCTGCTCCCCCATTCCATCAATGCTGAGGACAGCTGACTGGGCCTCTGTGGGCGAGGAGCAGGCATCTTGAGTGGAGGCTACATCCACAGCCAATATACGACCAGGCTGGCTCTGATAGCAACAAGGCACACCTCTCTGGGGTCCATTCGGAATGTGACCACCTGCCCCCAAACCAGTAATTATTGGCTGCTAAATTGATAAAAATGCCCACTGAAGGTTCCCTATGGTGAAGTCGGAGGATGAGTCAAGTAAGTAGAGACTATTCTCCCAAGCACCACAGAGTCACTAAAGCTCTGAAACCAACAATTTCTTGGAGGTCCCTTCTGGGGAGTGCCAGCTTTTCCTCCTGAAATGGAGGAAATTCCACCTTTGCCTTCTAATTGCCAACTCTACTGAGCAGGGAGGGAAGCTGCAGGCAAACAGGAGGGCAAGACTCAGCTCCAAAGGGGGCTCACTGAATGTGTGTTTTGCAACTAAAAACACTGTTGCATACAAAGAAAACAAATAACCAGAGAGAGGACACTGAGAGAAAGTGCTCGAGTGGACATCCTCTCTGGTGTGTATGGGAGAAAATGAAAGTTGGAAACCAAAATCTGGAACTTTCAAATCCTAATTCAGCCCAGGAGGGACAAGAAGCCACCACAGAGAAAAAGAAACTGGAAAGCAAGGGCAATGCCTGGCTCAGAGTTTCTGACAGAAAGTAGTGACCTCACCAAGCAAGGGAGAACTAACTACCCCTTTGATTTCCTGAGAACTTGAATCTTCATGGAAGTGGACAGCCTCATCTTCCTCCCAGAAAAAGACTGGTGGGTTTGAACTAATGACTGTGGAGTTACTTGCTAAGTGCGCACTCCACTATGCCACCAGCGATCCTAGAAGAAAGTAGTGACGCAAAAACATGAAATTATGGGGTGAACTTGAGAGAGTTAACACACTAAAAATTTCCATGCTCCAAAGGAGGAAAAAAAATCACAAGGCACACAAAGAGCAGGTTAAGCAAGGACTCAACCAAGTGAATATGAGAAAAGAATTTGTAAAACTGCATCTCAGTCAAACTTGAATGAATTGCCAATGAGTGGATTCCTACTCATTTCAACCAACTAGATTGTGGTAAAATTGCCTGTACGGGTTTCTGAGACTAACTCTACAGGAGCAGAAAATTGCCTCTCTCTTCCATGGAACAGCTGGCGGTTTCAATCTGCTGACCTGGCAGTCAGCAGCCTGACGCACAACTGCTGTGTCCAGGGAAAACCAAGTAATGATTTTAAATGGAAGAATACAACACAACCCCTTTAAATATAAAGAATAAAAAGTCAAAGTAAGAAAAATAATACAAGGACAAAAATAGGTAATAATGGAAATGAGAAACAATTAAAAGAACTTACCAAAAGATTTAATTACACAGAAAACAACAGAGAGGGGGAATTGATCACAAGGATCAATAGAGAACCCCCTTCCGGGGGACAAGTAATGGAGAAATGGGTAAGGGGTGAGGGAGGACAATGCAAGATATGAAAAAATTAATCTATAACTTTTCAAGGGTTCATGAGGGAGGGTGGGGGGAGCAAGGGGGAAGAAATGAGGAGCTGATATCAGGAACTCAAGTGGGAAGAGAATGCTTTGAAAATGATGATGGTAGCATATGTGCAAATGTGCTTGACACATTGGATAATTGTATGGATTATGAAAAGAGATGTAAGAGCCCCCAATACAAGTATTAAAAAAAAATAGAAATATAACAGATTTAACTAGAGAGAAAAAAAGAACCAGCTAATTAGAAGGTCAGCTAAAATTACAGACACTCAAGAGCAACAAGGTGGAAGGCTCAAAGAGACTGGTATCGCTACTCTAACCCTATGCTGTTCATGAACATTTTGGTCAAAATCTATTTAAGAATCCTAATCAATAGGGGAAAATGCAGAAAAAACTTTCTAATTTCATGGACTTTAAACTTCATACAGCCATGAAACTACTGCCCTCAGATATCCTAAGTCTTAAGCCAAAGTATCTCCTGAAGTTCTTTTAAAATAATAGCACAAAGGTTTGTTTTCAGCCTGATTCTCTTCTAAGAGCTATCTCTCTAGCATCAATTTCATAACTACTGTTATTCAAAGATGACACAATAAACTCAGGGAGTAGTACATTTTTGTTAATGGAGCAATAACAGTATAGAAAAGGAGGATGAGAATGGTTACATGACTCAAGGAATAAAATCAGTGTCTATGAACAGGACAAATAGAAACTGCTGACTGGAATATGTTTTGCAGCGTATATTCTGATGAAAATTGAAATTAATAAAATTAATAAAAAAAATAAGAACGCTTATTAAAAATAATAAAAATAAGAACACTAATAAATTTAACATAGTCTGTATTTTTCTATGCTATTAAACTATATGCTTATATTCTCTTCTGGTTTTATAAAAGGTATTATCATGCTTATTATAGTTACTTTGTAGGTTCTATGTACTTATTAAATAATTAGTAAGCAACAGACATAAAAACAGTCAGAAAAATAAGTGGGTTAGTGTGTACAAGAGTTTAAAGATATACTACCTCTACAGCACCATCAGTGTTCTGTTGAAGGAAATTTCCAGCGTAAACTCTCTTCTGTACATCAGATTCAGTAATTACCATTGAATCCACAGGGAAGCTAAATGTAAATTAAAAGTGCAAAAGAGTTAGAGCTGGGCATTTGTTTCACTGTCCGTGCAAATTTATAATGCACTGAAACACCAGATTTCCATGGATCGCACCCTCACACCACAGAGCAGGCTGTCCTGGCCCTGGTGGCAGAGGGGTGCACCTGCTGCGCGGCTGTCTCCAGGGCAACAGGGCTGCCTTCAGCCACACCGCAGGCGGGAGACGAGGCTTGTTCCTCAGATACAGATGGATAGCCTCGGAAACACTGCAGGCAGTTCCACTTTGCTCAGAGCGATGCTAAGAGTCCGAATGGGCTGGATGGCAGTGAGCCGGAGCTTGGAATCTTGATGGGAGCCACAGTCCCTGCGGAGTCACTCCTGGGGCTTGAAGGGTCAACCCTTTGGCCACAGCGGCCGGGTGAACTGCTGCACCACCAGGGTTCCTTGTGTCCGGAAAGCAAAACGGGTAGCTTATAGGTTAGAGGTGCTATACATTCAATTAGAAAATATTTTGATGGATTTTCCACTTAAAAGTAACACAGCTGAACAATACAGAATTTTAACTACTCAATAATAACTATGTGCCACTTCATAAAGTATATTTTAAAATGTAGGACACCAAAATATTTATAAAAACAACCCATGCCAGTAGCTACTGGATCAATTCTGAGAAAGGGCCACCCTGCATGTTTCGGAGAACAGCCCTCGATAGGGGCCTTTCAGAAGCGGCTGAGCAGCCTTTTCCTCTGAGTTTCTGCATGACGGGTTCCAGCCACCAACCTGCTCTTTAGTTGTGCAGCACTTAACCTTCTGTGTACCCGGAACCTCCATGATCATTAGACAAGCAAGTGGAAGCAGTCCAGTCACGTCTGGCAGAATCTTACTTTAGATTTGCCACAGTAAACCAAAGACAAGGCATAAAACAAAGGTGTGCACACTGTCAGCAGATTACTGTATATACTTGCGTATAAGTCGAGTTTTTCTGCACATTTTTAATGCAGTTTTTGTGGTAAAATTAGGTGTCTCAGCTGACGTTCGGGTCAACTTATACTCGAGTATATATGGTAATAAAAACTGGCATCTATATGTATGTATGTGTGTGTGTTAAGCTCTCCCTAACCCAGTGGCTGGTTCACACTGATATTCGGTCTGTCCATGTCAGAGTTATAGAAGCAGCTCTCGCTCCTCTTTCTTTTTCTTCACTCTTATTTCTTAAGACTGCTACATCCTTTCTTTCAAGGATCTTTGTTCTTAGTCACTTTTCTTTTAAATTCCAGACTATAAGATGATTATTAAGCTACAAATATTGTTGAGTGAAATTACAGGCAGATAGATACCTTGGATGAAGACAGGACTCACTGACAGTCTGAAGTCTGTTTTGTAAAGAACTGATCTCTGCTTCATAATTTTCTTCAGTTTCCTTTAATTGTTGCTGCAAACAGGATGTGAGGATTTCCAGTTCTTGAACTTGCTCTTCAAGTTGTTTGATTTTGGGGGAATCTTGGAGAGTGTATAATTCATTTTCATGATTGACATCTAAGTTATACACATAAAAGAAAACGTCCATTTCAGTACAATTTTCTTACTGAAACAACAGAAACACTTTTCTTTTTCTGAAGAACAGTCCTTTGTCTTTGGAAAGAAATGCTTATTAATGTTAACTCAGGCTTCAATTCACACTCATTCTGATTGATGAAAACTAGAAAACACAATTCAAGATGATCTCTTCAATATGTATGGTTGAAGGATCCCTAAATATACTGATATAAAACAGTTTAGAATTACAGAATGTAAGAAGAGGTAACGTGTCCTGCAAGCTACTGGCAATTGCTCATGATTAAATATGTTCTCAATCTAGTTACAGAGGCCAGAACCTAGGAAGAAACCTCCAGGCCCCTTCCCCCTTTCGGTGCTAAAACCAACTGCAGAGGACAGCCGGTCATGCGAACTCTTTCCCTCCATCTGCAGCAACACCGCCTGGGTCATTCAGCGGCTTGTTTCAGTATTACTGCCAACGTCACTTGAAGATTTCCCACCACTAATTTTGTCTGCCTCAAGTAATTCTAATTGCCTTATCTTAGGGTAAAATAGTCAATGCTATTCTGTTTAAAATCAAGGAGCACGCATGCTTCACTAAGAGAACATAAAGCTTTTTTTCTGTTCAAGATCCTAGGTATCTCTCTAGTTTTATCAACCTCCTACTGTGCTGCACATCTGAAACTCTCAACATTCCAAAATGGCTGCACTCTCTCATCCTTTTACACTTCGTAATAAAGATGCTTCTGCTGCTACAGAAGTCTCCGAAATCTCCTCTAAGATGTCCATGTCCCTGTTCCTGCTCGATGACTCACTCCGCTCTCCCTCCTGGAAGCACTAGGATTTTCTCCTCTCCCCAGTCTCTACTCATTCTTCCATTGTAGAAACAGTGCCACTGTTTTCTAAGCAGTAAATTTTCTTCATATATGCTTTCCCACTGGACAGTGACTTCCATCATGAGTTTAGCTGTCTCAGGCACTTAAATGAATGACCCATGACTATAGAGAGAGGATCCCCCCGCCCCCCCGCACCGGATTGTGATATAGAGGTGCCTTCTTCCTTTGTGGGTTCTAAGACAGTGAAAGAATAGTGAAATGGATTTATTTGCCAGACTTATTTGCCCCATGGATTTATGATTTTGTTTTAATCATTTACCTGTTTGTTGGGTTTTTATATTCAGTAACTCTAACTGGTGTGTTTTCTGAAGTTTCTGGACCATTTCCTCTTGGGCAGAAGTAAGTTCCTCTTTAAGACTGCAGAGAGCTTTATCTTTTTCTTTTTCCATATATTCACGAACCTGATCCACATGAGTGCAATGAACCAGCGAGAGGCATATGCGTTGGGCTTCCATCTGCAGCCTTAAGTCATCCTTAAAATAAATGTGCATGCACATTAGAAAATTTCAAAATAGCAAATTATTTAACTTTTAATTCTCAACCTTATACCAACTGCAAAGGGGGAATGAAATTATACTTAATAAATCACTTTAATGAGGGCTCTTACAGCTCTTAGAACAATCCATACATGAATTGTATCAGCACATTTGTATGGATGCTGTCATCATCATTTTCAAAACATTTTCTTTCTAGTTGAACCCTAGGTATCAGCTCTTTTTTCCCTTTCTCCACCACCCTCGTGAACCCTTGATAAACTATAAATTATTATTATTTTCATATCTTACACCATTTGCTGTCACCCTTTCCCCATGTTTCTGTAGTTCACCCCCCTGGGTGGTGTGTGCGTGTCTGTGTTATTCATCGATCATTGTGATTGGGTCACCTTCCCCCCCCCTCCCCGCCACCCACTACATTTAAGGTATTTATATATGAGTGTTAAAATCTAATTTTTCTCTCTTCTTTCGGCTGCACTAACATACTTGCCTTTTCCTTTCTTTCTTTCTTTCTGTGAATTAAAGAGCAAGCTTTATTAAAGGTAAAAAATATAGAAAAACAAAGTAGGAAAAAGAAGAAAGACCTGCGTAGGTCAAGAGAGACCCAGTGTTATGCAGGGGCCATTCCCAGAGAGACGGCCCATACATGCCTTTTCCTAAGAACGTAGCACAATGTTCTCTTTCCAAATTTATTCATCATAAAATTTGATATTTGGTATAGCTAGTACCTCATCTCGTTTTTTTGTTTAAAAATGAAAATTTAAATGTATGGAAAAGCAAAGAATAGCCTAAGAAGCACAATTACTCACAATCTAAATGAACAAAACTAGTATTTTATATTATTTTTTGCTTTAGTTGATTGCCCCACCCAATCCCATGTTTGCTTGTTTGTTTTTAGAGAGATAAAATTGTCCTACACAATGTACCCATTTAGGAACCCTGTACCCATTTAGGAACCCTCATGACACAGTGGCTCAGAGCTGGGCTAACTCAAAGGTCAGCTGTTCAATGTCTCCAGCAGCCCTGCCGGGGACAGATGAGGGTCTGCTTGCATGAAGATGACCACCGTGGCACGCTTGCAGGGCACTTTCTTTGGCCCAAAGGGTGACTATGAGTTGGGATTGACTCAGTAGCAACGTTTCCATGTGTCCTTCTTCAGAGGTAATTGACACAAATTTGATGCATGTTTGTCCATTTTCATACTACAACTTCTCTATCTGAATGCAATGTATGGTATTTTGCGATCTTGATTTACATAAATGGCATACATTTATTGTGTAAATAGCTCTTCTTATCGTAGGTTCATCTCTGAGATCTAAAAACATTGATACTGTTGTACAGTACATGAATGTATATGCCACAATTTATCCATTTACTTTCTGAAGACCACCTGTGCTATTTCTAGGGGTTTTCATATTTAAAAATCATACAAGTTGCTCTGTTTGGGCGGTTAGGGGCTAGCGTGAGGGTGCTCCAAACCAAGTCCTGGAGGACATCTCCTGCAGACCATGGGCCAGAGCACCCCAGTGACGGCATAACCCCAACCCGCTGCCCCAGAGAACCCCGAGGTCCCCCGCAGTCCCACCCTTGGGTGTGGCTGGAGGACCCGTGGGGGGCGCTGGACCTACATGCCCTGAATCAGTATTCAGCCACTCACCAGCCTGTCATCCTCATCACCCCCTGCACGGCCAGGCCTCATCTCTTCTCTCCCTCGCACCCTTTAGAGATAGACCGAGAACAGCAAGAGAACATGGGGAAGGAAATCGAGGCAGGGCCACCTTCTCAGCTCTCTCAAACACTCCTCCAGCCATTCTGAGCCTCTAACCATTCTGAGTCCTGGGGCGGCCCTCTACCTCGCCAGTGGCTTCCAGCACCCGTCAGGGCCCCTGCTAAAACCCCAAGACTGCAGACCTGCAGACCTCCTCCATCCCTTGCACAGAACTGAACTGGCCTGCCTCACATTAAGGCACCCTTCCAGGAACCACCTGGACCCCCGTGAATCTGTATCCCTGACTCCACTGATGTTCGCCCCTAGGGGGATGACCCCCCCCCCCGCATGGCTGCTTGGTGGCAGTGTGGGAGACAGATGCTTGGGCAGCTCCTGGACGAAATCACCCTGCTCCCCTTGTTCCCGAAGCTTCTGGTCACCACCCTCTGAGTCAGGTTGTTGTCCCCATGCCCCAGAGAAATGACACACCCTGTGTTTTTGGTTTATTTAGAAATGACTTTGTGACTGATGCTGAAATGTTGTGATGTGCCCAGGCTGCGGGGAAGCTGGGCTCTGAGGCACAAACACAATACAGGAGAGGCCGAGATCGAGATGGAAGCCTTCCCTCTCCAGGTCTGGTCCCCCATCCTTCACATCTGCAGCCTGGGCTGCCTGCCTCCGTCTCCTGCTCACTCTCAGCTGGCCTGGGAAGAGTGGGAAGCCTGCGGGGCCACAGCTGTCAACTGAGAGCACAAACCTGAGGGATGGAGAGGGGCCAGTGGGACAGAAAGGGTGACCCGGAGGAGATGCAGGGACATTCCAATCTCACCTGGGACCCTGCTGCCCTGGACCCTAGAGGGTTCCACAGGTGGAGAGCCAGGCCCCGAAAGCCACTGGATGACCAGGGTGTGGAACAGAACCTATCTGTGCTTCATGTAAAGGAAGGGCATGAGAGTGACCCTGAGCCTCCGAAGGCCAGTGTGAGTTTCATGTGAATGGACAGATGTGAGCTAATAAAGTGCTTTGCAAACTATTAAAAAAAAAAAGTCTTAGCAACAGCCCCTTGGCCATGTGTACTAGTGTTTCTCTACATAGACATTCATAAACTTCAGAATGTACCAGTTATACCGAGGATTCTCATCAAACATGTTTGGTTCAGGAGGTCTGGGCTGGGGCCTGGATTTGTATTCCCAATGATGCTAAGCCTGCTGGTCAGGGCTACATTTGTTCCCCTTTTATTCATTCCTAACTCTAAGCCTAAGGGGGCTACACTCTGAGACCCACCTAGAAAGGTAATTGCTGGGTCACAGATAATGCATATTTTTTTAATGCTTAGATTTTACCAAAATATCATTCTTTTTAATATTTTTATTTAGTTTGTTACTATTGTTGAAACTATACAGAGCAAAACATACACTAACTCAACAGCTTCTAGAGGCATCATTCGGTGACACTGGCTGTTCACAGGTGAACAACCTTTCTCCACCTCGTTTTCTGAGCTCTTTCTTCCCTAACAATAAAAATTCGCTGCTTCTTAAGGTTTCTAATTAATATTTTGAGTTGTTGCTATTAATTTGACCCCACAGATAGTTCTTAAAAGCATGATTCTCAAGCTAGGCATTTCTTTACTCGTTAAGCTAAACTCCTGTTTAGTTTTAAAAAGTTTTCAGGGGCTGTTTTTGGTTTAAGGCTTAAAGATTATCTCAGGGACATTCTTCTAGGGGCTCATCTGACCTTCATAGGTTCCAAGAAATTGGGAATCCATAAGAACTGGCAATTCTTTTTTTTTTTTTTGGGGGGGGGCATCACTGCTCTCCAGTGGTGGGAGTAGGAGGCCCAGCCCCACTGCTGGACTTGAACCTCTGTCCCAGTGGGATGCAGTCCAGCGCACAACCACTATGCCACCGGAGCTCAGCCCAGAACTGGCAATTCTTAACTACATTTCCCCCATTTTGATTAGGGATCTTTCTATAAATGCTAATGAAAATATTCAGTAAGGTTAGCTGGGTACCATGCAGTTCTTCTGCAATTAGCCACACATTCCATGTCCTCCTCCTGTTCCTAACACTTCTCCCTGTTACTCCATATGAATTGAGATCAAGTGTTACATTCTCTTGTAAAGCTATTCATTTATGTTTTATGATGCTGTTATAAAACATAAGAAATTCCCATTACCTCTAATAGCAAAATAAACTGTCAGGAGGGATCTATTATTATGCAAGTTATAGATATATTGTTTAATAGTTTAACTGTTCTATATAATTAATAATTTTTCTCCAAGTATCGCAAGCCTGAAAAAAATCTAGGGTTTAGACAATTTCCGCTCTTCCCCCTCCCCAGAAAATATAATTCTATAACTAATGATCAATATTATAAATCACAAAAAAGCTTTAATTTTCAGTTGTGGAATCTTGAAGATCCCATTATGAAAATCCTAAAAACTTCTTTTGAAGCCCAGATTCACAACAAAGTTATTTGAAATTATTTCTTCCTAAATAAAATGTGAAAATGTGAACACAATAGCACTTTTAGCTTCCTAAGCAAAAAAGATCAAAAGAGAAGTTAACAACATATAAGGAAAAAATAATCTAATGGCAGAATTGCTCTAATGGGATCGCTTTCAGCCTCTTGTAAAGATATCCATTTATGTTTTAAGATGAAAACTCTTTCTAATATGAAGGGCTCATTTTCATTTTGCTTTACCATATTTAAACAAGTCAACATACCTGCTCTAATCTGAGCGCGCAGAGTTCCGCCTGAAGCTGACGGCTGTCACTAGGCTCCGCTGTCTGGCGTGTTGATTCCTTTGTCGCTGACAGTCGGCTATCCAAAAGTAACCGTTCTTGCTTGCTTTCCTTACCAGCAGTCCTATTTTCAAAAGGAATTTTATCTTCTTCCATTACTTTTGATTCTTCATCAAAACCTTTGTTTATTTTACAAAGTGGATCTCCAGGGTTCCTGCTTGTCACTGTCACAGCTTCATCTTTAGAAGAACTCCACGGACCATCAGACACACTCAGGTTTTCTGTCCTTTTAACGATGAGCTCTAGCTCTCTACATTTCAGTACAACTTGCTCTTTCTCATGCTTTAAAGATCTAGCTTCTTCACTTAGAATACGAATCTCACCATGGCTCTGTTTTAATTGTTCTGAAAGCTCACATAATCTCTCCGACAGTTCTAGCTTTTCTCGCTCAGTTACCTCAAGTTTTTCCATAAGCTCTGTGGTGTCTTTCTCAACTACTTCACCTACTTCCAAAGTTTCTGCTATAGAAGTCTTATCGTCGTCGAAAATGGGACTTTTCGGTTTTATTATCGTTGGATTGATCTTCTGCAAACGTTGAAGCTCTTCCTTAAGTGCTTTAAGCTTCCTATTGTACTCTACTTCTTGCTTGCTTTGACTGTCTTCTAAATCAGTTTTTACCTTGAGGAGGCAAGCATACTCCTCCTGCAACTCTTGATAATTAACCTCAAAGTTTTTTTCAGCAAATGAAAACGTGTTCCTTTGTTTCTCAATCTCTTCATTTAGCTGAATACATTGTGTTTTGAGGTTCTCATTTTCCTCTGTGAGCATATCTATTTCCTTTTGCCAGCTGCTATCTTTGGGACTGGAATTATTGTACTCCGTGAAAATGAATCTTTCTTCTTGGCTAATAGGAGTATACATATTTAACATGTCTTCAAGGGATTTCTTTTCATCTTTAAGAACACTATTCTCTATTTCAAGTTGTGTGAACTTTTCTTGAAGGTCTTTCTCTTTTTCTTTCATTTGTTTCTGCAATAACTCAGTTTTAAGTTGTAATTCTTGAACTTCTTGTTCAAGGGTACCCTTTTCCTTTTCTTCTTGTCTGAGTATTTCAATTTCTTTTTGCAGTTCATTGATCTGTAGAGTCATTTCTTCTGACTTTGAATTCATAAGAGACTGCTGTAAATCTTTTAGCTTTGAAATTTCTAAAAGTAATTGATTTTGTTTAGTTATCAAGTTATCTTTTTCAAACTGCATGGATTCTATCTTCTGAGTCATTTCATTCTGTAATCCATCTATCTGCTGTTTATAGTGAATGCTTAAGTTATCCTTAAGTTTTTCAATATTTATTCGATGTTCAATTTCTAAGTCTTCTTTCAGTTTGGAAAGTTCTTCTTCATGACTAAAGAGGAGCTGTGTTCTTAATCTCTCTAATTCAGCTTCTTGGGATTCTGCCATTCTGTCCAACACAGCATTCTTTTCTCTTTCTAACATTTCAAGTTTTATCTTGTAATTTGTGACTTCTGCTTCATGTTTTAATTCTAGTTCCTTCCTGGATTCAGATGCAGACACAATCTCTGCTTTCAAATCATCCACTGTACTAAGAGACTTAGATGCTTCATTGAGTTTACTTTCTTGTTCAGCTATCGTCTGTCTAGCTCTCTGAATTTGGTCCCTTGAAAAGCTTAATTCTTCTAAAAGATCTTCAAGCTGTCCTTGTAAAGCAGTCTTTTCTCCTGAAATGACTCCTAATTCTATCTTGAATTTTTCTTTTAAAGAGTTAGTATCTTGCAATTTTATATTCAGTTCATTTATTGCCATATTCATTAACTTTATTTGATCTTCATTAACTGTAATATCTGGACGTGTCCTTAAAACATTCTCTATTTCTCCCTTATGTCGTATTTTAAGTTCTTCTATCTGTGACATGTGTTGTTTTATTAGTTCTTGTTTCATCTGTACTATCTGCTGCCCATACATTTCATCTAGTTCTGCTTGAAGTTGTGCCAACTTTCTTTGTGTTTCCTGTTCCATTCTTTGCATAATATCATTTTCAAATTGGCTATCTTTGTGATTTTTCTTTTGAAGTTCTTCAACTGTCCCCATTAACTGTTGTACCTCTGTAGAACACTGTCTTTCCTTCTGTTTGGAACTAGTCAGCTCTAATTGCACGTTTTTTATCTCTTGGTTCTTTTGCACAAGCTGTTCCTGTAATTCTTGCAGTAGTTTGTCAGCTGCTATCACTTTCTCTTTTAGCTCGAGAGCTTTTTTTTCTTCTTCTCTTATTTTTGTATTTAATTCTTCAATGATTTCCTCCTTTTCCTGTATTTCTTTTTTATTTGAGTTCTCTATTTTTTTATTTTGTTCCTTTAGACAAAAAAAAAAAAGGAAAATATAAGAAAGGCATTTTTTGGCACTTGGTAACTTATCCTTTTATGACAAGACTGATAGAAATTAGCTTTTTACATAATTCTATACACAGTAAACTATTAAGCCTGTCCTTCAATTCCTCTAAAGACAATGAGAGCTGTATACTCAGCTCTGGGAACAAGTAAGCACTGCAATAGTCTTGGTCTTCTTGAGAATTCCTCTTACATTGCCTTGAATCAGGGGCCCTGGTGATATAGTGGTTATGAACTGGGTTTTGAACCTCAAGGCCAGCAGTTAGAAACCAACAGCCCTTACAATGGGAGCGAGATGAGGCTTTCCATTCCTGTAAAAAGTTACAGTTTCAGAAACCCACAAGGGCAGTTCTCCCCTGCCCTAGAACACTGCCATGAGTCAAAACTGACCAGATGAGAATAGGCAGGGAAGGGTAAGGTGGGGGCGGGGGGGGGGGGAGGAGAGTTAGAGGGCTGAGAAAAATAAAAAGCCAGTCTGTTTTAAATGAATGAACCAAAGCAAGGAATGTGCTCTTGTGCACTTCTTGAAAGAAATCCTGCCAGCATTCCTCTTGAAATCCCACATCCCATTCCATGTCACCTTATGTTACTACTTTAGGTATGAAGATTTTTTTTTTGAATCATTTTACTGGGGACTCTTATAGCCCTTAATATAATCCACACTGCCATCCACTGTGTCAAGCACATTTGTACATACGTTTTCCATCATCATTTCCAGAACATTTTCTTTCTACTTGAGCCCTTGATATCAGCTCATTTTTCCCCCTTTCCCACCCTCCTTCATGAACCCTTGGTAATTTATCATTTTCTTTCATGTCTTACACCAACCGCTGTCTCCTTTCATCCACTTTTCTGTTGACCATCCCCCTGGGAAAGGGTTATATGTCGATCACTGTGATTGGTTTTCTCCTTCTCCCCCTACCTACTCTCATTATTGGTCCTGAGGGGTTTAACTGTGTTATGAGATATGAGCTCTTTTCTGTACCCACGCACATGCTCTGGTCTAGCCAGATTTGTAAGGTGGAATTGAGATCATGACAGTGATGGTGGGGAGGAGTGGAGGCAGCATTAAAGAACTAGAGGAAAACTGATGTTTCACCAGTGCTACACTGAACCCTGACTGGCTCGTCTCTTCCTTGTGATCTTTCTATAAGGAGATGTTCAATTGTCTACAGGTGGGCTTTGGGTCTCCTCTCTGTGCTCCTCTTCATTCACATTGATATGATTTCTTACTTTAATATTTATATTATATTACAACATTCAGAAGTCACTTTAATTTCTTTTAAGCCTGTGTTTTCATCTTAAAAGAGCTTTCACAGGTAATGTTATTTTTGCTACCAAACATAATATGTTCTAAAGCTAAAATGAAATAAAACATACTAAGGTATTTCATTTCTAAAATTCTACTTGTACAGAAAAATAATATACTTCCATCCTAGGAAAAAACATGTAAGGCATTTAGAACCTATAAAGAAGTAAAGTCAACTTATGGCTGCCAGTTTAAGTTTAAAATGCAATTAATCTTGAAAAAGCTAACTTTTCTATTTCCTGATACTATACAGAAGGAAAAAAAGTTATCACTTAATTCAAAATAGTCCAGCACCTCATATAATTTACAAACCACCATAATTCTACCACCATAATTCAAATATTAAACAGTGTCAATTCACTATTCATTTTTTCGTAACATCATTTATTTCAAATATGCATGATTTTTAAAAACTTACTTTGTGTGTGTGTGTGTGTGTGTGTGTGTGTGTGTGTGTGTGTTTTGTAGGAAGTCCAGCCTTGCTCCTGGAGAGCTGCTGCTGGATTTGAACTGTCAACCCTGTGGGCCGCAGCCTGCACACGACCACTAGGTCACCAAGCGTCAGCCCAAAAACTTACTTTGTGTTGGAAAGAAAATGCTGTAGTCAAGGATATAATATCTGTTTTTAAGAAATACAGTGGGAATAAGATACTCCTTGCTTATGGCTACTGTACTCTGCCCGGGAAGTTAAGATTAGGATAAGGATGTGCTATGATCTAACAAACCAAGATAGTTTCAATCACCATGCTAATAGTACTTAATAAAAGTAATTATTTCTCCAAACAAAATTCTACCTTATAAAAAGTCATTAAAAGCATTTGTAGCACAGATATTTATTTTTTCAATTAAAACTAATTTCATTTTGATTTGTCATTTTTTAAATAAATCACTTAATTGGGGCTCTTACAGCTCTTTTAACAATCCATACATCAAATATATCACACATTTTTAACTTCAGTCTATTTTATAGATACCTTTGGAATTTTAGAACACTGGACAAAATAATTGGAAATAGTTTTAGATTGAAAAAATTGGGCTGAGCCCCGGTGGCGTAGTGGTTGTGCGCAGGACTGCGGCCCACTGGGTTGGAGAGTCAAATCCAGCAGCAAGGCTGGGCCTCCTACTCCCACCACCAGAGGGCAGTGATGCCCCAAAAACAAAACAAAAAAATAAAGAATAAAAATTCGGGATGTATATTTAGATTTTTCCATGAATTTGGCTTAACATCAACTTTCAAGAAAATTAATGAGTTAATTTTAAAGATTGCTTTATTGTGTGAGACTACTAGATACTTCTGAAATAAAATATTTCACATATAGAGAATTTTCATTAATCATAACATTTTGTGATTCATGTGCATGACAAAAAGATACTCGCATAAGAAATTTAAAAGATAATTGCAAGGATTCCGACAAATTGGTTAACTTTAAAAATAAACATACCGTTTCATAGGCTCTAATTTTCTCTTGTAAGAAACTAATTTGCATTTTGAAGTCTTCTTTCTTTTTGTGGTAATCCTCTAGCAGGTGGTCTTGTTCTTCCAGCTTTTGCTGATGGGTAAAGATCTGCTGTTTGGCTTGCAGCAAGTCTGCCGCTGTGCTACTGTGAGTACTGTTTCTCAGCGTTTCACTAGCCTGCAACTGAACAATAGAAACCACATTACGACTGCAAAGTCAATACAGTGAGGAATACTCACCTTTGGAGGCATTACTCAGCTTGCAATGACTCTTTGGGGGGGATCTGCTGGATTTACAGTTGTGTCTGAGGCCTCAGCAAACATGTTGCCTGCCATTGCAGACTGGATTGACAATGGCCCATTACTGAGGCTCAATCAATAGGATTCCCTTGCTCATGGTAAAGCAGAGAAAGTAGGGAGCTGGTGAGGGAGCTGAGAATCAGGCAAACCTGCAGAGGGGGCTAAGGACGACCGTACTTCCCAGATTGTGATGACTTTCCAATCGCAGGCTCCAATCCCTTTCAAGCACCTTGTGGTACTTCTGCCCTGAGCTCAATGATTCCATATCCTTATATTTCTCTCTTTTGCTGAAATTATCTCAAATTGTTTTCTATTAGAGGGCAGCATTGAAGATACTTTTGGGGGAAAGCGACTGGTCTGACCAGCCACGTGGGAGCAAAGCAAGAGGAAGTGCAACAATAGACCAGTGATGGGAGTGAAGTCAGAGTGCCCGAGGAACCGGAGTGTGGACTTCTGACTCGGATGGTAGCACTGGCCGTCCCACCTGAACTGACTGGGGGTTACTCATAAGGGGACCACAATGAAAGTCTAAGGCATAAATGGGGAAGGGGGGCTTACTCCATCTTCAACTGTGGGAATAGCAATGTGGACTTATGGGAAACTCGCCCTTTAGATATCAATGAGATTTTAGATCATAATTCCTGTTGGGCTGGTGGCTATCTGTATGTTGTTGTTGTTTTTTTTATAAATTTTTACCTTTCATTTTATTATTATTTGTTTTTATTTTGTTGGTGTTCATCTGTACAAGGAATGCTGACTGGAAGTCTCATGGTGACAGGGGCTAGACCGATGGTTCCTGGGGGCACCCGATGGGAGAGAGGGTGGTGATGAGTGGGGAGCCAACAATGATGAGCACAGAGAAATAGTAAGAGTTTGAAGATGGGCTATAAGGAAGCTGTAGCTTTTCTGGGCATGTTTGGTCAATCACATTGTTTCTGAGAAGAATTACTAAGTGGTGAACAACTAGTAAACATAATAGTGGTGTAGGAGGAAAAAAACAAAACCACATATATGCATATTTATATATAAATATATATGAACATGTTTATTTGTTTTTATATGTATATATTTATGCAAATGCAGCAAGGAAGGAGATAGACTTTAGGGCTCTACTTAAATCTTATCTCAATACAAAAACTATTTGTTCTAATAATGTGGCATTGTATGATACTCACCTCCCCAACAAGATTGCTGAAGATAAGATGCATAACCAAATGTGAAGAAAACTGATGGTGCCAGCTATAAAAAGCTATTGTGTCTGGGGTCTTAAAGACTTGCTGATAAACAAGAGGCCATCTAGCAGATTAGCAACAAAGCCCATAAGGAAGCAGCACACTAGCCTGTGTGATCAATGAAGTGTCAACAGGATGAAGTAGCAGAAGTTCAAAAACACCTATCCAAATTGACATGCAGGGGAATAGATGTAGTAGAGACCCGAAGTCCACAATTGGACAGTCCTTCTTAGAAGGGTCTCATGGAATGGGGAATAGTATCCAGGATGCAGTGTGGCACTGATGAACCACATAATTATTCTCTAGTTCTTTAATATTTCTTTTCCTTACTACTATGGCCCTTACGTGATATACCTCATTGGTCATGTTAGACTTGTGTATGTCCATTTGTACATTTCAGATTGCTTGGTGCACGACAGTCAAAATAGATGACCCCTCAGACACTGACAGCAGTAAGGGTTCCCAGAAGGCATGGGAAGGGAGGATGGGGAGGAAGAGGGGCAGAGTGGATCAGGTAGCATCAATGATCGCATAGCCCCACACAGTTGGATGAAACAATAGAAGTGTACAGGGAGGAAAGGAATATATTTGAATGAGTAAAACATGTCAATAAGATTATTACTTAAAGGCTGAGCCCCGGTGGCGTAGTGATTGTGTGCGGGACTGCAGCCCACAGGGTTGACAGTTCAAATCCAGCAGCAGCTCTCCAGGAGCAAGGCTGGGCTTCCTATGTCCACCAGGGCAGTGATGCCACACACACACAAAAAAAATTACTTAAATTAAAAAAATGTTTTGTTACTAGTCATCAGACACCTTGGTTAATATGAGTACATTCCTGTAGCTCTAACAAGTGGAATATATGATGGTGAGTCAAAAAGTATTGCTACGAGGATTCCAGTTCATACATGCAGGGGTTTATTTGAAACAAATAAACAAATGTGCTTAAACATGTCTGTGTGTCTTTGTTCTGGAATGTGTAAAATTTTAAAACATCATTATAAAATTGTTTGCTCAGTAATATACTTGTCTTAAGTCACGAAAATGTCCATCCAAAATAGTGGTTTCTGAGAGGACCTGCTGAGTAATCAGTGCAGGTTATGGCAACTGTTTTTGGAATTCCCAAGGGATGATCTTGATAGATTTTCTTGATAAGATAATAATCTTATTGACATGTTTTACTCATTCAAATATATCTATAAGGACACAACATGATCGTGGTGGCTTATTAAGAAGAAGTTTTAAGAAAATTGAAAACTGCACTGGGAAGGCCAGAAAAGTTTTGCCAACAATTTTTTTTCAATTATGATAATGCACCAGTTTATTTCGAGACTAGCTCAAGGGCTGTCCTGTGAATATTTCCTTGGGGCCTCTTACCCTATCCACTCTACAGCTCTCTCCTCTCCCCTGTGGATTTTGTTTTGTTCCCCAAACTCAATTACAATCTGAGTCCATGGAGGATGCCCAAAATGACATGGAACAGAATGAATGGTGAAGAATTCTTCAAGGAAGAGTTAAGAAAAATGAAAACACTACTTTCGAAATGTATGAACCCAGATGGAAGACATGTCTAGAAACAATAGCTTAACATTTTTATGTCAGTGTTTAGGAAACATTTCTATTATTTTATAGCAATACCTTAAAAAAGTTTTACCGGCATATACTTCACACACCATACAACTTACTCATTTAATCATATTAAGAAGAGTTATGCAATTACCACCACAAGTTCAGAGCATTTTCTTCTCATCCTTATTGTTGCTTAGCTCTTTATTTCCTCTCATAATCCCCTGTCAGGTATAAATAAATCTACCTACTCTGTGTCTCATATGCAGAAAATCATATGCAACATCAGTAGGAAGCAAACAAACAAAAACGATTAAACAAAATCTCAATAGAAAAGAAATGAGAAAATATTAAAAACTGAAATAACAACCTTGAAAACTGCCAGGAAAGAAAAATGGGGAGAAAAAGGCCAGGAAAGTTTTGCCAACCATTTTGGTCCCATGATGACAATGGCAATGCACCTTTCTATTTTGAGGATGTCCTACAAGTATTTCCTTGGAAACCCTTAGTCTTACCTTAAAATGGGTCGAAAGGGAGATCAAAGGGCAGGGCATTGCATTTCAGTCTAACCACATCTGTATTAGCTATTTTACAATTTTAGTAATATTTTTCGGCCAACTTTAGTAGTCAGTCTAGTTACCAGTGTGAAAACGAAATACATGTTAAAAACCATACTACAACTGGTAAATATAGATGTGACTATAGTTTAATTTCTGGAAATATTTACCAGTCAGCCTTTTGCACAACTCCAAAACAGAGACAAAGAAGTACCAAGGGGGGTGGGGGGGGGAATACAGCAAGAAATCATTCAAGAAGCTTTAATTAATTATTGGTTAACATAATAACAGGCATTTTCTAGTTTTTCCAACATGGTATCTCGTAAGCAATGTCTCATTAACAAGTTTAGATTTGCTCTGGAAGGTATAATAATTTTAAACCATCATTACCGAGTCTAATCATTTTTTATCGGCTAATACTTACATGCTGGAATTGAATCTGCAACTTTTGACTTTGTTCCGTCAACTCTAGAAATTCCCTCATCGTCTCATCCTTTTCTCGTCTTGCTTGCTGCAAGTTAGCTGTCAGCTGCGTTATGATGCCATCTCTTTGTTTAATGGCAGCTTCAAATTCTTGTAACTGAAGAAAGCAGTGAAAACAATGTGCTGTTTCTTTTTTAAACAAAATTGTTACTATAGGCAACTGTTCTTTTAAAATGGATGATCCAGAATAATCTATGTAAGACCAAATGGGCAATAATTACTCTAAAGCAGAGGTTCTCAACCTATGGGTTGTGAGCCCTTTGGGGGGTCGAACAGCCCTTTCACAGGGGTCGCCTGATTCATAACAGTAGCAAAATTACAGCTATGAAGTAGCAAAGAAGATAACTGTATGCTTGGGGGTTCACCACACAGGAGGAACTGTGTTCAAGGGTCTGGCACTAGGAAGGTTGAGAACCACTGCTCTAAAGCATGGGGAGCAGCAAAGCTAGAATAATGAAAATGGAACAACCGTAACAGAAATGAGGCCATGGATAATGCTGTCACTGAACATATGTACAGATGTTGTTAAATGGGAACCTACTTTGCTTTATAAACTTTTGCCAAAACCATAGTGGAATTATATATACATACATACATACATATATGAAATGTGCTAATAGAATACTTCCCCCTTTGATGGAATATAATTTTTAATGAATAAATACATTTTTAATATTTTGTCATAAATTCATATATCTTATCATTCAATAGTTCAATCATATTTTTTAAAACTGTACAATATCACCACAATGTTAGAACAAGCTCCCCATTTCCCACGAACTCCCCCTGTTATTTCTCCAAGGAACCATTAATTCAGCTACTATCACTATAGATTTATCTATCTTGGATTTAATATACGAAAACATTGTGGTGGTCATGTGCCTATGTCAATTTCATGTTTGAGATGTAGGGGTGGAATCTAGCCTGCCAATCTGGAGATAGCCATTGAGTAAACAATGAGACCTCTGTGTGAGCATGGCTTTCTCCTGAGAATTCTGGGAAATCTAATGGTATTTCCCTCGTAGACCATTCTCCTCAGTTGTTGGGAGATGCAGGACTGACAAGAGGGCAGTGTGAAGGAGAAGCCACACGGCCTTACCCTAATCGATCCAGACCTCTGAAGCAGGAAAAGCCAGAGAGAGACTCCTTCCAGTCCTGAGATGTTTCTATCACCACTGGATACTGCTGATGGACACTGAGCCCTGGAAACAAGGAGCCATGAGGGGACCCTTGCCAGAGCTGAGACTCTGCACCCACTGTTCCGTGACTTCATGAGTCGGAAGGAGACTTTTTAGATTGGTATCGGACAAATGGGCTAATATCGGACTTATGACTATGAACTGGACTGGGTTGGGATGCTTTCTCAATGTTCCATTCCTCTTTATATAAACCTTTCCCTTATATCCATATGCGTGTCTATGAATTTGTTTCTCTAGTCTACCTGGACTAACAGACATACACATACACACACAGACACACACAAAACTAGCAACAAGGTATAACAGAGAAAAACCTCAATCAAAAAGAAAGTAGAAAATATTAAAAACTAGAACAAAATTTAAATGTGTCAAAAGAAAGATCAAATGATAAGGCATAAAGTTTTAATCAAACTGAATCTGCAATAATCTATTTTGCAATGCACTCTGCATAACAGCAAGACTATCCCTAGCCTATGAGGAGAGGGGTTTTGTTAGAGACTAAATCCATGTGTTTTTACCCTTCACTTTTCTTTTTTTTTGGAAGGGGGGGCATCATTGCCCTTCAGTGGTGGGAATAGGAGGCCCAGCCGTGCTGCTGGATTTGAACCTCCAACCCAGTGGGCTGCAGTCCCGTGCACAACCACTAGCCACCAGGCCTCAGCCCTTCACTTTTCTTTTTTAAACTGAAACAACTTCTAAATGGCTCAAAAGGGGAATCAAATGATAAAAGTATTACATTCTAACCTAATTATATCTGGCAGAATTCTTAAGCTGTAAGCAGTTGTGGGTTTTTGGGTTTTTTTTGTACTGAACTACGGGGAAAAGTACATGAGGTGTGGCCTATCCAGATGGTGGCTGGGAGCCGCGGTGATGCAGTGGTTAGAAGTTGGGCTGCTAATGGAGAGGTCAGTCATTCAAAACCACTAGTCGATCTGCGGAAAACAGACAAGGCTATCAACTACCTATCAGGAGCTAGAGTCTCGGAAACCCACAATGGAAGTTCTACCCTGGCCTATGGGATTTCTGTGAGTTGAAATCAACTCAACTCAGTGAGTGAGAGCAGGACAAGTGCCTTCAGAGTTAGAGGCACCTTCCGACTGTGTCCCTAGGCAAATGCCATTATTTATCCTCACTTCTTTCTGAAGAGGATGAAATGGAAATATCTTCTTATTCTGAAGTAGGTAACTGTCATGTACAATAGATGTCACTGTAACCACAAAAGTTACTTAGTAGGACTAACTGGCATTCTTATTGGGCTTAAGTCATATGAGTTTACATCATATGATTTGGTTTACATCATAATTTTCCTTCAGAATAAATCAAATACATCGATGCACCTGGAGTGATTTCAAACTAGATTAGTTCACAACATTAAATCAGAGCCCACAATATCTTAGCTGAATCCTAAATATAATTTTTTTAAATGCTATATGCAAAGACAAATAAGACATTAAATTATCATTTTAAAAGTTCCATCTTTAAATCTCTCTCTCTCTCTCTCTCACACACACACACACACACACAAAGTACACTGAACCCTGGGTGGTACAGTTTGTAAAGCACTGATCCGGGAGTCCAAAGGTCAGCTGTTCCACAGGAGGTCGAGGTGACAGTCTGCTTCTGTAAACATTTACGTCTCATGGCTTTGTTCGACAGGGTCACCAGGAGTCAGAATTGCATTGACAGCAGTGAGTTTACACATATGCCATCATTCAGATGCCCTACTTCTGCTTTGTGGAAAAGCACACCAAAAGCCACAGAAGGTGGACATACCTGCTGCAGTCCTTCTGTCCCAAAGGTAGCCCTCATTTCTTCTAGTTCTCTGTTTAGCTCATCAATCTCGTGCTGTTTCCCAGCCAATTCATTTTCCATCATCTCTAGGTGGGTCTGACTGTACTGTGCTCCATATTCAGAAAAGGAATCATCAACACCAAATTCTTCTTCCTGAATCAACCCAAGATTTTGATAATTCAATAATACTAGGAACATTCTTCATGGGCAAGAGTCAAATATTTAATTTCATCACAAAGTCCACTTTTAAAATATTACTCATAATCTGGGAGCTTACTGGAATGTCAACCTACTCTGTTGTTAATGAGATATGTACCTCAAGAACAGAAACAGGATACTTGCAAATTCAGTGACAATTGAGTTTCTATTGAGGTGGGAAATTGTTGTTACATGTCAAAAGCATTTAGAAATCACCCATACAAAAAAGTACATGCAGGAAAAAGCTTGGTTAGTAAGCCAAATGGTTTTAAAAACAGTTTTAACAAGTTAGTACCATGAGCAGTTTAAATACTGTACCCTTAATAAATCTGAAGGTTTTTCTGTTCTCATCACAAAACTGCAACCATTTACCTGCATAAAAACAATTTCCTGATATGTTATAATTTTAGAGCGAATTTTACTTAATGCTAACAATCATATTCTGTATTCATGCATCATACATGTTTAGGGCAAGGGCCTCCTTGGCAAAAAGAAAATATGTATTAAATCGAACTGAAGCAATCTAATAAGCCTTACGGCAATTTTAAATGTCAATCACTCCTCAAACATCTGAGTGCTTATAATGCATAAGGTGCTATAACACATATTTTCATCTAAGTGACTTAAAGCTCAAACTAAGTGCAAATAGGTTTGCTTTCTTCAAAAGGGTAATTGTGAACCTCAAATTACTAGATAACTTCTTGAAAATGCTTCCTTAAAATTATATATATATAAAAGATTATATATATAACTAAACCCTAACAGTTAAGTGGTCCAAATTCCTTGAAAGTTGGTCATCAGATTAGAATGGAGGTAGGAGGCAGCAAGGGACGCGCCCTCAAATTTCAGACCTGGTTAGTAGCACGAAGACAGCCCAGGCCAATTCGACACCAAATGGAGGTTGTCCCAGAGTGTGTTCCTGCCTGCCTCCTTGGGAGGCATTTGTGGTGAGAGCAACAGGGTTAACAAAATTTGTCTCTAGGGCTGACCTAGTGAGAGATTAATTTTAGATCAATTGATCCATTTAACATCTCTTTTCTCCATTAACTTTACAAAAAGGAACTTCACCTCTGCACACATCTTGATTATTCACCATTCAATGCTAAGAGTTTCAAGTGACTTTTACTTTCTAACTGTTGAGATAAATAAAATAGAATATCTGAGAATAAAGGTTAGGACCATATGGGCCAGAATATGATCGAATGTGAAGATCCTAATTAGGAGTTGTTTATCAGAGTTTGAGTCTTTTGGTTTAATGAACTTTTCTTAATTCTGAAATGTAATATTTTGGTAAGTTCCGACTAAAATATTTCCTTCAGATTAACAGTGCACTCTAACAGATGCTTATGAATACCTACAAATATCACATTAAGCAACTGATACATTTTTAAATGGTGGCATCACTATTACATGCCTCTGCTTGCATTAAATAATTGTATCCAATATACTGCATAATCAACGATCAATCTAATGTTCCTCAGTGAAAAACTCACAAGAACAAAATTATATTTGAACAACTCGCAAGCATTAACTTCTTAAAATACTACAGAAGTGGACTTCAAAATATTTGTGGGAAAAAGAAATTTTAAAAAATGAACTTTTCTGACAAACTTTTGAAGCCTCTTATAAGTCCAAATTTCAAAACTCAATATGCTGTTGCAGTAATGTTAAACCTTGTCAATACTAATACATTTTAGACATTTATTATCATGTAAGTAGGTAGTGAAAAATTATTCACTAGAAGTAAATTAAAACCAACTATATTTCAAAGTTACAATAGGAATACTACATAGAGTATCAGGATCATTAATAGTTAGCAATGAATCATTCATTCTAAGTTGCAATATAATGCACTAATAGCTAAAGCATCTCTTCTAGACTTCTAACGGTACATTTGTTATAAGGTAACCTGAAAAGCAAATTCAGAGCTTGAACCCTGAAGCTTAGATTAATTAAACTCTTTCCATTGAAAAAGGCTTGACTTTCTTAGTCTTTTCTCTCCTAATTTACTGAACTATTTGTCAGAACTATTTCCTGTCTACACTGACTGCTGCTGCGTTGACTCTGACAGACGCCGCCCTGCGGGCACTCTGAGACTGTCCACCTCAACAGCAGCTGGTATTTTCAAACTGCTGACCTTGAGGGGGAGAAGCCCAAATGTGACTTTCTTAAGCCACAAGAGATTTGTTCAAGGTGTACAGAACATGAAAACCCTGGGGAAAGTACACGTAAGGTATATTTACAGTAATTCTGTAAAGTATTACCTTTATAACGACACTGGTATAAAGAAAAACTCAGAGGAAAAATAAGTTCCATTAAACGACTGCAAAATGGGCTTCATATGAGACTCTCCTCTTCAGTAGACATTAGTGTAAAAACAGGAAAGGATAATTTATCCTTAGATTTTCGTGTGGTTTATGTATTTTTCTTATTATTCTGATTTTAGGGAGCACGTTCAGAAAAATAATGGTTAATTGAATAAAAAACAAAAATAATTTGACATTCATAAATATTTAATAATGAAAATTACAAATATCCAATGTGCCTAGCTGACTGATCATTATGGATCCAAATAGCTAATGAAGTTAAGATCGTTCATTCTAAGTTGTTTCACAAATGTATAGCGTATAGAAGAGGTTTGATTAGGATGAACTGAATAATGAGATGGAGACCATAACCAGTATAATGAGAGTTTAGCCAGAAAGACCGTTTCATCTTTCTGTACGTAGCAAAGTTTATTTACCCATCTTAATTCACAATGTTACTTGTACATTTCTCATTTCCTTGGCAAGCCTACTCAAAGATTTCAATAAAAAATAGTTCATGTAAACACTGGCATACTTGACATAAAATGCCCCTTCATCAAAGGCAGAAAAGATTACGCTGATTTAAAACAGTCACAAGGAAGATATTTCCTATTTTGTCTCGTTTCTCTAGTATAAATAATTGGTGGATGCTCCCATAAAACAGATCTTAGGTCACATAAAACTAAGGGCTGAGCCCCAGTGGCATAGTGGTTGTGCGCGGGACTGCGGCCCACTGGGATGGAGGTTCAATTCCAGCTCCACAGGAGCAAAGGCTGGGCCTCCTACTCCCACCACCAGTGATGCCTAAAAAAAACAAAAAACAAAAAAAAAACTGAAAATAAAATAAAACTATCTAAGTAACTCACTCTAGAACTAAATTCATGTTTCAGACAATTGAGTAGACTAAGCACTGAAGTCAGTCACATTAAGCACACAGCATACAACTCCCAACAAAGCTCTAATTATAGGTAAGACAACTATGCTTCAAGTCGGAGTGGCATGGCCAGGTTCATACAGCTCACTGGCAACGAGACTGACATTTGAACACAGGACCTTCTGAATCTAAGGCCCTAATCTTTTAGTGTTGACTATTTCCCTATCTACTAAAAAAATGACAGTGGCAGGTATCATTAGGAAAATAATAAGGCCATTATTTGGTCTAAGATTATAATTACAGGGCTGAACCCCGGTGGCATAGTGGTTGAGTGCGGGACTGCGGCCCACTGGCTTGGCGGTTCAAATCCAGCAGCAGCAAGGCTGGGTAGCTCCCACGATCACCAGAAGGCAGTGATCTCCCCCCCCCCCCACCAAAAAAAACAAAAAATACTGAACTCCCACTCCCACCAGAGAGCAGTGATGACCCCCCCAAAAAAGAAATTAATATATATATATATATATATACTGAAAAACTCAGCTTATACATGAGAATATATGGTATGTGATACTGAAATTTTTAAAATACACAAATCTAAACTAGGAAAGCTGAGCTAATCAAACTTCAAAAATCTGGGTTTTGAGTGGAGTCATTAATCTGTATGTTACGTAGAAAAGCACTAAGAGCTTATAGTCCCACTATGAAAAGTATTACACATTATGAACTCATTGTGAACAGTCTTTATTCTTTGGGTGATAAATTTCACCTACTAGTGATTCTCCTATAGAGCCTGGTACTGTCTTGTCATTATAGTTCAGGCAAGCCCAATCTAGCACAATAAAATGTAGTGGGGTCCCCGTCTCAGCAACCTTGATGAGGTAATCATCTTTTCTTTTATGTGAATATAATTAATCATAAATTCAGGCCTGACATATCTCATATTCCTAGGTTTATGACTTTGAGTCAGGTAAAACCTGCCAAAAATTGTTCCATATGATCTTTTTTTCAATGTATTTACTCAGTCACTGTATTTTTAAACTAAGAAAATCAATTTAATTTTTTTTCAATTTAATTTTTATGGCCAGCACTAAGAAAAGACTGCAGCAATATATTTCATACAATAAGAGTATGTCTTATCAAATTAAGTTTGGAATTATAATTATATTTCTATGCATAAATTGTCCATACTTACAGTTATATATATGTACCTATATGTATACATATCTACCACACACATATAAATACATAAAGTGTATTTCTTATTGTGAACCATGGTTAACAATTATGAAAAACTCGATAGCAAGTTCTATCTGTTGGGATTATATTTAAATATTATTTGCAACTTACTTTGAAATTTTATTTACTGGGTAGCATAGATAAATTTTATTTACTGGGTAGCATAGATAAATTTTATTTATTGGGTATCAGATAAATGCTAGGAAAGAATATCTTCTAAAAAATAATTTTATTGGGGTTCGTAGACTTATCACAATCCATACATCCATACATCCATTGTGTCAAACACATTTGTACATTTATTGCCATAATCATTTTCAAAACATTTTCTTTCTGCTTATCAGTTCCTTATTTTGTTTTTCCCTTCCTCCCCCATCCTCTCTCACTCAGGAACCCTTGATAATTTATAAATTATTATTATTTTTTTAAGTCTTAGGCTGACCGATGTCTCCCTTCACCCACTTTTCTATTGTCCATCCCTCTGGAAGGGGGCTATATGTAGATCATTATGATCAGTTCCCCCATTCTCCCCCCACTTTCCCCTGGTATCCTACTTTCATTATTGGTCCTGAGGGGCTTATCTATCCTGGATTCCCTAGGTTTCTAGCTCTTATCTATAGCCAAGTACATACTCTGGCCTAACCGGATTTGTAAGGTAAAATTGGGGTCATGAGGGGTGGGGTGGGGGGAGAGAGGAAGCCTTAAAGAACTAGAGGAAAGTTGTGTGCTTCATTGGTGCAATACTGCACCCTGACTACCTCTTCTCTTCCTTGTGACCATTCTGTAAGGGATGTCCAATTGTCTACAGATGGGCTTTGGGTCTCTCCCCCACACCTTCCCCCTCATTCACATTGATATGATTTTTGAGTCTGGGTCTTTGATGCCTGATCCCTGATCCTATTGACACCACATGATCACACAGGCTTCTGCTTCCATGTAGACTTTGTTGCTTCTCTGCTGGATGGCTGCTTGTTTATCTTCAAGCTTTTATGATCCCAGATGCTCTATATTTTGATAGCCCGGGACCATCAGCTTTTTTCACATTTGCTTATGTACCCATTTTGTCTTCCGTGATTGTGTTGAGAAACTGAGCATCACAGAATGCCAGGTTATCAGAACAAAGTGTTCTTGCATTGTGGGAGTACTTGAGTAGAGGCCCAAGGTCTGTCTGCTACCTAAATACTTACCTTATAAATATATAGACATAGATCTATTTCCCTATCATTATATATGAAAATATTTACTTAAGTACATGCCTGTATTTAGACCTCTATAAATGTCTGGCAAAGACTATCTTAACATAGCAAGAATTCCAATATGAAGAGAACCTCTTTAGAGGTCAGTGACTTTTTTTTTTTGGGGGGGGGGGCATCACTGCTCTCGGTGGTGGGAGTAGGAGGCCCAGCCCCACTGCTGGAATTGAACCTCCGTCCCAGTGGGCCGCAGTCCCGCGCACAACCACTACACCACCGGGGCTCAGCCCTCAGTGACTTTTAAAATATAAAACTTTCTGCCATTGGGCCAAGTGCCATTCATAGTGAAGCTAGGGGCAGAGCAGAACTGCCCCAGCGGGTTGCTAATCCTGTTCTATTTACAGAGACAAACCACCATGACTTTCTCCTGTAGAATTACTAGTGGGTTCAAACTGCTGACTTTCAGTTAGCAGCCTGATGGGTAACCCGACTAAGCCATAGGCCTCTTTTTTTTCTTTAAAGCAAATTACATTTTGGTCTGTTTCTCCACTATAATAACTACATAAATTTCAACCAAATTTTGCTGGTATACATGGCATAACCTGACTATAGTTCTTGAATATATATTAAAAAGTTCATTGTGATGTGAAGGAACAAATTCACTTTATGGAGTGGAGTCGAGGAGGTATCCCAAAGACAAAGGAGTTCAAGGACCAAAGCACCTGAAACTGTCTATCAAGAAAAGACAAACTATAAAAATTAAGGTAGCATAGAAAGAGAAAAACAGAGCCCCCAATTTAAACTCCCAAGAGCAAACCCAGTGAATCACAAGCTGAGATTTTAAATCCAGCTGTTTCCTGTGGGCAACTTACACAAAGCCTAAACCAGGGAATAATTTATACATTTGCTTACTTTCAAACATACTAAACTTTTGAAATGTCTAAAGTTTATATTTCCATTAACGACTATAAGAGTACTAAGCTCATTTAAGAACACAAGATTAATACTGTTGCTAGGAAAATCTACAAATAAGTTAAAACTTATGGAATATATGGAGTTGTTGAGCCATATAGTCTAAGTTCCAATTTTCTGTGCCCTAAAATATTGCGCTAAAAAAATCAATAATCACATCTTAAAAGAAAAAGAAAACAAAATGACATATGGTGTACTTATTAGCAACACATAAAAAAGCACTTCCTAAAGTGACAATATCCATATGAGCTTTTATTGATGATAGCAGAAGTCACTACACATGTCAGTAAAACAACGAATATAATTTTAAGTATAATTCAAACCTTGTAAAATGCAATGCTCGAAATGAAGTATTTTCACATATTACATTTTTACTGAGTTCAGCATGGATACCTTGTAATGCTCATTTATCCTGGGAACTTGGTATCAAAGATTATCTCAGAAACCAAAACAGGAGTTCTACTTAAGTAGTAACTAATAAAGCAAATATTAGACTTAACTAACAATCTGAAGAAAAGATCTAGCAGGAAAAGAGA
This sequence comes from Nesogale talazaci, assembly GCA_004026705.1. NCBI lineage: Eukaryota > Metazoa > Chordata > Mammalia > Afrosoricida > Tenrecidae > Nesogale > Nesogale talazaci. The sequence goes on along the minus strand of PVJH01001800.1, from coordinate 64,188 downwards.
ATCATCAAGTTTTCTAGTCATATAATTTATATCATACCAATGTTATATTCATAATACACAGAAGAAGCATGTGTCACTCAGGAAATAAAGTATCAAGAACAGATGATAATTTCAAAAACACTATAAAGTCTTAGCTTAATTAATAACACTTGAAAGCATAATTTTATTTATTCTTACCTCTGAACTACAATCATCTGCTGTGGTTGAAATTTCACTTTCTGGCTAAAACAGAAGGAAAAGGTCATTACAATTATAACTTTCTCTTTTGTTAAATAGCATACTTTACTAAGCCATTATTGTTGCTACCATGTTAGGAAACTCCCATAAAATATTACTAGGAAACTAGTAAAAATTATTTGAATATCTATACAGTTTTCTTTTTAAAATTATGAACTGCAGGGGCTAAATTCCACATCTACTATTATCCAGTTGGCATCTTTCTAAAATATGAAAGTATCACGGGGTCCTTTCTCACAGCACCATTCCTAAACCCCCAAACACTGACCTCGATACCATTCTTTGAAAGCCCAACCCTGTGTTTATTAAAATTTTATTGTTAAAGACGATCAACTTGTTCAAAAAGAATAATCATCATATCTGATGCTGGAGACAGAGTAACAACTCCAAGGAAAAATAACACCACCATCACAGTTTACAAAGCACTTTCAAAGGTAGTCTCCTCACATCCCTGAGTTTTGGCTCATCTCTCTAATCAGTTAGTAGAAAGAATCAAGGACCAAATCCAAGTTTCCTGATTTCGTAGGTGCTCCTCTCAAGGTTTTCCTGATCTCATCTAAGAACTGCATTTTACAGGCTTATTCTAGGGATATTTAAAAATATATTAATTTCAAGTTGTATTCTTATGGTGAAAATTATACTTGTGTCACATGTAAATTTTAACTCAGTAACAACTATTTTCGTTATCTTTAATTTAATCCCAACACGTGTAACTGAAATTCTAACACACCTGGCTGCAAAACAAAGGTTAGTGGTTTGACCTATGCTGACAGTGCCTGGGATGTACTAGTAAAACACCAAGCACTGAAAAGCCTGGTGTGACTCTTCACATAACCAGGGGTGGGGGGTGTGTGTGGGGCGCACCAGCATCAACTCGACAGCAATTGGTTTGGTTGAGAGGTACAGGAGAGAAGCTAAGGATCTCTCAAAGAATTTGCTTACCTAAGGAACTACCTGCTCATAACTGGTGGCACTATACCATCATATCCTGTAGCATGTAGCTGAATTGAGACACAGGATCAACATTCCATACTCTACTTTGACTTGTTAAAGATTATAAAGCTTTGCTAAATGTGACTTGGGTAGCACTGCGAAAAACTGGAGTAAAATGGGGCGGAGTAGTTGAGTACAAGACTGCAGCCAATTGGTTGGCGGTTCAAATCCAGTAGCAGCTCTCCAGGAGCAAGGCTGGGCCTCTTGCTCCCACCAGAGGGCAGTGATGCCCACACACACACAAAAAAAACACTGGAGTAAAATGTCTGTGTGATGCTATAGTTATGAAATGCTTGTAGTTATCAAGTAGCCTTTCTGATTGTAAATATACTTGGGCCCCTAATTCTAGAGAAAAAGGGTTTTATGTTTGTGCTTCATCTAGCTATCATACCAGGCAATATTTCAGAAAATGCTTTGGATTTACAGAAAATGCCAAACTTTAATTTTGGGCTGAAAGATATTCAGTTAAAAGGGCTACCAAATATTTTCCTGATTTTGAGGTCTGACAACCTGGGAAATGCCATTTTTAGATATCTTTGTGGTGCATTCCTTCATTTCAGAATAACAAGGCAAAATTTACCTGTATATATTTAAAAAATCTCTGATAAAGATGTTTGCTTAGAAATTAACGAGAATATTCTTGTGACAAAAAAAAGTTCTTCTTTATCAGACAGACCCACCCCACTCCCCACCGAGTCCATTCTGAGTCATACAGGACGGAGTAGAACCGCCCCTTTGGGTTTTTGAAGGTGTGTGTCTTTATAAGAGCAGCAGCCACATCTTTCTCTTGCAGAGAGCTTGTGGGTTTGAACTGAAACCTTATAGTTAGCAGTCCAACATGCAGTCCATTATGCCTCCCTTAAACTTGGGCTCCTCAATCAGGGGTCATTACGTACCCCAGGGGACATTTGCATTGCCTGTGGACACATAGGTTCTCTATGTATGATGGGTCTAGACTGATCACAAGGGGCTTGGGGACACTTTGAGTTGTCAGAACTGGAGATGGGGATCAGGTGTTACTGGCATCTAGAGGGTAGAAGCCAGTGATGCTGTCGAACCAAGTTCTCACCAGAGTGCACCGCATTCTCTTTACCGTTGCCTTACCCACTAGTCTGATTTACCGGGGGGAAGAGACATTCAAAATCATTTTGTATCCTCACCGTACCAGTATTTGCTGAATCAAGCGCACAGAATACCCTTTGAGAGGCTGAAGAACATCGGGGACATCGCTGTCTGGTTGCCATCCTACTGAAACTTTCAAAAGGAAGTCAAAGACGACCACGGTGCCCCGAGTCCTGTGTGCTGTCCTTGTCATTTCCATTTCGACCTCTGCTCACAGGTCAGTGGCTACTTACCTCAGCAGTGAGGCCTCGGTTCCGGTTGACCATTTCTCCACTGTGTAAAGTTCTGCCCTCTGTGCACTCGGCGGTGCGGCCCGTGCCCTGCGAGCTGTTTGCGTGCACCTCCTCGGGCGGAGGCTGTGGCTGAGCGACAGTCGCGGCATGATAGGCTGGTGCGTCCTGGTCAGTGCTCGGGGTTTTCTTCTTTTTTCTCTGTTTCTTGGGAAGATTCTGCCCTTCTGACTGAGCTCTTTTTTGACGAAATTGAGCAAGCTAGAGTCGGGGGAAAGAGAGCCACGGTCACCAAAGATAATTTAAAAAATCACCACCAACACACATAATTTAAAACTGAGGACAGTGTGCAACAAGTCGTGTCCTTTTGCCCTACTTTCGCAGTCCGTCTGCTGAGCAAACCTGAGAAAAAAATGCGAGATGTGGACTACATGAATAACAACGTGGCATCAGGATCGGAGGAAGGCTTATTAAAAACCTGTGACATGCACACAGCACCTTGCTTGTTGTAAAGGAAAACTGGAAGCTTCTGCTGACGAAAACAAAAGACTGCAGCCTTAAGTATAGATGGAAACTCAAAAGAATCCTCACAATTAGACCAAAAGGCAGTATCACAATAAATGGAGAAAAGACTGCTGTCCAGGGTTTCGTTACACTGGGATCCAGTCAATGCTCATAGAAGCAGCAGTCCGAAACATCAAATTATGTGCAGCAAGGGACAAATCTACTACATAGGCTCTCTTGTTAAAGAGCAAAGATGTCACTTTGAGAACGAGGATGTGCCTGACCTAACCCATGGTCTTTTCAATCACTTCACACTATGGAAAGGCTAAATAAGGAGTAAGGACAACCTGCGAAGAACTGAGGTCTATGAATTACAGTGTGGGTGAGAGTCGTGGACGGAAGGTGCTTTGGATGGCTAGCAGCATGAAGACGCCCGTCTTGGATCATACACAGAGGTTTCCTCAGAGGGGTGGCCGCGGAGGCTTGGGCTCATGTACTCTGGATATGTTACCAGGAAGAGATCAGTTTCTAGGAAAGGACAGCCAGGTTGGTACAGTGGAGGGTCAGCAAAAGAGGAAGATCCCTAGCCACAAAGTGCAGCTGCGGTGTCTGCCCATCTGGCTTAGACATCACTGCTGTGAGAAGGGCACAGAGCAGGGCAGTGTTTGGTTCTGTTCGCCTCTGGGGCACTCACTAAACAGTAGCAGCAGCAACAAGAATGACAGCAGCACTGCCATAAGGAAACAACTGGGGAAATGAGTGCCAGGGCTTGAGGCTCAGCACCATTGTCTCAGGGTCACTCAGGATCAACAGGCATCCAGTCCAAAATGGCAGTGTTCTCTACATCCTACTTAGGCGGTAAGCAATTTGGACGTAGAGCTTGAAAGTGACCATTTAAGGTACCACTATTTATCCCTCAGTTTGAAGCAAAAAGAATGAAAAAATTCAAAGAGAAGAAAACAATTAGTTCCAAGATCTAATGGATTATGTGAACGCAAGACTCCATGACCCAGCGACCAGAGGATTGAACTAAATGGCTCATGGGTACTGCTGCCGACTTCAATTCTAAAAGTGATCACAGAGAGGTCCTGGATAGAGAGGGAGAGCAATATGGAACAAAATTCAAAATTCTCTAAAAGACCATGTGCACTAATTGGTTAGAGACAGGTAGGGCCCACAAGACTATGGGCCTTAGCCACCCTGCAAACCTGCAATACACTCACCTCCTGCAGGCAGCTCCCCTTTCAGCCCAACAAGAGAGACCTAACAGCGTCAAGAAGTTATACACTCTTAGAACAATTAATCCTATGAGATCAAAAGGGCAGCAGCATTTTCCCGGAGATAAAGCTCAGAAGATCGGATAGAAAAGGATGAAGTGTTGAAAGCAAGGGTGTTACTTTGAAGACAAAAGTACACCTGGTATTTCCAAGCCATGGCATTTTCACGACTCTCATGCATGGGAACATTGGACACCGAACAAGACTTACAAGGATTCACTGCATTTAAATTATGGCGCTGGTGACGAAAGGTGAAAGGTGGCAAAAAGATCAAACAGACACGCCTGAGAGGAAGGACGGCCGGAATGTTTCGTCAAGGGAAGGCTGGTGAAAGTTCGCCTCCTGTGTTTCTGACACGTTGTCGGGAGAGATGAGTCCCTGAAGAAGGACATCATGTCTGGGCCAGTGGAGGGCCAGTGAAAGAGGCAGGCCATCAAGGAGATGGGTTGACCCAGTGGCTGCAACAATGGGCTCGAGCCCAGGGACACTGTGAGGCCCGTGTAGGCCCGGCCAGGTCCCACTGTTGTACGCAGGGGCACTCCGAGCTGGAGCCGACACAGGGCACCTTACTACAGCAACCAAAATGCGTACCGACTGTGGAGGGGAAAGCCAATTTGCTTTGTAAACTTTCACCCAAGTAATAATTTTTAAAAGTCAGGATAAATTCCATTACTCAATAAGATACATACAAGGAAAACAAAATGATGCTATTAAAACTTCCCTTAGATAACAGTTGATAGTCATGAGAGAAATGGGCAAATCTTAAAGGTGCTTTAAGAGTAGATCAGCAGCAAATAGACTGTTGGCTTGTAAAATGAGATGGACTAAAAGAAAACTAAAAAAGCACGAAGTTTTTTACAATACTATCTGATGTTATTGAACACCATCAGATATCACCACAGCACTTTACATCAGGTATGTACAACCCATTAGACATCACTGGGATAACCATGGTGAATCCATATAAAACTATTATTACGGCAGACAATTACTAATAATCCAGATGGTCACGGCACAACCATATGCATGAAATAGTATTACAATGCAATCTAACTTTATGAAAGAAAAATTAACAACCACATCTAGCCTGAACTTTAGTAACACTATGTATCTAAAACTCACTGCCCTTGAGTCAATTCTGACTGAAAACAATCCTGGAGCACAGGGCAGGACTGTTTCTCTGGGTTTCCAAGACAGTAATTTCTAGTGGGAGTAGAAAGCCTCGTGTCTTTTCCCCGACAGCAGGTAGGTGGCTGTGGTTTCCAACTGTTGGTATTCCGGTTGTCTGCAAAAGCAGATGTACAGAAACAATAATGTTGGTGTGTCTTTGGACTCGAGATTCCTGGTGGTTTTCTCTCTTTGCACACTTGAAACTTGGTGGTTTTTTCCCAGCAGATTTTCTAATTTTTAAATGAAACTGCTAGGAATCATCAATGCCCTAAATGTAGGTTTTAATTCCTTAATCATTCAAAGGAAGGAAATGAAACGCAAGGATAACCACAGGTATATGTTCCTTATATGCCTTTAAAGAAACGTAATACAGGGCTGAGCCCCAGTGGCATAGTGGTTGTGTGTGGGACTGCGGCCCACGGAATTGGCGGTTCAAATCCAGCAGCAGCTCTCCAGAAGCAAAGCTGGACTTCCTACTCCCACCAGGGCAGTGATGCCCCACCCCCCAAAAGAAATGTAATACAATCACTATAACTATAATTATTTACTGGGCTGAGCGCCGGTAGCGTAGTGGTTGTGTGCGGGACTGCAGCCCACTGGCTTGGCGGTTCAAATCCAGCAGCAGCTCTTGGAGCAAGGCTGGGCTTCCTACTCCCACCAGGGGGCAGTGATGCCCACAAAACAAACTATAATTATTTACTATCCCAGGCACAAAGATGACCAGTATATTGCTTGTTACACATAATGTTAAAGTAGTATTACTAGAATATTGATGGTATTAGTCACAAAATATGTCACAAATATCTGAGTCTACAGGATTACATATAGCATATTTCCTTTGAATTTTTTTGGGGGGGAGGGGGCATCACTGCCCTCAGGTGGTGGGAGTAGGAGGCCCAGCCTTTGCTTCGTGGAGCTAGAATTGAACCTCCATCCCAGTGGGCCGCAGTCCCACGCACAACCACTATGCCACTGGGGCTCAGCCCTCCTTTGAATTTTTTCTGCTGAAAATTACCAAGGAAAAAAGCAGTGTAGCATACTAATGATCCAATAAAGATACATCTACTACATAATGTGAAATTTCTAAACATGTGGCTTTGGAGATTATAAAATATTATATAGAATATATAAAAATATATCACATTAAAAATTTTTCCCTAGTTATTTAGAAACTACTCACTTCTTCCACCTCATGGCTGCCTAACAAACAGGTGCAAAACCAGCTGTCTCGCTATATTTGTACATCATTAAGCCGCTGGAATGCATTTAAGCTGCATTATTGATACAAATTCATTCTTACAAATAAAGCAATTGGAACACAAATATACTATCTGTAAGTTTAATAGAAAGCCTAAGCATTTCATTCAAAAAAAAATACTCCTTAGTAAGAGTAATGCAAAGCCAAGAATAGAAAAATTAGTGATTGCATTCTTGGAATTTATGCTCCATTTTAAAGACTTCTTGAAATTCCATGTTGCTGAGTCAGGAAACAAATACATTCAGACAGCAGCAGCTATATTTAGTTCTTTTTTCAATGATAAAAACACACCCAGGGGAAAACCCTGAAACTGAAAGAACCCAGATACAGAAAGCAGGTAGACACGGAGGAAAAGTAGGGTCACTTCTGCTGCTGTTGCCCGTTTCCAATGAGGTGAACCCCCTCTGCATGAGCCAGGTCGGCACGAGCAGCAGCACGCTCCTCAGGGCTTTCGAGGTGGTTCAACAAGACACAAGGGCAGAAGCCAGAGATGCCTCTTAAATGTTGGTCTGTTATTCCAGTCCAAGAAAATAACGACACAAGCTTTAACCACATTTTAAGGACATGCAGGACATGCTCTGAACTACAATCATATGGCAATAAAAGGTTTTCAGAAGCAGACTACCAGGCCTCTCTTCTGAAGTGCCTCTCCGTGTATTTGAACTGCAATCGTTCCGCCAGGAGTTGAATCCTTACCCGAGTCCTGCACCACGAGGCCTCCGTGAATCAGTCATAAAACTATCAAGGCATTGCTTTAAGACAATGTCATTGATTATGTTAAGTCTTATATTTTACCAGAACAATTAGCCTGAAGGGCAGGTTCATGAGATCTTTCAGTCACTCATAGACATTCAAAGCCTAGAGTGTTGTTCAATGAGTGACTTATGTGAAAAGGGCTAATGTAACTTTTACAGAAAAGAGCACTAATCAATCATTCTAAGCATGGTTTCTCAGAACCTGTCTAAGTCAGCTCCATAAAAGTTCTATAGTTTCAGAATTAAAATGATCTTCTAGCTACTTATGAAAGCATAAAAATGATTTTCTTTTAAAAAACAAACAAAATCCACACCCCCTAATTTTCAAAATGATGCTTCTAACACTTTTTACCAAGAGTTCTACTCTGGAAGGAAGTCACGGTGCCTCTGAAAACAGGGTGATGTCAGACTCTCTGACATGCATGGAGCTGCCATTCATCGGGATCAACCAGGCGAGGAACAACTAGTAACAGAAACTCCTGTTAAGCAATCGCTTCCATCTTCTCCAGTCCACCCACCCTGGTAACTACCGACAAACACTCGGTTCTATAGATTTTCTTATTCTAGATAACTTCATATCAGGGGGATCATGAAATGTGTTCATCTGTCTAACATATTTCATTTGTATAATTTTTCTAAATTCACCCATGTGGCAACATGAACTCAGACCTCATTTTTCATTATAACCTCTACTACCACCATAGATCACAGTTTTTTATCCACTATTCTGTCAATAAGATTTGGTTTATTTCTACTTTTTTATTATTGTACACTAAATATTAGTGCACAACTCTTAAAAGCATATACTTTCAAATTAAAAAAAGAATTCTGTTTTATAAAAATGTGAGGGACCAAAATCATTTCATGAATCCAATTAATTATACACATGCAAATTGCTTTACATTTAATCTGAAAAATGGCAAGCTAGCAGATATGCGAGAAGTAGAATCAAAAAGAAGAAAATTACTCAATTAGCTAATCATCTGATACTGAGATGTACTTTTATAGCTACTGGGGAAACATATATTCAAAAACATGCTGAAAATTCAGACTACAGGCATCTGTGTTTATCATTTGGAAGCCAGCTTTACAAATGTTAACATATGCAGGTACAGAAATAGTTGCAAGAGTTACTGGAAAGATAGTATGTTCGTATACACTTGTCTTTCCAACTGATAAAGCTCAAGCACTGTCTAACTCCGACCTTACCAACAGGAGTAGAGTACTAAAAATAACCCCTGATCATCTATCTCTTCAACTCAAGATCTGTAACTTTATAAATGACCGTTCTCAAGAAAACAATGGCTTTAAAAATCTACTTTAAAAGGTCAAACTCTCATAATATCATTCCGAAAATTATGTGGCAAAACTATTATTTGGAATCTCTTAAGTTTCAGAAGAAAAGCTTAGGCTTCAAATAACTGCTTTGAGACCAACTGCTAATTTTCAAAGCAGGGGAAAAGATTCTTGATGACGTCTCTGAAAATATGAGTACTATAACCAAAGTGGTGATGAAATATATCACCAGGTAGCAGAAAGAATAGTGTCTGGGGTCTTAAGGGCTAGTCTTTAAAGACTTAAAACAAGACTTAAAAGACTTGTTTTAAGACTTAAAACAATTAGCTATCTAAATGAGTGTTAGCTAAGTCCACAAGGAAGAAGCAACTTAGCCTGTGTGATCCAATAATCATAAATACTCAAATCTAAGACCAAAGAAGGGAACTGTATTAGAGCTTAAAATCTGAGCACCAGAATTTTTGCAGAAGGCTATGGATAACAATGAAAGCCCCAAGCCCTTGTGCAAGATATGCACATGGATTAAACCTCTGGTGAATTCCCTCTGACTGTAGACTAGGGATGTGTACAGTCTTGTCATCAGACAGAATGCACTGGAAAGTGAGCTATTCCAAATGTAGCCAGGTTTAAATTTAACTATTTATCATTTGATCTCCTTTGACTCATTTAAAGTTTGTTTTTGTTTTTAATATTTTCCACTTTCTTTTCAATTCAGGTTTTTCTTTTTATTATTTTGTTCAAGTTTTGCTTTTTTTCTCTTTGTTTTGTATGCTCTTCTGTATATGAAATCCAGGATAGGCAAATCTATAAAGACATTAACTGGATTAATATTTTCTTAGGGGCATGGCAGGGTGGTTGAGAGGAAATGGGGAGCTAATAGCAATGAGTACAAAAAAGAAGAACCTATTCTAAAGTTGATTTTGGCAATGATTGCACAACTCTTATTTAACATGAATGAGCTATTAAAATGTATGGTATGTGAATTATATGCCAACAAAACTTGTTAAAAAGTTTCTATCAGCTCTTTTTCCACTCGGCCGTTCCACTTGGAGGAGGCCATAGGCAGCGATGGTGCCCAGCCGGATTAGCATGATCCTGAAGCCTCACTTTCACAAGGACTGGCAGCGGGGTGTGTCCAAGTGGTTCAACCAGCCGGCGCAGAAGATGTGCTGGCGCAAGGCCTGGCAAACTAAAGCCAACCGCATCGCCCCACGTGCACTGCCCCACAGTATGCTATCACACCAAAGTCCGTGCTGGCCGGGGCTTCAGCCTGGGGTGGCCGGCATCCACAAGAAGGTGGCCCGCACCATGGGCATCTCAGGGGACCCCCGGAGGCGGGACAAGTCCACCGAGTCCCTGCAGGCCGACGTGCAGCGCCTGAAGGAGTACCGCTCCAAGCTCATCCTCTTCCCCAGGAACCTCTCGGCGCCCAAGAAGGGAGATCGCTCTGCGGAGGAACTCAAACTGGCCACGCAGCTTACTGGACTTGTGATGCCCATCTGAAACGTCTACAAGAGGGAGAAAGCCCGGGTCATCACTCGAGAAGAAAAGGCCTTCGCCAGTCTCCGCATGGCCCGTGCCAACGCCCGTCTCTTTGGCATCCCAGCAAAGAGAGCCAAGGAGGCTGCAGAGCAGGATGTGGAGAAGTAGGGTTGGATCTGCCAGAACCTTGAATAAATACCCCCCCCCCAAAAAAAAGTCTATCAAACTCATTAGTTTCCTTTTTTAAAAAATATAAATGCACTGCCACTAAAGTTGTCACTATAAAAAGGGGGCTAGCTTAGCTGCAAGATCAAGCCCCAAACTGAATTTACAGCCACTGAGAGTCAATTCTGACTCACGCAAAAAGGTAGACTTGTTCCTGTGAGTTTACAAGACTGTGACTCTTTGCCTCACATATCTCTCACTGATCATCTGGTGGTTTTGAATTGCCGGCCTTGTGGATAGACAAGCCCTTTATGTAACCACTATGACACCAGGGCTCCTTCACTGAAAGATAAAACCCTGCTTTTCCTTATACCAAAACCCAAGCCCATTGTTATCAAGTTAACTTGAACTTATAGCAACTCTATATAAGGTTTCCTAGTCAGTAAATATTTTTAAACAGTTTTATTTGCCCTTCATACATGTCATACAGTTCAACAATAAGAGTTGTACAATTGTCATCATATTCAATTCTAGAATTTTTTCTTCTTCCTTGTAGTCACATTATTCCTGTAATCATTTTTTTTCTAATTGTGGCAATAATATACACAACCAAAAATTCCCCAGTCCTATAACTTCTACTTGTATAATTCAGTGTTATTGATTATACTTTCCTGCTGTACAACCACTATTGATATTCTTTTCCAAATGACTCTACCACCATGTCCCCTACGTGATAACCCTTTCTCCTTCACCTTTGGAAACCATTGGTCAAGTTTGGTTGCTTTTTTTTTTTTGGGGGGGGGTTCTTTATATTCACATATCATATATGTCTATGGTTAAATTTCTTTTTAAATGAGTTGCGTAGTCACAACCAGTTCTAGTGCTCCCTCCCCAGTCCCACATTCATTGTGTGCTCTCCAAATCTCCTCACCCGCCTTATCTCCCACCTACACCCCTAAGTCCCCTATAAACCCTGCATCAGTTATTATCTCTATCCATCTAATTCCTCTGTGCTTCCCAAATTGGGAAACCTAATAGAAACAATAAAAAACAAAACAAAGTAGAGTGATAAGAATAACATCATAATAATAATAATATAAAGATAAAAATACAAATAATGGCTAAGAAAGAAAAGGCTACTATCAGTATTTAAAAAGCCAGCAGAGAAAATTTTGTCATAGAACAAGCAACAGATATTTGCATGTAAAACAAATTCAGGTTGGGTCAGGAGGGAGGTTAACTGACCTAGTATCAAGTCCAATTCCAGCATGATCAAAATGACAATGATCGTTACCTGATAGTAAGGCTGTTCGGGACTCTTGCCTTGGCTAGAGCAGATCTGCCAGCAACTTAATCTGACTAGATACTCTACAGATGGGTTTGGGGCTCCCATGCCCTCCACACAAATTGGGTGTTCACCACTTAAACCCTGATACATTTCCCTTCATCGTATTTGCATTTTGTTATTATCATCTTTGAATTACACAAGCTAGTGTGCTTCTCCCATTTGGATTTAGTTGACACCTGAGCTTGATAGGTGCTTGTTGGCTGTCTGTACAAAAGCATACACATTCAGCTTTTTCCTGATGAGTGACTGATGGGTTAGCGCTCTGAACTTGTGATCAGCAGTCCAACCATTACCGCACAGTGTCACCCAAGAACTCCAGTATCCTAAAGGACCTTGATTTCCCTGGTTGCTGTTGCTATTGCTGCTAGTGCTGCTAGTGCCATCGAGTTGGTTCCCACACAGCAACCTTAGGCATAATGCCCTATCCCGTACCATCCTCACCATCATTCTCACCCTTCAGCCCACTATTGCAGCCATGGTGCTAATTCATCTTAAGAGTCTTCCCCTCCTTTGTTGCCCCTAGACTTTACCAAACATGATGTCCTCCCCAGGGACTGGTCTCCTGAAAACATGTCCAAAGTACGTATGTTAAAGTCTTGCTAGCCTTGCCTCTAAGGAACACTCTGGTTATACTTCTTCTGAGGTGGATTGGTTGGTTTTTTTAGCAGCCCATGATACTTCCAATATTTCTCTCTAACATTGCAATTCAAATGCATCCATTCTTCTGAGGGCACCATCATGTCCAATGAGTGTCCAACTTTCACATGCATATGAGGTAATTGAAAACATCATGACCTGAGTCAGGTGCACCTTAGTCCTCAAGATAATGAACTTGCTTTTCAACACGCTAAGACCACGGTTCTCAACCTGTGAGGCGTGACCCTTTTGTGGGTCAAACGACCCTTTTACAGGGGTCACCCAATTCATAACAGTAGCAAAATTACAGCTACGAAGTAGCAAAAAAATAATTTTATGGTTGAGGGGGTCACCACAACACGAGGAGCCGTATTAAAGGATCGTGGCATTAGGAAGGTTGAGAACCGCTGCTCTAAGGTCTTATGCAGTTGATTTACCATGTGCAACACACCTTTTGATCTCTTAACTGTTGCTTCCATGAGCATTGACTGTGGATCCAGGCAAGATGAAAACCTAGATAACGTCAACCTTTTCTCCATTTATCATGATGTTACCTAGTGGTCCAGTTGTGAGGATTTGGGTCTTCCTTACACTGTGTTGCAATCCATACTGAAAGCTGAAATCTTTGATCTTCATCACCAAGTACTTTGAGTCCTACTCACTGCCAGCAAGTTAGGTTGTGTCATCTGCAGACCACCAGGTGCTAATAAGCCCTTCTCACATCCTGACACCATGGTCTTCCACAGAGCCCAGCTTCTCTGATGATTTGCTCAGCATTCAGATTGAGCAAGTATGGTGAATGGATAACAACAATGCTGCATATCTTTTCTGATTTTAAATCATGTAGTATTCCCTCGTTCCATTCATCCAACTGTCTCTTGGACCCAGGTGCAAGTTCCAAATAAGCACAATGAAGTGTTCTGCAATTTCCATTTTTCTCAAGTTTATCCACAGCTTGTCATGATCCACATAGTCGGGTATCTTGACATAGTCAATAACATACAAGTAAACATCTTTCTGGTATTCTCTGCTTTGAGCCAAGATCCATCTGATATCAGCAATGATGTCCCTGCTTCACATCTCTTCTGAATCCAGTTTGGCCCTCTGGCAGCTCCCCGACAATATTCTGCAAAAATTTACTTGCATGGTATATCAATACTATCGTTCTATAACTTGAGCATTCTGTTGGGTCACCTTTCTTTGTGTGTGTACAAATATGATTCTCTTCCAGTGACTGGCCAAGTAACTCTTCCACATTTCCTGCCAAAGAGGAATGAGTTCTTCCAGTGCTTCATCAGCTTGCATTTTAATTAATATTCCATCAACTCCTGAAGCCTTGTTTTTGGCTAGTGCTTTCACTGCAGCTTGAACTCCTTTCCTATCATCATTGACTTGCTGATATGCTGCCTCCTGAAGTGGTAGAATGTAGAATGCTTTTCTGGTACAGTGACTGGGTACTCTTTCTATTTTCTTTAGATGGTTCCTTAACATTTTGCCCCCAAAATTTTTCAATCATGCAACTCAAGGTTCAATATTTTCTCAAGTTCTTTCCATTTAAAATATGCTGAGTATGTTCTTCCCTTTTGTTTTTCTATTTCTAGTTCTTTGTGTATTTTCATGGTAATATTTAGCTTTGGCTTCTCAAACTGTCCTTTGAAATTTTCTTTTCACGTCTTTGCCATCATCATCTCTTCCATTTACTTAAGCGACTTTAAGATTAAGAGCAAGTTTCAGAGTCTCTTCTGACAGCTACTTGCAGAATGATTCGCCACATAAGAAAATGTTACACGGACTGCCTCCATGGTGGGTCCTAGCAGGTAGGTTGGGCGGGGGGCAAAGCAGCAGCTTCCATAAAGCTCTGAGGTACCTGGCAGACACCCCTCCCCACAGCCAAGATGCCCCAAAGGAAAGCCAGCTCAGCAGAAGGAGCTGTGAGTGAGCTCAAGATGAGATCTGCGATGCTGTCAAAGAAACCTGCGCTTGCAAAAGTGGAGACGCAGTCAAAAGCGGCAGCAGGAAAGGATAAATCTTTGGACAAAAAGCTCATGCCAGCAAAAGAGACAAGGGGAGCAAAGGGAAACAGGCTGAAGAAACTAAAGATTTACCTGCCAAAAATGGAGTAACAGAAGTTGAGAGTCCAGCCTCTGATGAAGCAGGAGAAAAGCAAGTCTGACTAGAGTCCTATCAGTGGGCTCTATTATCCCATCAACTAATTTGTAAATGCAAGCTTTTTAGTTGCTCTAGAGACATATTTAAGGAGGAGGAAACTCCACTTCATCACATTTTTTAAAAGTGTAATTTTTTTTAAGATGTGAAATCATTTACTGGTTACTTTTTAGTACAACCAGGAAATAGTGGGATGCTGAGTGGTAGGAAGATTTGACTCTCTTGGGTGTCGACTTCACATTTCATGGGATGAGGGGGTTTTGTATTCCTAAGACAAAACACACTTAAATGGCAACTTGGAGTCACAGACATGCATTTGTATGACTTGAACACACAAAATTTTTTTATATTTAAAGAATTGTGTCTCAAAACCGTTCTGTCATCGTGGCTTTCTTGTCAGAACTGTGTGCATTCTGTAACATCTTTGGTCATGGTAGTCCAGTTTTCCATAACATAGCTTTGTTATGTGCTATGATGGCCCAGACCCTTGAGCATGTCATGTGTGTGGCATTAAATTATGAATTAGTGGGACTTAGGATGTAACGGCTTATCAACATTTGAAAATGGCACTTCATAACCTCTTTTAAAAACTTTGCCTCCAAATTTAAAGCTAGAAAGTCACTGGAATTTAGAAACAAATTCTATCTACATGCCATTTTAGGATTTTGGTGCATGCATTAAGAATTGTGAAGAAATTGTTCTTAATGTCTCTGCACTGATCTCAAAACAACTAATAAAATACTAGTTACAAAAAACAAAGAAAACGTTATGCAGTGAAACAAACAATAACCAAAACACTGCTAATTACTGGGGGTTTATGGGATTAAGGAGGAATGTTTTCTTCTTTGAAAGTCTTTACTGCCTGCCTTGTCAAGAGATCTTTGTTCGATGCTTCCTAATAAAATCACCACACGGCCATCTATTAACAAGAATTGGAGGCTAACGTCCAGGTTAGAAACCATCAAAGGCTTTCTCCTTTCCTCAAGGTCAGTCTCTCTCCCGTCCTGTAGGGTTGCTGTGAACCAGCAACTTGACGGTAAAGAGTTTGGTTTTTGAGAAGTTCATATGTTACTACCACTATTTTAAAATTATGTCACACAACTATACACTTACCATACATCTCATCCCTAAAATTAACCAGTCTCTCTTACCCCTACGCACTATCTGCCCATCCTGACAAGGTCAATACATCCTGCTGTCCAGGTGCCACCTCCCTCTGCTTTGCTTCCACGATCATCCTGGATGAGAAGGATGGCACTGTGCCACGAACCACATCTAGTCTGTGCACACAACGGTGTTTAATCTCACTTAAACTACACAGTACTGCACAGTTCTTGTTGAGAAGCACCTTAGCCTGAGAGATCTGCAACAAACAGACTCTCTCAGCAGCATAAATGCATAGCCCCGTTTGTCATCTCAATTTTGTGCAACTCTTAAACTGTAGAATATAGACCACTATTTCTCTGTTGTGCTATGTTCTTCCCAGGAAATATGGGCTTAAGTATAAAAGAATAAATGACCTCTCCTGCCTGGTACCTAGTAAGCATCAACAACTCCAAAGACATCATCCTCATCCAGAGATCATTTCTGCCATGACACTGGGCACATATTAACCACACAGCTATCCACACATCTATTTTTCTTTTGGCTGTACTCCCTCCTCCCACTGCATTCCTCAACAAGTCATTGGCATGTGCTAAGTCTGGATAAAACCCTTGTACATGTTTCTTTTTCAGTCCTTCCCCTCCCCCTATTTTTTGTCACATGAGAATATACATAAAAGACCCTTGAGGCAGTTTTGTAATTGAAAAAAATTAATAAAAAACTGGAACCACCCAAATATTCATTGATGTGAGAATGGGTTCTTTGTAAAGGACATACATCTGGTACATCTGTAAAGGAAATACTATGCAAGTGTAAACATGTTCTGCATAATTAAATATTTACTGCACAATATGAGTCCATGATATCAAAGTGGCGCTGCTGTCCCCTGGGAAGCACTGGAACCACCAGGGGGAGGGGGCTGCAAAAACAGATACCTACACTGCATCCTGGAGGACACAAGGCTGTCATTAACAGGAGGGTGCTGAGTAGATTTTTCCTGAAAAGGGGGTGGTAGGCCATTTATGTTTTAGAGCTGTGCTTTACATCAAGTTTAAAACCATGAAGACAAAGTATTATGCACATACATATACGCAGTACACAAAAGCAAGGAAATGATAACACTCAGAACTGAAGTCACCTCAGGTGGGGAGAAAGTGGGATGAGACGGGGAGTGGTGGCAAATGTATTTCTGCTGGTCTGTTTCTTAAGCTAGTTAGACTGTTGGATGTCATCAAGTTGCTCTGAAATCAGAGCGATGCTACACATCAGGGTAGTGCCATAGGGATTTCTTGGTGATACTCTTCTTGGAAGTAGGTAAGCAGATAGCTCTGTCTCTTGGCGCCTGAGTGGGTTCACAACACCATTCGTTTCGATAATAGCCAGCACTTATCTGTTGTTCTCAGAGTTTTACATGCTTACTCCAAGATTTCCTTCCATTATTCAAACAGTTCTTCTCTCCTGCCTCTTTTTTTTTTAAGCATATATGATGAAAAGTATCTCCAGTGTATAAAACTATGTAGAAACTCATTCTATTCTTTTTGGTCATGTGCAGGCTACTTTGTAGGCAAAGGAAGCTGGTCTACCCAGAGAGGGAAATCAGACATTGTGAACGATGACGGTGAGAGAACCTCAGTTCCTAATGACTTTTTTGCTCTTTGTCCTGGGCCGGTTCACTCCTCCTTAGGCAACCTGGTGGTCCCCCGCTCCCGGAGGCCACCATATTGATGCCGAACTTAGTGTGGACACCTGATCCACAGAGTGCACTGCAGCCCAGAACGCCTGGACTCAAGCGATCCTCCAGCCTCAGCTTCCCAAGTAGCTGGGACTACAGGCGCGCACCACTACGCCCGGCAACTTTTTTGCTCTCAAGAAGCCCAAATGTATTCTCTGGCTTTCCTTTGAAATCTCTCTTTTTACAGTAATCCCATTTTATCTTTTCCTATAAAGCCACCTTGCTTTTGCCTGGAATTTTCATAGAATTAGGTTGTTAACATTCAATCAGCTATGTCAATCAAGTAAACCTTTTAGAGTAAAAAAAAAAAAAAAGTCTGTATGGCAGTGTCATAAAACTGCCACCTGGTGGCAGCATACATTTCTGAATTTTTGTTTGAGAAAGGAATGACATAGGAAGTTGAACATGCTAAACAAGCTTTAAGTTTCCCACCACTTTTATGACAAAGTCCATATCCTCTATACCTGTGGTTCTCAACCTCCCTAATGCTGTGACCCTTTAATATAGTTTCTCATGTGGTGACCCCACCCCCAATCATAAAATTATTTTTGTTACTACTTCAAAACTGAAATTTCGCTACTGCTATGAATTGGAGACCCCATTGAAAGGGTCATTCGACTCACACCTGACTGTAGGTCCTTCTGAAATCTCACTTTCTGTCTATTCCTTTAGGGTCCAACACAACGATGCAGATGATGATGATGCCAACATGAAGGACAGTGACTAACTCATCTACTAATGCCCTGCATTATAATGACATGCAAGGGACCCCTGGTCATGTAGTGGTTACGCGTTGGACTTCAATTCACACTGGTAGCCGTTCAAAACCACCAATACTTCTGTGGGGGAAAGACTGGGCTTTTTACTCCAGAGTCTCAGAAATCCACGGTGGGTGGCTATGAGTCAACACTGACCTTTTGGCAGCAAGTATGTTGGGGGAAACTCTACCACTGCAATTGCCAGTGGTATGCCAGCAAGGTCTTCAATGTGCATAGGTTTCAGCTACTCGCCACCTATTTTCAGAATAAGACAGATTTGGAAGAAAGATCTACTTCCAAAAGTCAGTCAACAAAAACCTTATGGATCACAGGAGAACACTGTTCAACTCACATGCTTTCCATGTAATCAGAAGAGATCGATGGAGGACACCATCTTTTATAAAGCAAAGGGCCAGCCATTCCATGATGCTCACCTTCCTGACACGATCACTGAAGACAAAGTGGGTGCATAAGCAAATGTGGTGAAGAAAGCTGATGGTTACTGGCTATCAAAAGATATAAAGTCTGGGGTGTTAAAGGCTTGAAGATAAACAAGTGGCCATCTAGTCGAGAAGCAACAAAGTCCACATGAAAGAAGCACACCAGCCTATGTGATCACGAGTTGTCGACAGTATCAGGTATAGACATCAAAGAACACAAAATCATATCACTATGAATAAGGAGGAGTGTGGAGTGCAGACCCAAAGCCTATCTGTAAGCAACTGAACATCCCCTTACAGAAGGGTCGTGGGGAGACCAGCCAGTCAGGGTGCAGTGTAGCAATGATGAAACATACAACTTTCCTCTAGTTCCTTAATTCTTCCTCCCCCGCCCAACCCCCAATTCTACCTTACAAATCCAGCGAGACAAGAAGATGTACACTGGTATAGATAGGAACCAGAAACATAGGGAATCCAGGACAGATTAACCCCTCAGGACCAAAAATGAAAGCAGCGATACCAGGAGGGGAAAGGGAAGCTGTAATAGAAAGGGGGAGCTGATCACAAGGATCTACATATAACCCCCTCCCTGGGGGACAGACAATATAAAAGTGAGTTAAGGGAGACATCAGACTGTGTAAGGCATGACAAAATAATAATTTATAAATTATCAAGAGTTTGTGGAGGAGAGAAAAGAAAAGAGAAGCTGATACTAAGGACTCAAGTAGAAAGAAAATGTTTTGAGAATGATGATGGCAACGAATGTGCTTGACACAATGGATGGATGTATGGATTGTGTTAAAAGTTACACAAGTCCCCAGTAAAATGATTAAAAAACAAAAAGAGGTCCAGCAAAGGAGTCCTTTGGTGAGCTGTGGCACAAGGGGTACATTATGGACCCGAGACGATTCTTCTGTTGTTAATATCCACTCACAGCAACTGTATCCAGCATCTAGTAGAGGCTCAAATAAACACTAAAGGAATAAATAAATCTAGGGTTTGATCTGAAAGACTGAAGAGAACTAAGTATAGGAGTAACAAAATGCAGGAAAAAATTAAGATTAATTTGGTAGCCACATATAAGACCAACCGAGGCGAACAAAGCCTAAAGGTAGAAAATCACATAAGTGGTCAGGTGATGTGGGCCTAGTTTGTTGGGTACTGATACTGGAAAGTTAAAAAAATGCAGATAAAATGAGATCACTTATGAATAAAAAGAAAAAAGATTGAAATTCAGTTATGAGTATGCTAGCCACAAGTTAGCAGCTCGAACTCCCAAGCCTCTCAGCAGAAGAAAGACTTGGTTTTCTACTCCTGAAAAGAGTTACCGTCTCTGAAACCCCACTCATATCTCCTGAGGCAGCTCTCCTCTGTCCTACAGGGTCACTGAGGCTCAAGATTGATTCCATGACCATGAATCTCATTTTGGGTGGACAGGATACAAGATTTCAAAGGATTTTAACATTCAACCAAGATGCTTTCATGTGAAGTATTATCCAGAATTCTATGAGTAGAATACAAAAGGAAAAGAGAAAGCTGAACATTAAAAATTTAAATCTAATCCCAAGATATGACCTTTTTGTGACAAGGTCCAAACACTGGAGCCTACTAAAATATGTTCATTCTTTGTATTATTTCAAAGTATGTATTTTCTCATCCAAAATAATTAAGTTATAGTCCATTTTTCTTAATTGCTATTAGTCTGAAAATCTGCTTTTCCAGTAGATGAAGTAATAGTGCTTCTGTTAAAGGGGATCAAATCACATTGGGCCTCCACTCAAGTACTTCCTCAATGCAAGAACACTTTGTTCTATTAAATTGGCATTCCATAATGCTCACCTTCCTGACACAAGACAAATGTGCGCATAAGCAAATGTGGTGAAGAAAGCTGATGGTGCCTGGCTATCAAAAGATAAAGCATCTGTGGTTTTAAAGGCTTGAAGGTAAACAAGTGGGCATCTAGCACCGAAGCAACAAAGCCCACATGGAAGAAGCACACCAGCCTGTGTGACCATGATGTGTCAAAGGGATCAGGTATCAGGCATTAAAAAATTTAAAATTACGTTATTGTAAATGAGGGGAAGTACAGGTTGGTGACCCAAAGTCTATTTATAGATATGGACTTACTCTTACAGAGGGTTCACAGGGAAGAGATGAACCAGTTAGGGTGCAGGGTAGCAATGATGACACATATAACTTTCCTCTAGTTCTTCAATGTTTCCTCACCCACACTATCATGATCCCAATTCTACCTTACAAATCTGGCTAGACCAGAGGATGTACACTGATACACACAGGAGCCGGATATGTAGGGAATCCAGGACATATGATCCCTTCAGGATCAGTGGTAAGAGTTGTGATACTGGGAGGGTGGATGGGGAGGTGGGGTAAAAAGGGGAACAGATTACAAGGGTCTACATATAAGTTCTTCCCTGAGGTATGGACAACGGGGTAGTGAGTGAAGAGAGCCATCAGACAGTGTAAGCTATGACATAGTAATAATAATTTATAAATTATCAAGACCTCATGGGGACTGGGGGAGTAGGGAGGGAGGGGGAAATGAGGAGCTGATGCCAAGGGTTTAAATAGAAAGCAAATGTTTTGAGAATGATGAGGGTAACAGATGTATAACTGTACTTGACACATAACAGACTTATGTATGGATTGTGAAGAGTTGCATGATCCCCCAATAAAATGTTTTTTTTTTGTAAAAAAAGGGGGAGTCAATAGGAATTTTCATTAAAAAAGGAACTGATGCAAATTAAAAAAAATACTAGAGTGGCAAAAAATCAAAAGTAAAATCAGTGAGTGGTCTATGAGTAGAAAGTACTGCTTCAGTACTGGCATGGTGAGTGCACCAACACTGGTGTTCACAACCCGAAACTCCCAGTGACTTGCTTTTGATCACAGTGCCCCAAAAGGTCAAGACAGAACTACCCTTATGAGTTTCCAAGGGTAGAAAGCCACCTCTTTCTCCTGCAAAGTGGGTAGTGGTTTTGAAATGCTGATCCTAAAGTTCGCAGTCCAACCTCCCAGCCACTAGACCAGCAAGGCACAAAACTTCATTTTGATGACCTGTACCTCCAAAGTGCCAAAAGTAAATGGGGAGTCAACATGACAGCCACAAAAACAGATGACACTTGGTGAACTATCTGAACAGAGCTGTTGTGTTCACATATAAAAATGACACGTTCTTTCAACGCGAGACTAAGCTATTTTTACCCCCGTAGTGGTAATGAGCAAGGCTAAACCTGAACAGGTGTCCCTTTTGACTAACAGTCTGCACTTGTAAAACAGCTGCACAAGGTATTTGGGGTAACTCACTGGCTCACAGAGAAATCAAACGTTAGCATTTTTCTCTCACCAAATCAACAAGAGACTATTACTGGAAGGAAACACGAGTTTAAATTTTGACAGAACCCACAGGGCTTTTATAAAAAACAAGGTGGAAGATGATCCCACTGGATGGATAGTGATGTTATCCAGGGGGCTTCCAAAAGTGTGAGGGGAAAAAATCCATTATATTTTAATTTCATTTTTCCAAGAACATTTTGAAGTCTCCTTGTATATATGAACATATATGCATACCTTGAGCACACATATGCATAATGCAGGACAATGAATTATTTAATATGACTCTTCTAACCACAGCCTTTGTTACTTCCTCTAGATGACTGTTTCCTAGTGGATCTGGGAAGAAGGTAGGGGAAGATCCTGATAGGATTACATGATTCATCTGTGAGTGATTGGGAACCAGGCTAACTGTGATTTCCATCCTGCCAGGTATGACAGCAACCATCTCAGAAGCAGGAAGGGGAGGTTTCACTACAAGCAGAAGAGAAGCATGGAGAGTGGAGTGTGTCTTTTGGACTCTGGGATTCCTGCACATTGGTTCGGGAGATGGCTGTGACACCAGGAGCAGGAGGCAGAGTGGCGGACATCCCAGGCCATGGAGCAAGTAAAATTGAATGCCTTCAGGTAGGAGGTTGGCTTCTGGAGAGCGAGGTCTCTGCATGTTTCATTGGGGGAGCAAGGTTTGTTGACTCATGGAGCTGGAGCAAGTATCTTTGGGTTGAGCTTTATGGTGGAGTGATGGGCCCTTTGAGCATGTAATGGCAGCCCTAAACAGCTTTGTAACACTGCATGAGCAGAGCAGAGACTAATTTAGTCTGAGAGGGCAAAGAACAGAGAGAGGCCTGCCTGTGGGCATGACTGAGGAGAAGCTGTCCTGTCTGAAAAATTGTATCTTGAGATTTGATAACCTGTTAACTTTCTTAATCTACTCCATAATCATGAGAAATGCCTATCAGTTCTGTGTGGCCACTGCCAGGGATTACTGAAACCAGCCCAAAGGAGAGTGTCTTGAGAGCAACCTCATTGAGTCATTCTTGGGCAGCGCCGACGTGGGCTTTGATGTGGAGTGTCTTTCCCAAGCTGCAGAAGGTCAAAAACCAACCCACCACCCCCGCATCACATCATTCTTTTTCACACAAAGGCATACATACATTATTTTTACATTTTTTAAATTCTTTAACTGGGTTCTTTAAAAAAATTTTTTGGGGGGCTCTTACAGATATTATAACATTCCACACATCATCTGTATCAAGCACATTTGCACACATGTTGCCACATTCATTTCCAAACATTTTCCACTTGAACCCTTGGTATAAGCTCCTCTTTCCCCTTCTCTTTTTTTAAAAAGAAATTTATTTTGGGCATCACTGCCCTCTGGTGGGAGTGGGAGGCCCAGCCTTGCTCCTGGAGAGCTGCTGCTGGATTTGAACTGCCAAGCCAGTGGGCTGCAGTCCCACACTCAATCACTACACCACCAGCGCTCAGCCCTCCCTTTTTTTTTTTTTAAATGAATCATTTTATTGGGTACTCAAACACCTCTCCTCACATCCATACATACATCCATTGTATGCAGGCCATATTTGCATACTTGTTGCCATCATCACTCAACGTATTTACATTTATGTAAAAAGTTTTAAAAGACCTCTCTTCTTCTTAAGTCACAGTGATTAATGACAGAAAGCATTTGTAAGTACTTCAAAGGCAGACACCACATTTTTTTCTCAGCGAGTGAGTAGTTGATGAGTACAAATTCAACAGACTTTTCAATTTACAGCTGAATGTCTCATTGTGCAGCCCAGTGCTTTAACCACTGGGCTGCCAGGGTTCCTCTGTAAGCACCTAGTATCGAGAAACGAGAAATAACTGCTAAAAATGATTAAATGTTATTAAGTCTAAAGTCTCACTACTCCCTGTGGTAGTAACTCTAAAATGTCAGGGGATAATAATCACCTAGGGTGTTTACTAAAATGCTTCTGATCTAGAGGTGTGAATGGAGCCTAGAAAATGCACCCTCCCTGCCAGTGATTCATAAACCATGCCTCGAGAAACATGGAAAGGCCTTCCTCTGGAATTAGTATTAACATACTGTGATTAAACACCACAATTTTTTATGGAAGTTATTGGGGGGGGGGCGTGTCAAGACGCTTATACCACAAAGATTAACTCAAAAATTAACATGCGTAAGAGAAACAGAAAACTTAACTGATAATGGCTAGAAATTTACCAAAGAGAGGAAAGTGCTCAAGTAAAATGGAATTATTATTGTTTTATTTCAAGTATCAGAAGGGATCTCCCAGGGGGCAGTGATGCCCCCACACAAAAAAGAATCCCTGCTCAGAAGAGATCTCAAAAAAATCTCAATTAATCGCTTCATCTGGCTTTCAAAGCACCAGTGAGCGGTACCTCCTGGCAGGACTATCTCCAAAGATAATGAGGCAGAGAGCTGAAAGAGAGAGATAATGTTTGCTAAGGCCATAGCTGCCTAGTTATAGATGTTCAAATATGTTGAACAGAAGAAAGAATGCACGTCTCAAAAAGTTTGAACTGCTAGTTTCACCAGGCCAAATAACAGGATTATAAATATTTTCTCTCTCTCTCTCTCTCTCACACACACACACACACACACACACACACACACGTTTCAAAACCATTTTCATAAACTTTACAAAATTTCTGTCATTTCCAGATTCAAGTTTTTAAAGTCTAACTGTAAATGGGATCACTGCTCTATCAGAAGATACATGTGGTTAGATATTTCTATTTAAATTCATTTACACCTCACACAGTAGGCTGTGACAGACATTTTGCAGTCATAGTCTTACTCTCACTACATACCTTTTATGAAAATAATAAGAGCTTTTGCTTAACATCAATTTTGACCCAGTTTTGTCATTCAGAGCCCTTAGTCAAGGTCGAGTTTCCTGAGAGGACCGCAGTGCCCCTCCTCACCCTGGGTCCCTGCCTCGCAGCTAGGTCTCCTCTTGCAGCCATTCTAGACCCAGCCTGCGAGCCGCAGACTCTCCCTGGAGACTGTCCACAAGACTTTGTAGGCCCATTCTTTCCGACTATCTCCCAGAAGGCTCACAAAGAATCATATTTTTCCCCCAAAATCAAGAGTTTTAAAGCCCATGCAATCTGTAACAATATAGATTGATCAAGTTCTCAAACTGCTCCACCTGTCTAAAAGCTAAGTTATGTCAAAAGTAAATATTAAAGGCTGAGCCCCGGTGGCGTAGTGGTTGTGCGCGGGACTGCGGCCCACTGGGACGGAGGTTCAATTCCAGCAGTGGGGCTGGGCCTCCTACTCCCACCTCCGGAGAGCAGTGATGCCAAAAAAAAAAAAAAAGTAAATATTAAAAAGCCAGCCAAATTTCACTTAGTGAAGGTGGGAAACTTTCTTGGGGGTGTTGGTGTGTGTCTGAAATCTGCAAAGAACAATTTTATACAATTACTGTCCTCAAAATAGCATCAAGTGCTGAAAAAATCCTGCCGCCAATAACTGGATATAATTTGCACAGAGCACTATCCCTTTTTTGCCTATAATTAGTGCTCTTCAAATTGAAAATACTCATTAGAGCAACTAAAAGTATATAATATCCAAGTTAATGATTGTAATGAGCAATACTTTTAAATCTTTTAAATTAAACAAATGATGTCCATTTATATAAAATGCTAACTGGTTGGGTCAAAACTTTGGATTCATCCTTACAGCAACATAAATAGAACTTTACAAGCGATATCAAATGCAAGCTTACGGGTGTTAAAGTTTTAGACAACTACACAACTGTCCTCAATTTGATTTTGCTCAGTAATATTACAGAATTTTTTTAGATCGTGTTGCACATGATTTTACTTGGAAACATGAAGTCATTTAAAGTGGCATGAGAACAGTTTGACTCAACACAATGGCAGGCTTTTACTGCCGTCCTGGTCAGCATGTTGTAAATGAGGTCGGTCCAGCTCTGAAAATATTTACTTAATAATGCAATAATGGCTCATATTTCCATAGGTCAGGTTGCTTACCACATCAATACTCAGAACATAGCTGAGGAAACAATTTAAAATAACAATAATAAAAACACCATCACCAAACTCACTGCCGTCAAGTCAATTCTGACGCATTGTGCCCCTCTGGGACAGAGTAAACGGACCTGTGGACTTCTGACCCTGCAAATCTTTACCAAAGTCTCATCGTTCTCCTGCTTGCAGTTAGCAGGCACTAGGACTCGACAGTAAACCCAAACTCTCCAGCTAATAGGGAACCAAACTAGACAGCTAAAAGGCTCATGTGTCAACATCTGGTTTTTACAGAGAACAACCTGGATTCTCGACTGACACACACCTACCACAGCAGGTGAGGAGAGAGGCAGCACAGCTGGCTGAGCATGTTCTTCACCCGGAGCACTCAGAGGCAGGAAAGCCCAAGAGGGCAGAATTACAAAAAAGAAAGGAGACGTGCACGTGCCTAATAACACAACATCCAACTTTAATCCACAGAGGACACTTTAATAACGACAGTTCCACGTCTACACACTAAAGTGAGAATCTCAGGAAACTTATTCTGTGCCTCATTTCCTTCATCTGTAAATATAGCAGATATTTACACGGCACTGTAGGTGATAAGCCTGGATTGCTTTTAAAAGTTACATTAAAAAATCACTTTTTGGGTGCTCGTACAACTCTTTTCACCATCCATACATCCATTGTGTCAAGCGCATTTGCACATTTGTTGACATCATCATTTTCAAAACATTTTCTTTCTACTTGACCGCTTGGTATCAACTCATTTTTTCCTTCCTTCCCCCACCCACCCTCCCTCTCGAACCCTTGATAATGTATAAGTTATTTATTTTTTTAAAAGTTTCATTTTACGGCTGAGCCCCGGTGGCGTAAGAGGTTGAGTGCGGGACTGCAGCCCATAGACTGGGTGATTCAAATCCAGCGGCGGCTCTCAGGAACAACACTGGGTAGTTCCCACGACCACCACACGGCAGTGATGCCCCCCACCCCCAAAGTTTCATTTTAACTTTAAAAAAAAGAGAGATCATTAAAGAAATATATGAGTATTGCAGAGAATTTGAGGGACATTCAAAGTGTAAAGAAAATCAAACCTCTAACCCCTATGCTGTAATCCCACTACCAGGAGAAAAGTACTGGATGCATATAGGGGACTTTCTTGCAGGTGTCTTCATTATAAATAAACACATATACTTAGTGTTGTAAATCTTTTCCCTTCATTATTTGTTGGCACTTTTCCATGTCAAAAAAACTTTGTGTGCATTATTTTAATAACTACATATACCAAAGCTTTTTTTTATCAATGCATACTTGTTAGGTGCTTGAAGTCATTTTCTACTCACAGACACTTCCTGTGACAGAGACTCACAGGTGCCTCTCTCTCTCTCTCTTTCTCTAACAAATCCACTGGGTGAGCCTGAATTATCAAGCTTTTGGTCAACAACAAGTGCTTAACCATTTGCTGTATATAAGGTTTTAAAAAGGGGGGGGCATTAATAAGATCTAGATACCGAAAGAAAAGACCAGACTAAGAGTAAACCTGCTGCCCAAGGCCTCTGCAAAGTGTTAAAAAGGAGGATTTCTTAGGTGTCTAAAGTGCGCCTGACCCAAGTCAGGATAATTTCCACTGCCTCATAGTATGTCAAAGCTGGACTGTGAATAAGAAAGATTGAAGAAGAAGCTATGCATTGGAATTGTGATGCCAGTGAAGAATACTAAACGTACCATGGACTGCCAAAAGGACAAACAAATCTATCTTGGAACAACTACAGCCAGAATGCTCCTTAGAGGCGAGGATGGCAAGACTTCACTTCATGTACTTGTTGTCAGAGAGACAGTCCCTGGAGAAGGGCAGCACGCTGGGTAAAGGGACGTGAAAAGGAGGACGACACTCAACAAGCTGGGGTGACACAGTGGCTGCAAGGAGGGCTCGAGCAAAGCGCGGGAGCCACTGTGAGGATGGTGCAGGGCCAGGTGGTGCTTTTCCCGCTGTCCGAGGCTGCTCTGGGTCAGGACGGGCTCAGCTGCACTGACCTAAGAAGAACAGAGCTGGATCGTGCAACAAGAAGAACCCTTAAGTCCAATGAACAAGCAAGGCATCTGACTAACCAGGTATCCAAGTATGTTTAGGCAAATGATCATTTAAAGACATTTATCACACCAGGAAGCGAATTTCGTTAAGAGAGCTATGGAATTCCGTTACTAAATCACAAGCATGAACACAAACTAGTACTACAACCATGCTGGGGAAGTAGAAAAGTAATGACAACTCAAGAAAAGTAATGACAAACTGCTCACTGATTCATTAAACAAGACTTTTGAGTTCAGTGTTAGTGGCTGTGGGCTGAGCCCACCGCCACCCCCAAACCTTCATGTCCTACATTGGGTTTTCCTGACTGTATCTTTATGGAAGCAGTTTGCCAAGCCTTTCTTGCTTGGAGTTGCTGAATGGGTTTGAATAGCCAGCCTGCTGGTTAGCACCTGGCTGCCCCCCATGTGGACCACCCAGTCCTATGATTAGTTATCCAGCTAGCTGACATTCTGATGGCTTTTAAAGAGTCTTCTTTGTAAAAGCCTTAACAGTGAGGTAGCAGTATTTGACACATGTAACAAATTGGGGAGAGGGGAGGGGGGGCAATCACACAAATCCTAATATACCACCTCTATCACTGAACTCATTACCCAGTCTGTTTTTTCTACTTAACTGTGGGTCTCTTAAAAACAGAAACTGTGCCACCACCTCTCTATTTTTTCTTGGTATAAGGCAGATCACATTTGCTGAATTACTTTTTTTTATAATGTTCTTTCAATCCTAATCCATAAGCATATTTATACAACTGAAATAATGTATACCCACCCTTTACTAATCAACATGTTTAAGTTCCGAAGAAAAAGTCACTAAGTGAAAGCAGTTGTGAGTTGGGGGCTACATCTTGTCTTCAATGTCTGTGTATGTCCATGTCATCCCTACCCATGGCCCTATCACTCAGCAGCCAATGGACACTCTTGGTGCATCTTGGGATACGCATGGCATGGCGCATCTGCATCCTACCCCCCAAACACACGATGCCTTTCCCATCACTCTGGAACCTACAGAGGGTAGTGGAGGTTGGGTGTTGACTGCTGCCACTGTCTCTCACCATCCACCTTGGATGGGGAGCCCCACTGTTCTCCATCTGCCACCTCCTGTCACCTGCCCTGGTCAGGGAACCCCTATTCATCTTCTGTCTGCCCTATCCCCACAGCCCCACGAGGCTCCTTCCCAGTCTCTTTTTGCCTGCCCCCACTGAATTGCCTGCACCTTCTGGCGCTGGTTTGGCATCCCTCTACCCACCCTCAACATTGCGTCATTCCACCATTGCTTCATGTCCTCTGTGCCAGGACCTTAATGTCACCGATGAGTGGAGGTGTCTTATAGCTATTTGGCTACTTTGCCTCCTATGTCCTGGCTGTCTGTCACCAGAACCTCCAAGAGATCATTCATTCAGGGTGGCCTGTTGGTGGTCACCCCAGGTCTGCTTGTAACCAGACCAGTGCAAGCATGACTTGAGAATTTTTTTCAAAGTTTTCATAAATGCAAAATGTCAGAAAATGAGATAGTCAATAAAAGAGGAAGTGCACATGCCATTTCTCAACTACATGGACTAGCACACTGGCCACAGCCACGGGCTCAGGCACTGGAGCAACGGTGAGGATTCTGCTGGGGCACACGGTGTTTCGCTCTGTTGGGCACGGCGGCCTTACATGGGTTAGAACTGGCTCAGCGGCACCTAACCACACAAGACGCAATTTCTGGTGATGTCAAGCACTTTGTTTCCACGTTCCCAAAAGTCCTCATAATTTTAAGAGCTGTGCACTATTGGACTGCCTTTATATATCTTAAACAATAATTCTCCTAATTTTGTCTTGGAGGCCTCATGGTGCAGCGGTTGTGCACTGGGCTAGGATGTGCAAGGTCCAAGGTTTGAAATCTCCAGCTGCCCTCCAGGGGCGTTCTACTCCTGTCCACAGTTACCGCCTTGGAAACTCACAGGGCAGGTCTACCCTGTCCTACAGAGTCAATGGCAGTCAGGAATGTTGTCTTTGAAGGTTGCACCCACTTTTTAAAATTTGTATTAACCTTGCAAGCATACCTTGCTGAAAAGTGGCAGATATCTATTTTGCAGGAAAAATACTGGGCTCAACTCTCAAAGATAATTTTGCACATTAAAAATTGATGCTGATATCTAAGACCCAGAACAGCATTATACCCAGTGTGAATGGGGGGAAGGCATGCCCATCTGTAGACAACTGGACATCCCCGTACAGAGGGGTCACAGGGAAAAGATGAGCCAGTCAGATTGCAGTTAGCAACGATGGAACACACAACGTTCTTCTATTTCTTTGGTGCTTCATTCACCCCACTATTATGACCTCAATTCTACCTTACAAATTGGATTAGACCACAGCATGCACACTGCTACAGATAAGAGCCTGGAACACAGAGAATCCAGGAGAGATAAATCCCTCGTGGCCAACAAGGAGAGTAGAGATATTAGGAGAATTAGGGAAGGGTGGGGGAAGAAAAGGGGAATCCATCACAAAAATCAACCTAGAACCCCCTCCCAGGGGGACAAATAATGGACAAGTGGGTGAGGGGCAAAGGAAGATGATATGGAAAAAAGAATCTATAACTTATCAATGGTTCATGAGGGAGGGGGGATGAAGAGGAAGAAATGGGGAGCTGATATCAGGGATCAAGTGGGAAGAGAATTCTTTGAAAATGATGATGGCGGCATATGTGCAAATGTGCTTGACACACGGATGAATGTATAGATTATAAGAGATGTAAGAGTCCCTAACATGACCTCTTTGGAGTATGGACAGCAGGGAAGTGGGCGAAGGGACACACTGGATAGGGTATGATATGAAAAAGTAGTAACAATTTGTAAATTATTAACGGTTCATGGGGGAGGAGTTGGGGAAGGAGGGGAAATATTGGGAGCGGGTACTGGAGGCCTAAGTGAAGGGAGGATGTTTCGGGAGTGATGATGGCAACAGGTGTGCAAATGTGGTCTGCATACAATTGACACGTATATTAATTGTGATGGGAGTTGTATGAGCCCCCAATAAAATGATTTATATATAACAGTATTTTTTAAAAGACCCAGAATAAATGTATCCTTAATAAAGAAAAAAAAATTAAAGCTGAAAGAAAAAGATTTTTACTCCCAGTTGCTAGAATGTTTAAAGACACGCAATTTCCACGCGCACACAAGGAAACTAACTTCTTTTTTTTGGGGGGGGGGGTCAAATTAACTACATAGAATTTAAATAACTCGGTTTTTTGCTTTTCCTTGTTTTTTTTTGTGTGTAAAGTCAACTACACATGACAATTTTAAGTTATTCATTTAATCAATTTGAGACATTTCTGCCTAAAGTAAATGATGTATTATAACATTGCTTCTACCTTATGTATATCTGGAAAAGGCACTTCTGGGGACAGACAATAAAATGTGTGAGGTCAAAGGCAAAACTTGGTAATTGCACCTAATAATAGAAGTTCAATGCTTTGGGAAGGAGACACACACTTAGCTCCCCCTTCTTTGGTGACATAAGCTCACTCAGACCGTCAATAAATGTAAGCAACTTTGCGCTTCTGAAGATGACCTGATTCCTCTTCCCCTCCCAGCTACAGAATTTAAACTCATAACCTACCTTGCCACAGACAACAAGTAAGCTTTGAGCTTAGGGTGAGTCTGTGAAAAAGTCAGCTATATTTTAGTAACATAGTCTGCATCCTTATTAAATTTGTGTTCAGCAGCTACAAATGCAGTATTGCATCTTCGTTGGTTACCAAAACCACGACCCGGTTTCCCTTTGTTTGCTGGTTGGTTGGATGATTTGAAAGAGAGGAGGATGAAGAAAGGGAAGGGAGTCAATTATGTTATCATTTAAATGTGGTTCAACCAGGATTGCTAATAATTAATTACCTGCAATGAGATGGTCAAAACATAATCTAGAAAAGGTAACTTGATCGTAGGAAGAATGAGGGCTGTTTGAGAAGCTCAAACGTGCAATTCTTGAAAGAATGCTTTTCCATTACATGTCTGTGTCAGTTTCTTCACGTGAAGAAACTAATCAGTTTCTAATCAGTGGAGTTTATACTGCTGTATTGTAGTCTTTACAGGCTTTCTCTTTCTCTCTCACACACACACACATGCACACACACACACCTGTGCGTGCACGCCCGTGCGCGCGCACACGGCTCACTAGAGAAAGCATATGTATCATATATACACATGCATACATACAAAGCACACACAATAGACCATTAAAACAGCGCACGCCTTTAAAGCAGGGAACGTATAGGTGTTGCTCAGAACACGGAGTCGCTGGGGCCACTCACGTCACCGTCGTCAGCACGGCCCGAAGTCCCATTCACAGACTGCATTAACGTTCCCCACCGTACAAAAGCGCCGGCTGTCACAAAGCCCTCCAAAGCCAAACACACAAAGCACGCTTCGCAAAACGCCCCTTAAAAAACCCAGTTCCCAGTTGGCACGACTCGGGGCACCCTCAAGCCACCGCTGGGGCAGCTGTCACAAGCCAATCACACACACCCAGGAGTGCCAGCGTGCCACCGGAGGAAGCCAAGCTGCTGGGCGCACAAACCCCCAATAAAGAAAAGCCCCCGAATCCCCACCCAGGCACGAAAGCACAATGCCCGCGGAGCCGGGAACACACCCTCCCAGAGTGAAAAGTTGGGAGATTCAGGGGCAATCAAAAGCCCAACGAGCTGGAAGCAATGAAGTATGAGAGGGCTTTCCTTTGGGGACCCGCCCGCGTCGGCCGCGGTGCTCGCCCGCCCGTCGCACGGGCTGTTCGTCCACTGGAGAAAGGGGTGGGGGTGGCGGGGCGGCCGGAGGCAGGCACCGACCCCACAGCTCCCAGCTCCCGGGCCCGAGCGCCGGGGGCCGCCGCAGCGCTGCTTCCCAGGACCCTCCCACCCCGGCCGGCGGGCGCGCGGCCCGGCTCCCTACCTTCGCTCTGCCGGCCTCCAGCTTCTTGCGCCGCTCCTCGTCCTCCATGGCCTCTGCGGGCAGGGGAAGGAAGGGGAGGAAGCTGGCCAGAGGGTCGCGGGCGCGGGGCACCGACGTGCGACGCCCAGCCCCGGGGCCCTGGCCTGGCGCGGGTCGGGCCGCCGCTGCCGCGTGCGGGACGGAGCGAGTCTGCGCGCTCACTGGCAGGTCGCCGCCGATCGCACGGGCAGCGCCGTGGCCGCCATCTTCGTCTCCACGTAAACACACGGTGGGGGGGGGGGGGGGGCGCCCTTCTGCGCAGCCGCGGAGCCCGGGGCCTGGCAGGTGTGTCCGGGGCCCCGCCCCCTGCGCCCCGGGGCTGGGGACCCGCTGCCAGCACCTGCCCGAGGCCGACCTCACCCTCCCCGCGGAAGAAGCGACCCCAAGGCAGCGGCAGGGGGAACCCGGGGAGGTCCCCTGTCCTAGGGACTCAGGGGTCCTTTTGAAAACACTGGGCTTCTTTTCCATGTGTACCTGGAGAGGGGCGCAGGGATGTATGGAAGCGCTAGGCTGCTAAACCATATGGGTGGTTGGAGACCCACTGCCCCCGACCCACCCGAGCCCCTGGGGAGAAAGGTGCGGTGGTCGCTAAAAGACTGCAGCCTGTGACACTCCATGGGTCCCTCGTACCCATGGGTCCCTCTCCGCAGGCACCAGGATCAGAGTGAACTTCACTGCAGTGGTTTCTTCACGCTGAAATGGAAGGAAGCACCCTGAAGGAGAAGGTGAAGGAAGCCAGAATCGCGTGAAGCTCACAGACAACTGGTTTTCCTCCTAGGTTGAGTCCTAGATTCTTGGTGT
Organism: Nesogale talazaci; assembly: GCA_004026705.1. NCBI lineage: Eukaryota > Metazoa > Chordata > Mammalia > Afrosoricida > Tenrecidae > Nesogale > Nesogale talazaci. The sequence goes on along the minus strand of PVJH01001800.1, from coordinate 30,282 downwards.
TCTGGGAGCAGCTTCTTGGTTCTGGTTACTTCCTTAGATTGAAAATCCGGGTTCCTCTTCCCCAGGGTTCCTCCTTGCTACCGCCACACTTCACTATTCCCTCAATCACATCTGAGTCGTAACCCTCTGAGACCTACAGGAAAAGGGGCTTCTGGACTAAGGTGGGGGTACTGCCGATATTATCACTAACTTTGCTCGCCTTGATGACCTTGAGCCCTTAGATGAGTTAACATCTGTGTCCACTGCTAGCACATTAACTGGCATACTCACTGCCAGTTTTCATTCTTGGTGAGCGTCCTTGAAGACCTCTGATATTTTAATATACCATGTGGATGTCCTAGTTCAATTTGTACTCGTTGTTCCTTGATTTGAACCATCAAGTCTTAGGTTAGCAGTTGAAGACAAGCCATACCTAACCCCAGTCCTTCCAGTTCTTTGCTGCCACAGAGGGCAGAGTAGACTTGCCCTGCAGGGTTTCTGAGACTAAACCTTTACAGAAGCAAGTGAGCCCCTCATTCTCCCCTGGCGCAGCTGGTGAGTCCGAAGCACTGGCCTTTTGGTTATCAGCAGAGAGCTTAACCACTGCACCACCAGGATTTCTCCTATTGGTTTTTCAGTTATAGCTAAAAAAAATCTCTGGGGATGCAGTGATACTCTGTGACCTGGGGTTGCTATGGGTCAAAAATCGGCACCTTTGGACTGTCTATGTAAAGGGTAGCTAAAGGAAATAGAAAGCGTGGTAATTTATCTCCCACATTTTATGAAGGCCTGCAAGGCTAAAGGAACTCACGTAACTTTTCCTGCTTGAGTTGAGAAAGTCCTCCCTGGACTGAGATCTAGGCTTCCTGACTCAGTCTTACTCTACTTTACCAAACTGCTTTTCCATACAAGATCAGTCCTCGATAAATAGGTGCTTAGAGATCGTGGGAAATCAAACTTATGACAAACTTGTCAGTGTTACATTTCAAGAGATAATGTGTAGGCAGGGACAGCCCACATATGCATCATCAAGTGAATCGAAAAGCCAATGGGCTATACACATACGATGGGGTATTTATTATTCCATCCTAAAGAGAAGTGAAGTGCTGACATGTATGACCCTTGAAACCATGACGCTGAAGGAAATAAGTCACACAAAAGGATAAAACTTTCCGTGATCTCACGTCCATGAACTATCCAGAAGAGGTAAGGATAAAGCTTTCCATGATCTCACTTCCGTGAACTATCCAGAGAGGTAAATGCATAGAGACAGAGGTTGACTAGTGGTCACCAGGAGTTGGGAGAGAGCAGGAAAAGAGCACATTATTTCTAGAGAGATTCTGAGTTTTTGTGTAGTGTGATGAGAAGAATTTCTGGAATTGGAAAGTGGTAATAATGGTGGCACAACATGGTAAGTGCAATGAATGTCATTGGCTTGTACACTTACAACAGAGTGGAATGACACACTGGGGATTTCTATTAAAGACAAACAGACCCATTGCCACTGAGTCAATGTAGACCCTAGCGAACTTTTGAGACAAGGTAGCGCTGCCCCTGTGGGTTTCTGAGGTTTTATGGGAGTGGAAATCCTCATCTTTCTCCCTAATTTAATATACTTTACCATGAATTGTTCTTTTAAAAAGGCAATTTAATAGAACAAGTATACCACCAAAAAAGAGATAATTTATGGTTTATAGAACAAGCACTCACTTGAAGTTACTAATCTAATGAGCCATGACTATTGCGATATGGGATTATAAGCCAATAACTCAAGACATTGCATTGGATGGCTAATTAAAATATATACTCATTTAAAATCTTGAAGGGCATTCATAGGGCAGAGCAATCATCGCATATGAGAGCTGCTGAAAGAGTTGTGTCGGGCTGAGCCCCGGTGGCATAGTGGTTGAGTGCAGGACTGCGGCCCATTGGCTTGGCGGTTCAAATCCAGCAGCAGCTCTCCGAGAGCAAGGCTGGGCCTCCCACTCCCACCAGAGGGCAGTGATGCCCACACAAAAAAAGAGTCGTGTCAAGCTTTCCAGTGCTGATGACCTCTGTGGTGATCATGCCTCTCGCAAAGGATCTCTGTGGTGATCATGCCTCTCTCAGAGGATCTCCTCCATCCCTCTCCCAACCAGGAGAAGTGGAAACACAAGAAGAAATGCCTGAGGCAGAGCCCCAACTCCTACTTCATGGATGTCAAGTGCCCAGGCTGCTCTACTGTCCTCTGTCAGTCCAAAGGAGGAAAAGCAAGGCTTACAGAAGGATGTACAGAAGGATGCTCCTCCAGACAGAAGCACCACTAAAAGACCCTGAATGAAGATGTGTGGCAAACTATTCTAACAAACCCATTTTGGATACATTTGTTTAAAAAAGAGTTGTGTTGGGCTGAGCCCCGGTGGCGTAGTGGTTGTGCGCAGGACTGAGGCCCACTGGGATGGAGGTTCAATTCCAGCAGTGGGGCTGGACCTCCTACTCCCACCACCGGAGAGCAGTGATGCCCGCCCCCCCAAAGGAAAAAAAAAGAGTTGTGTCAAAGCACTGTGTCATGTTTAAAGCCAAGATATGTTTAGATAGGAAAAGGAATTGTAAATAATCTTTCGATATTTCTTCTAAATCAAAAGAGTTGTGAAACTGTACCCACTATGCTTCCAAAAACCAATCCATGGAGTGGATTCTGACCCAAAGCGACTTTATATAACACGATAGAACTGCCTCTCTGGGTTTCTGAGGCTGTAAATCTTTCTTCCTCAGACAGGCTGCTGGGTTTGAACTGCCGACCTTGTAGTTCACAGCTCAACACACAGGCCACTAAACCACCAGGGCTCCCCACTATATTTACTACCCCCCTGTAAAAGGAAAGTTGGGGGAGAGAGAGGAGACTTTCCACTCCTATAAAGAGTTACAGTTTGAGAAACTCATGGGGGCTGTTCCATTCTTACAGAGCCGCTCTCCCGTGATGGTGGCGGGTTGCATTGGTTTGGGTTTTAAGGCAATTGGACCGAGTTATATGACCTGTGTTGGATTAAAGCAACACCAATTGTGTTCACCTTAAGTTACAAATGTTTGGAAGGCCTGGGCAGAAAGGTGGCCAGCCTCCTGTGAGTTACATGGCATGTGAGTTTTGAATCATGATACAGAAACTAATTATATACTTCTTCTCTTGGACAGTAAGATGACTATAACTAAGAGAATTTCATCACTAAAGTTCAGACATGACTCCAGAATTCCTTGGAAGTCTGCTGGATTTCGTGGGCTTGAGAGTGTCCAGAGTAATCCTGTGACTCAGAAAATCATCTTCTAGGCTACATTACAGTCTACTGTGTCCTTGCTCAAAACTTTCTCTGTCTTTCAGAGTGGTCTGCATGTACTTTCAACTCTCTTATGAACTGTATTCCTTTTCCTTTAATGAATAAAATAATAAGTAGTTAAATTCTTTATCTTCAGAACTGGTATGTATTTTCATATTAATTTCTAATCCCACAACCCCCTTCCAAGAAACCAGGAATAAACTCACCATTGTAACTGTCATTTTGAATGTGTGCAGTCTTTCTGAAATGTGTTTATAGAGCCCTTTTGTGGCTGTGTGTGTGTGCTTAACAATCTATTAAACTTTACTAGAGAGCTTCTTAGAATAAATTATCAGGCAACAGTCACTGTCATAAATTTCTCTTTCTACTTCCAACAGCTAGTATACAACCCATAAATCAGAAACAAAGATTTACCAAAAACTATCCTGAAAAAGGAGCCTTAGTGGTGTTGGGGTTACATGTTAGGTTGGTAACCACAAGGTCAGGAGTTCAAATCCACCAGCTAGCTCCATGGGTTTTCTACTCCCATGAAGAGTGACAGTCTTGGAAGTCCACTGGGGTGGTTCTACCCTGTATCAACTCTATGACAGTAAGTTTATTGTTTTTAAGCTCTAAATGTGAGTACACAAGCTAATGTGTTAGAAGGAATTGAATTTGACAGATCAATCCACAAAGAACTAACATAGTACCATCTTTGATTCTGAAAATCAGTTAACTTTGAAAGAAAAATATTTCTACCAATTTAGAACTCAGAATTACCATGTCTAAGGATAAAAATTTAACTTCATAGCTGAATATTGTGCAGAAAATGATGATGGCACATAGGTGCAAATATGCTTGACTCACTGGATGAATGTATGGATTGTGATAAGATAAATAAGAGCCCCCAATAAAAGTAAGGATTTTTTTTTTTGCTGATTCCCTTTATAAGAATAATAGTAACTTTAAAAAAATCACTTTATTGGGGGTTCATACAACTCTTATCACAATCCACACACATACCCACTGTGTCAAGCACTTTTGTACATTGGTTTCCCTCATTGTTCTCAAAACACTTGCTTTCTGCTTGAGCCCCTGGTAATCTCTGATTTTCCCCCTCCCTCCCGAGTAATAGTAACTTTTATCTTTAAAATTTCTATAGTTCAAATGTACCAGCCACTCCCTGGTGAAAAGATAAGAGTGTGTGCATTTATGTAATGATTTAGTAACGGCATAAAGCATTGCTATTAGACAAAACTGACTCAATAGCAGTGGGTTATAGTGGATAAAAAGAAAATTTAAAAACCCTAAACATTTTTTGTTGCTTTTAATGCCTTTATTGCATTAGTTGATGCCCTAATTTCTTATACTTTCTACTGTAGTAGTTTGAAACTTTAATGCACAGACGAATTTTGTTGTTGTTTGTTTGGTTTTTTGGGGGCAGGCATCACTGCCCTCTGGTGGTGGGAGTAAGAGGCCCAGCCTTTGCTCCTGTGGAGTCACAGCTGGAATTGAACCTCCATCCCAGTGGGCCGCAGTCCCGCGCACAACCACTACACCACCGGGGCTCAGCCGCACAGATGAATTCTATGGAGCGCTTACTATAAATAAAAAGCTCCAGATCAAGTAGTCTTAGAATGAGATCCAGGAATCAGCATATTTAACAAGTAGCTTAGGGTACAATGATGCAGCTGGCCTGAAGATGGGGGTTGTACACATATTCTATAAGCAATTGTCTGTCAAATATGTGCCAAATGGATAGAATTTATAATTTTTACCAGTTCAGTTATAGTTTTCATTATAGAATTTTAAATTGGTGAAATCTATATTTATCATAATTTTTAGCAGGTGAGGAACATCTTCAAATAACTAAGGCTCAAAGGACAGAGAGTTCACAGAAAAAAGAAATATACATAGTACTTTAATATGGGGAAAAATGATGGACCTCGCTCACAGTAGGACAAATGAAAATTAAAACTATACTTAGATACCATTTCATAACTCCTAGGTTTTCAAAAAATCCACAAATTTGACAACATACTATATTGGCGAGACTGAGGGAGAGTAAGCCACTCTCCTATGTTGCTGGTAATGATACAAAATGGCTTAATTTTTGTTGGGAAATCGAACAAAAACTGTAGCGCTTTTACACCCATGCACACATACCCATTGTAAATACATATGTGTATCTATGTATTCTTTTTTTTTTTTAAGGCATCACTGCCCTGGTGGTGGGAGTAGGAGGCCCAGCCTTTGCTCCTGTGAGCGGGAATTGAACCTCCATCCCAGTGGGCTGCAGTCCCGCGCACAACCACTACGCTACCGGGGCTCAGCTATATATTCTTTTATTAAGTAATTCCTTTTCTAGAAATCCTCCCTAAGGACCTACTGGCAAAATGCAGTGTTGGATTCATTGTAACATTGTATTTCTTGCTACAAAATCAAACCAGCCAGCATTCTCTCCATGGAAGACTCGCTTGAATGCTCTATGGTGGGATCCACACATAGAACACTTTAGAGTTGAGGGAGGGGCTCAGGGGAGGGAAGACTGTCTCTGTGTCCTGATAGGACACGGTTTTCAGAATGCAAAGCTTAGAAACCAGAGAGACACAGGGAAAGGGGATCGATGGAGACAGGACAGCAGGGAGGAAGTGAAACAAGTGCCATTAAAGTGTGGGGAATGCCACAGATGTTGAGAAGCAAAATGTGTCTTAATGCTGAATGGAAACTCATTTGTCCACTAAGCTCCCACCCCAAACGCATGGTTTACAAGAAAACAATGTAAAGGTGGGCAGAGGACTGACAAACGGGAGGACAAGAGAGGATGTGATTGCGCTGGACCAACAGTCTATTCCCAGAGCCTAGTAGCAGGTCAAGGAGTATAGATAGCATCATTAATGCAATAAAACATAGTACCTTGAAACTCCTGGTCCCGAATGATGACATCTGGGCATTTGGGACTTCAGGGAATTGGGGCCGGGGGTATTCACAGACAAATCCACATTAGCAGCCTCACTGAGATCTACACGCGCAGCTGCCACCCAAGACCTCACCTCGTGTGGAGATTTTCTCCATTCTCTTAGGCTGCTTATTTATTCAAAACATGAAGCAAGGTTTCATGAAGGGAGGTAGAGGAGGAAGCAACAAAGAACACTTCCCCAAAACAAAAAATTGCCTCCAAAATTAACTCCAACCCCAATGACATAGTGGCTGTGTATGGAGCTATTACCCACAGGCCAGCGGAGCAGCGACAAGACTTTCTATTTCCATAAAGAGTGGCAGTCTCCAAAGCCCTCAGCGGCAGTTCTGCCCTGTCCTATTGGGTCACTATGAGCCAAATCCACTTGATGGCAGGGAGTTTGTTTTTCTTTTTCGATGTTCTAAGATGGAGTTGTAACCAAGCAAAGGAAAGTTCAACTCAACTGGAATGATACAAAATAATTGTCTTGCAGCCTCCAAAGAAATAATGGATCTGGGCAACACTTATCAGTAGGGTTCAAAACCATTTCCTGTAAATCTGGTGGGGAGCTGGGATCATGACCTCTCTTCTCAGTACTTCCAGGGCTGTTTTTCAACCTATTACCCCAAACAGGAATTAGTGTTCATCAGTTTCAGGTGATCACTTCTGGTCCTTATGTTTTCATCTGAATTATTATAACAATAATAATCGCGGCAGTCACCTGGGAGCTAGTCATGAAAATGTAGTGGAAGCAAGCAATCCACTGTGGCTCTGTATAGTTTTGGTCTCCTCTCTTGAAGGTCATGTTTCATCTGTGATAATGTAAGTCATGTCTGTAATACAAGCTAAACAGAAGATTTAATGCAGCAATTTCAAAGACATTAGCAGAATAAACAGTAATCATTCAGCGAATGGCTTGAATTCTACCTTAAAAAAACTGGAGAACCTCTCACATTTTCTTTAATTTGCCTCATCTTTTGCTTCCTCCCTTTATTTCTCTTTCATCCCTCAAATCAAACCTTTCCTGTATGCATTTTAGAATGGATAATCATGGTCAACGAAATCCTCACATCTGTCACTCCTTCACAGTTCTGATTGGGTGAATCTTGGTCCTCCTCTACTTGCCCTGCCGGTTTGAATGGGGATATTTCTCCTCCAAACCCTTTATCCTACTGACTCAAAAGGTAACACTAGAGAGTTTTTGTTCTTTGCTTTGTCTTAGACCAATGGTTCTTAACCTGTGGGTCGCTATCCCTCTGGGGGAGCCAAATGACCCTTCCACAGGGGTTGCCCAATTCATAAAAATAGCAAAATTACAGTTATGAAATAGCAATGAAAATAATTTTATGGTGGGGTGGGGGTCACCATAACATGAGGAACTGTATTAAAGGGTCATGGCATTCAGAAGGTTGACAATCACTGTCCTAGACTGTGAACCCTCTGAAACATTAGCCATCAGAGTTTAACACACATGTACCACCCTCATTTCTTGGAGATCTCATTGATTCTTGCTACTAAACTTCCTAACATTCTTGATAAAATTTCCACAGATGATCTCTTCAGTATCAAGACCTCTCAGCTGCTTCATCTCCTATCTTCTAATGGTCTAGTCTTCCATATTGTGTCAGCAATTCTTTTCTGCTATGACACTATAGTTTGTTATCACTAGTCATGACTATACCTTGTTGTTGGTAGATGCCAACAAGTCAGATCCGACTCATAGCCACCCTGCATGCAACAGAAGGAAACATTGCCTGGCCCCGTGCTTCATTAGCATTCCCAGGTTTGAGCCCATGGCTGTAGCCTCAACTTTCTCCTGTGAAGCAGCTGGTGGGTTTGAGCTGCCAGCCTGTGGTTTGGAGTCCGGCGCTTCCCTGGCAGTGCCATCAGGGCTCCTTATGTACCTATGAGATGATTGAAAATACCATGGCTTGGGTCAGGCTTACCAGTCTTCCAAGAGATATTGCTGCTTTTAACACCTTCAGCAGATTTTCTCTATGCAATATGTCACTTGGTCCCTGATTGCTGTTTCCCTAGGTCTTGATTGTGGATCCAAATAAAACTGAATCCTGGACCTTTTCATTCTGCTTTCTGTTTGCCGTGATGTAGAGCATAGGTCCCCTTGCGAGGCTTATGCTTCCACTGTGTGAAGGGGTAATCTATATTGAGGCCTAAGGTCTTGGATCGTCATCGCTGTGTACTTCAAGTCCTCTTCTCTTTCAGCAAGGTTGTCATCAGCAAATCAGGAGTTGTTAACGAGTCTTCTTCCAAACCTGACGCCAAGTTCTTGGTATAGCCCAGTTTCTCAGATAATTTGTCTCGAGAGCTTCCTTTTATTTTTCAACCACACAAAATAATGGCACAAGTAACCTATCAATATGTATTCTGTATTTTTGAACTTTTCATATTTGAATACATTTCAGGAGAACTTATGGGATTAAATAATGTGTGTTTAATATTCCCAGTTATTCTTGCACCCTCCTGAAACCTTATTGAAATGACAGTAAGGGGATGAAACTAAAATTTATAAATGTATAAGCATGAAAAGCATGGGGGCCTCCCACTCCCACCAGAGGTCAGTGATGCCAAAAAAACAACAACACAAAATAAAGAATGAGGGAGGAAAGAATAGAGAGATCAGTTTTGGAAAGTCGATAATAGAGCTCGTAGATCAAACATGTTGAAGCCGGATTACGAACAGAGAGAAGTGCCACTTTCAACATTTTGGAACTGGAAGAAGGCCTGGCCCACATCTGACTTCTTCTGGCCCTCAAGTCTGATGAGCAAACAGCAGACGTCAGCTCCACGTCCACCTTCCATCTCTCTTTAACCTATTCTGACACCAACGGTCCCTCCCAGAACACTCTACTTTTCTGTTGGATCCTATGAAACGCATTGCCATGTTCACACAAAACTCACAGGTGATGCTCACAATTATAGGGTTTATTAGGGACATTAATAGATTATGGTCCAGGTGAGAAGTTCTTAGGATGCAGTCGGCATCAGGAGTGGGATTCATTGTGGTGGTTCCAGGTCCGTTGGAAGCATGGGACTTTGTCAGAGAAAGAACAAGAGGCATGGGAGGTAAAATGTTTGATTCTTCAATGGTTACTTTGGTTGTTGTTGTCTGTTATGACTGAAAGGAATGTAAGGACTGATGTGCTGGTGCTCAGGAGAGATGAACTCCTTCTGTGACCTATGACCTGTGGCAAAAGCCATCTGGTTAAACAAGGTGATGAATAGGGTGCCAGAGCCTACTGGATTCACACTGCCAGAAGTTCAAGGCCATTTGCACATAAGTGGAGACAAATTCCAGGAGTGGGGATGATTGAGCTACTTTAAAAGGGCTCAAGGCTGTATTTTTATTTGACTGGATTTACAGGTATTGAGTTGATCCAAACTCATGATCTAACAGTTGGCAACCCAAACTGTAATCCACTTCACCACTAGATAGCCTTCTATCTGACTTCCCTGTGGATTTTGAATACTTCTCCCATGTGGTATGATAAAATAGGCCTATGTGTCTGAAGGAAATCAATCATTACTACAGAAAGCCTGAAAGCCTGCATTGAGGCTAGATTAGATTAGCTATGCTTCAAGGAGAATTAGGAATTGCCCAGAAGGAATAGACTTTATTTTAAGCCAGAAAGCTATGCGCATTTGGGGGTTTAGGTGGAAATCCAAGTCACGCCAGTACTGTGAGAGAAATATATATGTATGTATGTATGTATGTATGTATGAAGGGAAGTCCGCAAAAATTATTAACAACAACAGCAACTGTTTGGCTTCTTGAATCAAGCAGCTAGCCATTGTGTGCAGGACAAGTCTGTGCCCATCAGACAATGTCCCTTTCTTAGACTGAAAGTTAAACAGGGCCAGTGAAAAGACTGCCTACTATGCTTGTTGTGGTGGCCCCTGGGCCTGAGTGTTGAGTGCATGTGAAGTGCTATGCAGCAGTGAAGGGATTGATTGAACTTGCACATGGTCCTTTGACACCCCGACCTGGTGCACAGAGGGGAGCGATGAGAGAATAGAGAGGGCTGGCTGGAATAAAGGTTAAAGTGTTGTGTGGATTCTGACATGGGCATGACCAAGCCCCGAAGTGCTGAGGTTCATGAGAATATGTGAAGGCATTGGATACCCTGAAGTACAGAGAGGTAGCTGTGGACTCCAAGCTTGCAGCTGTAATTCATTGATCTTGTGTTGATTAATGCTGACTTAACCAGAACCTGACCAATGGAGAGAGAAAAATCCTTGTGAACTATTGAAATTTGACAGCTTCCTCTGACTTGTCTTTGCTTTTAGATGTGAATACCCCAAACTTCAAACAGACATGAACACTCTTCATATAAGAAATATTCTTGTCTCCTCAGAGTTTTGGGTTGTTTAGGGATGGGCAATTTAAAAATTACGTGTTTAAAATGGGTAGGAATAAAGGCACGACATGGAGAACTTACAAGCTTTTATGGGTGTGTTCACTGTCAAATGATTAAAAGGAGAAAGTAAAATCTTCATGTATGAAAGGAACGATCGTGAGGAAGTGTACTTAGGGAAAAGTTGAGGCTGTCCAGAGGGTCGTGAGTACAGTTAGGAGCAGGAAGGCCTGTTTTCCAAGCGGAATGTCACCAAATATAGAATGATTAGCTTATGATACATTTGTTCATAACGGGACGAATTCTACAGTTCTGTTTAGACAACTGGTGAGATAAATAGCAGGAGATCCATTGAAAACTAAACACCACGATGATGTTGGGCTCTAAATTATATTTATATGGCAATAATGGTGCAAAAATTGAATATTGGCATAACCAAACTTTTGGAGGTTGGGTAGAAAACAATATAGAGAAGTGGTGTACAGAAGCCGAATCCAACATTTTCATCAGAAGAGGTTGACACGTAAACCTCTACAGTGGTATAATAAAAATAGAAATATGAGCATTTTATTTACTATTGTGAATGCCAACAGCCAAGGAAAGGGTTGTTTGTTTTTTTAAAGGTGTGGAACAGCTGCCTCTGCCGCGTGGGCGTGAGAGCTGGAGAGGGGGTGCCCTCGGTGGCTGCCATCCTTCGCGGTCGACTTGTAGTGTGGTGAGAGAGCGCTTCAAGTTGTGTAAATGCAATTTTGATAGAAGTAAAAATGCAAGGAGTTCATTTAAAATCAAGGAATAATACTATAGGGCTATAATTTAGAGTTCTAGAAATAATAAAATGAATCAAACACAAATGATAAAAGGCAATTATTACCTCTGTAAAGTGGGGCTGGGGACTGACTTGGTAGGACAATAGACATGATTTTTTTGTAACAACAAAAACATATGGGACCAACTTACAGTAGCAGCTGGCCCCTCGGATATCTTGAGAATGATATGAAAGACAAAAACAGGGATGGATGAGACGATTCTCCTTGGAGTCACTTTGAACACATAGGAGAATCGAAAGCCTTTGGCCACTCCTCAAGACTACAGGACAGGTGGAGCTGCTTCGCTGACTTTGCAGGAGACAGGTTTTTGTGGAAGCAGAGGGGCTCTGGGTTTGAATTCCTGACCTTTCTGCTAGCCGCTAGTGCTTAACCAATGTCCCAGGACTCCCTAGCATCGATGTGAACAGAAGAAAAAAAAAAGACTATTGTGAGGAAATAGACATTTTTGTGCTGTAACATGATGAGGGTTCGTTTATCTAAAAACAAAACCCAATCTCTTAATATTAAAGAAAAGTGCATGCTGACTTAACAGTGGTTATCCAAACACTGAGATACAAATTCAAAATCTGTCTACTTGAATTGAAGTGACCTTCCCTTCCGGAAGAACTAATCCTCTTGGGGTTTTGTTCTATTCTTATTTCAGAGGCAGATTTCCATTAATCCCCAGGGGAGCGATTTGAGTTTGACACCGGAATGGAAAGGAAACAGGAATTCTGTGAGTGCCACAGGAGTGTGGAACCCAGTCTTGGATGGCATGGAGTTACCCAGGGAGAAGCATTACAGTATTTAGACAACTGTTTCACAACTTCTCTCAACAATTTATATCTTTAAAAATTCATTTTTCTTTGTGGATATTTTTATTATATAGCATTTCAATACATACTGAAAAATGTAACATTATCCTACAGGCATAAAGCCTAATCATGTAATGTGAGTTCCGGTGGCCTCAGCCTCAGTTGAAGAGCGGGGATAGGAATGAATACTCCTTAGACCCCGGGCGCTCCTCTCCTGTGTTCACTGAGAGGACTCTCCATAGCTGCATGCATAGCTGCGAATGGTTGAGCCTAGACTGCTCATCAAAGGGGAGGTACCACCTAGGGGCTCCTCATGTATAAGATCAGGTGATCTGATTCTGAAAGGTCGCAGCCTGTGAAGCATGAGGCAGTTCTACTCTGCACACGTGGAATTACCATGAGTAAGAATGGACGGAATAGTAATTAATAGGAACACTAATGTCATCTTATGAGGCGGTACACCGTTAGGGGCTGTTGGGCCAGTTCTAACTCAAAGGGATCTTACGTACAACACTGCCTGGTCTTGTATCATTCTCACAACTGATATGCTTTGGCCCCTTGTTTTAGGCACCAGTGTCGACGAGTTTCATTGAGGGCTTACCTTGCCATGGCTGGTTTTCTACTTGACAATCCATGCCATCCTTTTCCAGGGTCCAGTCTCTCCTGACTGCATATCCAAAGTATGTGAAATACTTTCTCACCATCCTTGCTTCTAAGGAGTGTTCTGGCTGCAACTTCTTCCAAGGCAGATTTGTTTGTTCTTTTGGTGGTCCATGGCATTTAGAACATTCTTCGCTGGCACCATAATTCAAATGCATGTAATTCTACTGTAGGCTTCCTTATGTATTATCCAACTTTCACATGCACCTGTGTGGGATCCAGCCCACATCGGATGCATGCTAAGGAATGGTTATGTAATTGAAGGGAAGAAATTAAAGACAGAGGAAAGTTTTGGGGTGCTCAGCTCCTCTACGATATCAGGAACCGGGTCCAAGTGGGAGAGAAAGGGAATGTATTCCTTCACCAACCTGTATAGTCTTGGAGCATGCAAGCGCCCCCCCCCCCCACCAAATCACAGACACCTACCTATGTAGCAAAGGTTGGCAGTGTCTCAATCCTAAAGGAGTTAATCCTGAGTTCATTGGGAGAATAACCTAACACTAGTGCCTAGGGCAGGTAAGAGGAGCGATTGTTTCTGAGGGAGGAGAATAATAGCAACATATCTGCTTCTATAGGTAAAGCTGCTGGCCAGATAGCAATCAGCCATGTGCTTGTATGAAGTAGCATTAAAGTAGTACTATTATGGGAGGGTATTGTGGGGATGGTTTTGAATTATGAGAATGGGATTGGGACCCTTCTCCAACTCACACATGTGAAGCTCTAATCAGAACCCTGGCCGCCTAGGCTTCTTCAATCACGAGAATAAAAAATTTGTCGGCATACACTCTCTTCTGGGTCCTCAGTTTCCCACACACACGAGGCAAGTGAAAATGGTGTGGGTTAGGCACAGCTGAGTGCTAAAAGTGGTATTTTGGCTCTTCAACACTTTAATGAAGTCTTGTGCAGCGGATTTGCCCAATGCAATTGTTTGATTTCTTGACTGCTATTTCCATGAGCATTGTTTGTGGATCCAAAGAAGATGAAATCTATAACCACCTCAGTCTTTTCTCCATTTACCATGATGTTGTCTAATGGTCCAGTTGTGAGGATTTTTGTTTTCCTTATATTGAATTATATTCCATATTGAAGTGTGCAATCTTTGAGCTTCGTCAGCAAGTGCTTCAAGTCCTTCAAACAAGGTTGTGTTATCTGCTTATCACAGATGGATACTAAGTTTTCCCCCAATCCTGATGCCAAATATACTCCAAATTCTCAAATTGTTCATTCAGCACACAGACTGAATAGGTAAGGTGCAAGGATACAACCCTGATCCTCACCTTTCCTGATTTTTTTTTTTTTTTTGGCATCACTGCTCTCCGGCGTGGGAGTAGGAGGCCCAGCCCCACTGCTGGAATTGAACCTCCGTCCTAGTGGGCCGCAGTACCGTGCACAACCACTACGCCACCGGGGCTCAGCCCAGCCTTTCCTGATTTTAAGTCACGCAGTATTCGCTTGTTCTCTTTGAATGGCTACCTCTTGGTCCATGTTTAAGTTCTATATGAGCACAATCAAGTGTTCTGGAATTCTCATTCTTCTGAATGGTATCCACAGTTTGTTATGATCCATGCAGCAGAATGCCTTTGCATAGTCAACAGAATGCAAACAAACACCTTTTGGTTTTCTTTGCTTTTAGCCAACACACATCTGTTATCAGCAATGATATCCCTCATTCCATGTCATCTTCTAGAACTGGCTTAAATCAATAGCTGCAACCATCTGTTGAATCATCTTCAGCAAAATTTTACTTGCATATGATATTTAATAATGCTGGTGATAATTTCTCATTCGGTTGGGTCATTTTATTTTTAAATGGATGCAAATATGACTCTCTTCCAGTTGATTGGCCAGATAGCTGTGTTCCTTATTTCTTGTCAGAGACAAGTAAATGCTCTAGTGCAGTGGTACTCAACCTGTGGGTTATGACCCCTTTGGGGGTCAAATGGCCCTTTCAAAGGGGTCACCTGTTTCATAACAGTAGCAAAATTATAATTATGCAGTATCAATGAAAATAATTTTATGAAAAAAAATAATTTTATGTTTGGGGGTTACCACAATATGAGGAACTGTATTAAAAGGTCACAGCATTAGGAAGGTTGAGAACCACTGTTTAATGCTTCAGCAGCTTACTGAAACTTTTTGATTGGTGTTCTTTGTTTTCCTGGTATGTCTGGATAATAAGGTAGGGGAAGATATTGATTGGATTATATGATTCAGCTGTGAGTGATTATTAATAGGCTCATTTGCCATCCTGCATGATATAAGATCACCCATAAGCAGGAGATGGGAATTTTACTACTAGCAAAAGAAAAGACCCAGGAGTGAATAATGTCCTTTGTGCCCTCCCTATGCAGTGACATCCCTATGCAGTGAACATCCTTGATCCAGAAGATAGCTGTGACACCAGAGGAGTGGCAGTGGAGTAACATCAGCAGCAGAGCCAAGACCCATGGCATGTGGTTCACTTACTGTCATCAAGTCAATACTGACTCTTGGTGACCCTTTCAGACAGAGTAGAACTGCCCCCTAGGAATGTCCCAGAATGTATTCTTTACAGAAGTAGAAAGTCCTGTCTTTCTCCTTCAGAGTTGCTGGTGGTTTTGAACTACTGACCCTGAGGATTGCAGCCCAATGTGTAGCTACTGTGCGGCGGCCAGGACTCTTCAGCAGGATACAGAGTGGCGGGTTTCTCAGCTTGCAGAGCAAGTCAAGGTGAGTTCTTTTGGACAGCAGACTGGTTTCTGGAATGGGGTGCCTTTGGGCACTTAATTGGAGGAGCTGGATTTTACTGACCATGAAGCTGGAGGGGAGTGCCTTTGGAGGTGACGCTTATAACAGAGTGACATGCCCTTTGGGCTACATTGACAGCCCTAACCCAGCTTTGTACCATTGCCCCTGGAGGCAGGGGCCACGCCAAGAGGCTGAGGACCAGAGAGAGGCCTGTCTGTGGGCACGTCAGAGAAACAGCTGGGCCAACTAAACAAATGTATCCTGGGCATTTCTCACTTCAATTAAAACCAACTCATTTGCCTTATAAGCCCCATAATCATGAGCATCGGTGAATTCGGTGTGGCCATTATAATAAACTGTAGAGCCCAGCCACAGAATACAGTGGTATAGCAGAAACAACCATACCCAAGGTCATATTTGGGCTTCTGTGACTTGTTTTGGTTTTCTTCCATTTCAACCTGGATATTCTAAAGCAGTGGTTCTCAACCTTCCTAATACTGCAACCCTTTAAAACAGCTCCACATGTTATGGTGACCCCCAACCATAAAATTATTTTTGTTGTATCTGATATGCAGGATATATTTTCATTACTACAAATTGAACATAATTAAAGCATAGTGATTAACCACAAAACAATATGTGATTATATATTGTGAAATATTTATTTTTAATTACAAATAAATGAAATTTTGTCTTGAAGCCTGGTGTAGCATGAATATGTGGTAGTTATATAGTTGTCAATTTAGGATTAAGAGTGTAGGGGTGGATTTCAGCTTGTCAACCAGATCACAGCCAGTGAGGCCTCGGTGTGGGCATGGTCTTTTCCTGAGAATTCTGGGAAATGTGATACTTCCTCCTTGGAGGTGGGAGACTCTGCTCACAACCTGGGAGACATAGCAGCTGACAAGACATATGGACCCACCCTGATGGAAACAGAGCTCTGAAATACGAGAAGCAACTTAGAGACCCTTGCCAGTGCTGAGATGTTTACAACGCCACGGGATCCAAAGACTCTACCCACGGGCCTGTGATAGTCCTGCATTCAGCATCATTGCATGTGTTTCATGAGTCTGAAGAGGATTTTAAAGATTTCTGGCAGACATATGGGTTAATATTGGACTTATGGACTTGATCTGGGCTGGACTGGGATGCTTTCTCAATGTTCAATAGCTCTTGTATATGAATTTTTTTTCAGTGGTTGGCAGGTAAGTTAAAATAATAGTTATATTAGCTGGGTTTCTTTGAATGTATATAGATGTTATTCTATCCCAGACAGCTTTGTACTTCCATAGAAATCTTTCAATGATGTTTTTGTCAATGACTATAACACCATTCCTCTTGAATTTGTCATTCCCAACATAGGCAACCATATCACTGTCTGGTTCAAAATGTCCAATTCCAGTCTATTTCAGCTCACTAATAATGCCTAGGACATTAATCTTTACGTGCTTCTATGAAATTTGACAATTTCTATTTTCCCACATGCATACTTTGTACATTCCATGTTCCGATTATTAATAGGTATTTACAACGGAATCTTTTCACTTTCTGTCATGCCCCATCAGCAAGGAAAGTTCCCCAACACCTTACTACATCCATATCACGGTCAACACTGCTGTGAGCAGGCTGCTTTGGCTTTTGAGAGCCTTCGACTTGAGGAGATCATCCTGGCCCTGTATCTGATAAGGTTCTGCTGCTACTTATCAGGTTTTCAGTGGCAAATCCCTCAGAAATGGCCAGCCAAGTCTTTTTTCATGGTCTGTTCTTAGTCTGGAAGCTCTGTTGAACCTGTTCACCTTGGGTGACCCTCTTGATATTTGAAATACCAGTGACATACCTTCCAGTATCACAGCAACATGCAAGATACAACAGCATGACAAATTGGCAGAGAGGTGGTGGAATAACTGTGTACCTAACATCAACAGTTTCCTCTTGGTTTGAATTATTTCCTTTAGCTTTGTTCTATGTAGACGAATACCTGCGAAACCTCTTTATATCACTCATAATTAAGTGATATTTGAAGTTGATGACATTTGGAGATAATGTATGTGACTGTAAGCCTAATCCTGCCACAACCTGACTGTAGGTATGGCCTTCTCCTTACTACTGAACAACTGTAGGCACTAATTTGATTCTTCTGAGCCTCAATTTCCTCATGTATCAATCAGGATAATACTTGCCAATTTACAGGGTAACTGGAAAACTCAACTGAAATAACATATTTAAAGCACTCTATCTACAAGTTTTTTTTTTGGGGGGGCGGGGCATCACTGCTCTCCGGTGGTGGGAGTAGGAGGCCCAGCCCCACTGCTGGAATTGAACCTCCGTCCCAGTGGGCCGCAGTCCCGCGCACAACCACTACGCCATCGGGGCTCAGCCCTTATCTACAAGTATTGTAATAGAAAATTAATCATTCTGGACTTAGAATCCTTTTGCAGAGGATGAATGCATGATAATTAGATATCTGGCGCCTTTCTTACTTTGGTCAT
The DNA here is from genome assembly GCA_004026705.1 of Nesogale talazaci. NCBI lineage: Eukaryota > Metazoa > Chordata > Mammalia > Afrosoricida > Tenrecidae > Nesogale > Nesogale talazaci. Next base: position 12,184 of record PVJH01001800.1, on the reverse strand, counting down.
GTGTGTTAGTCTGGGTGGACTAGAGACTCATACGTGTATAAGAAAGAGCTTTCTATACAAGAGCAATCAAAGATTGAGAAAGCATTCCAGCCCAGTCCAAATCAAGTCCATAGGTCAGATATTAGCCCATATATCTAATACCAATGTATAAGTCCTTTTCAGACTCACGAAACACATGCAATGACAATGAATGCAGGAAGCTCACAGGCCAGCGAGTAACACAGTCTTGTGGATCCAGTGGCAGTAGAAGCAGCTCGTTGTTGGCAAGGGTCTCTACGTAACTCCCCCAGCCCAGGGCATGGGCTCTATCAGTTTAGCACCAAGTGTTTTGTCAGTAGAGCGTCTCTCATGAGTGATCAGAGACAGAATACCTCCCACCTCCAAGGAGAAATACAGGAACTCCCAGAATACCCAGGAGGCCACGCCCACAAAGAGGCCTCATTGGCTATGAATTAATTGACAGACTCCACCCCTTCACTCATAATACTCTCACATTGACAAATGATTATATCATTACCATATCATGATTGCTTTCAAAATAATGAACCAAGATCTAAAATTAAGATATTTTATCCAGTTTCCACCCCCAGACATCTTAATAACTAAATTTAATCAGTCTGCATGAATAATTTTAATGATTGACTATGGAGATATTAGTTATCATGAGAGTTCAATGGTTATTAATGAATTCAGTGACTTTTAAAAGATAAGTTTAAGGAGAAAGAAAACCATAGATAGTGCAAGTGAGAAATAGCAGTACCGTAATTAAATTATGAAGGTTAAGTAAGTTATCAGTCTAGACTAAAGCTTGTCTAGACAACACCATAGAGACATGGTAAAAGGGAGAATGACTTGCAAAACATTTCCTTTCAGTTTTTAAAGCATTTTCTGCTTTAAGAAATAACAGAACCATTATAATAAAGTAGTCCAGAAAGTTGCCAGTTAGTCTGTTACCATGGTAGCAGCAGCAGAGGAACATGTAAGTTGCATTATCTCTGAAATTCAGAGGTTGAGTCCTACATTTGTGCTGGGAGACTTGTTTATCTGAAGAGGGGTAAAATCACTTTTCTTTAGACTCCTGAATTGCATGAATCTTATTTTGCTCAGGAGAGAAGAGAAGATATATCATACAATTTCAGAGCGTTTTAAAAACTTCAAGTAGCTGCAGAGTGAAATCATAATGTTGAAAAGACAACAGAATGGAGAATCAATTGATACATAAAGTAAACCTGCTTAGTTCTCTGAGCTCACCTTAGATGGGGCTGATACTACAAATGATGGTTGTGATGATAAGCGAGTTGTTGTGAGTGATTCAGAACAGAATGCTTAATATTAATGTTCTCATAGTGCTTCATTATTTTAAATGGATTTCTTGCCGCCCTTCTGAAATAACAGTTTTACCTAATTTTCATGTAATTCCCATGTCTTGTTGTAGACATGTTTTTTTTTTTGGGGGGGGGGAGCAAACATGGTGATAAATGCTACAAGTTATGCAGTTAGCTTAATTAGTTTAAGGATTATGGTTAGGACATATTTTTGTAGGCTTTTATTCTGTGTTCTAAGATCAGGGCTGAGGTTACAGCATGATAAATATTTGGGGGAAAGTATTTTAAAATTCAGCCAAGTGACAGGTTTTTTTCTTTACATGATGCAAAATGACATATGAGCAGTACCACACCCCCAAAATGGAATTTCCACCCAAAACCATGTATTTACTTTTTTTTCCCAAAACAAACTTCATCACTTTCAAAATATTCTCCATTTCACTCAATACAATGATCAAATCTGCGATTCCATTCTTGGAAACATTTTTCAAACTCATCTGTTTGGATGGTTGACAGCACCTCCCTCATTTTTTCCCTTCATCTCTTCTACACTGAAAAACTTGCTGTCCTTTCATGTTAGTGAAATGTCCTATTAATTCGCAGAAACAAAAAGAAGTTCCGTGGAGTGAGGTCAAAAAAGCAAGGTGTGTGGGACAAAAAAAGACATGCTTTTTTTTTTTTTTTTTGTTAAAAAGTGATGCACTGAAGTGTCTGTGTGAGCAGGTGCATTGTTGTGGTGGCAAAACCAGTTCTCCATCTTCCACAAATCAGGCCTTCATTGTTGGAGACTGTTACACAATCTTTTCAGAACCTCTACATAGAAAGTCTGAACAGTCTGACCTAGTGGAACGAACTCCAAATGCACAGTCCTCCTCACATCAAAAACCCAAATGAGCATCCTCTTGATCTTTTATTTCACTTGACAAGTTTTTTGAGGGGCAAGGTGAGGACGTTGTCTTCCATTGGCTTGATTAACGTTTGCTTTTGGAGTCATAAGAATAGCACCATGTTTCGTCACCAGTAATAACCTTGGGGAAAAGTCTGGATTGCTTTGGCACTGGTCTTTCAAAACACAGCATGTTTCCACTGGACGCTCCTTTTCTTGGTCAGTCAGAACTTGTGGCACAAATTTGGCAGTGACCCTCCTCATTCCAAAATATTGCATTAAAATTAGCCGAATCGAGATCTGCGATGGCTCAGATACCTTTCCCATACCTTCAGTGGTCTGTTGTTGGTCTTCAAGCACAAGTGCATGGATTTTGTCAATATTTTCATTCATTTGGAAAGATAATCGATATTCAGAATGAGGTTTGTCATCAAAAGACATTTCACCTATTTTGAAATGAGAAAACCACTCAGACATTTGAGTTTTCTTCATAGCAATGTCCTAGTAAGTTGTGTTCAACATCACAGTTTCTGTGACATTTTTTTCCCCTAGCGAGAAACAAAATTTCACAGTCATCACAAAAAACCGAGATTTGAGTGAAACTGCTTTTCTGAAAAAATTCACTGTGACCAAAGAGAACCTTCCCAGGTGATGCCACTGGTGCACTAATGCAGAGCAAGTGGCTCATTGCTCACCTAGCAGGAAAAATGTGTACTACTTACGAAAGCTCTACCCAGCAGAGCTTTTTTGGGTTTTTTTTTGGGGGGGAGGGGTTACCTCCTCATATTTGGTTTGGTTGGGTATGTTTGTTTGCATCACTGACTTGACCAGTAATTGCTTAACCAAATTAGCCTAATTGCTTTCTTTGGTATTTTATAGACATAATTTTTTTTGGCATCACTGCCCTCTGGTGGGAGTAGGTATAAACATAATTTAAATGAAATAACTAGTTGTTTGGGACTTTGTCTCTAAGTTACTTGCTTGGGCAGAGCCCTGGTAGCGTAGTGATTGAGTGAGGGACTGCGGCCCATGGGCTTGGCAGTTCAAATCCAACAGCGGCTCTCCAGGAGCAAGGCTGGGTAGCTCCCATGACCACCAAAGAGCAGTGATGCCCCCACCCCCAAAATAAACTACTTGCTCAACCACTTCTAGGCTGAGAGTTTCAAGTATAGGGTTTCCTACTGAACCATCTCATCTTACCTCTCTAGAGTGGTCTAAACAATCCACATGGTAACATTGCCTTTCAGTTTATCAGGTCTCGATATATTTTGGTTACCCAGAAGATAAAGTCCTGTGGTACAGTGGGATAAGTTTGAGGCTACTAACTCCAAGTTTAGTGGTTCGAATCCACCAACTACTCCAGGAAAAAAAATGAAGCTATTCTCATAAAGATTTATAGTCTTAAAAACCCTACAAAGGACCAGCGTCCTACTGAGTACAGTTAGAATGCTTCTTCAATGTGAGTATGGCAAAACTTAGTCTCACATATTTTGGTCATGGTACTAGGAAAGGTCAGTTCCTGGAAAAGGATATCATCCTTGGAAATTAGAGGGGCAGAGAAAAAGAGGAAGAGTCTTGCTGACATGTATTGACCCAGTGGCTATAGTAACTGTGAGAATGGCACAGGACCAGGCCATATTTTGTTCTGTTTTACACAGAGCCACTATGAATTATAAATAACTCAAGGGCATACTAGAGAAACAAATCCATAGAAACTCATATGTGTATAAGAGATACTTTTATAGAGAGACTAACTGTGCCTTAAGAAAATATCCCAACCCAGTCTAGTCCAAGCCCATAAATCCAATATTAGCCCATATGTCCAATACCAATCAATAAAGTCCTCCTCAGACTCACAAAACATATGCAATGAAACCCAATGCAGGACGATCACAGGCCAGTGAGTAGACAGTCTTTGGATCCAGTGGCGTAATAAACATCTCAGCGCTGGCAGAGGTCTCTCCGTGGCTTCTCCAGTTTCAGGGATCTGGCTGCATCAGGGTAGGTTCATATGGCTTTGCCACCTCAGGACACTAGCGTAGTTCCATGTGTCTTGTCCGTTGCAAGGTCTTCCAGGGAGTGAATAGAGAGAGAGTGTGCATCTTTCGCCTCCAAGGAGGAAATACGGGAATTCCCAGAATTCTCAAGACCACACTCACACAGACGCCTCATTGGTTATATCTTGATTGACAGGCCAGACTCCACCCCTTTACTTGTAATCCTCTCAAATTGACACCAGATTGTGTAACTGCCACAGGCACCCAACAAAACGATGTGACCTGAATAGACTTGATGGAAGTAGGTTAACAGATGGTTAGGAATTCTTTAATTGGGACTCGGTTTCTCTTTCTAATTTTAAAATTATTGTTGGTGCTATTTTGGAGTAATTTTATAAGACAGGTTACGCTGAACTTAATTGTCAATTCTTCATCAAAATATCTATTGATATATCATAAAACCTAGAAGTGACACTTTCTGAGCTGGTACCAATGCATACTGAATTCTCTTTTAAAGGAAAACCTGACACTCAAAGAGCTGTGGGAGGATCTACGTGGTTCTACATACATATTCTTTAGGACTCTTTAATTGCAAAGTTGTGCTCAGGTTTTTTCCTTTCTGCTTTTTTAAAGTTCATAAATCGGGTTTTTTCCCCCCTTTCTTTTATGAAGTAACATAGTATCTGGCTTACTGCCTTAGGATCTACTGTGCCTTTTTATAGATTCATTAAATATGTTTTGCTGTGCGAATAGAATTGGAGACCCAGGGGAAAAGTGTGAAGAGTGTGATTGCAGCAGGGTCACAGAGCATGGTGCTTGCATTATTGAATGAAAACGAATTGCTCTGTGAAGTTTCACTCAATACTACAACTTGAAAAAGAAATGAAGAGTTTTTTAAAAAATTGCTCTAAAATTTACTTCTAAATGTACATCGACAAGATGTAAAAGTCAATTTGAGGGCTAACATAGAGTCTTAGTAACAATACCTATTATTATAATACAGATTAAAAATTCATAGTCCAATTATGTACTGTTTTTTACATTTCATATCATATTTCCTATAATTATTAGCAATGTCTATTTGTTTTTAATAATATGAATAGAAATACATATTTGGGTTTTCATGGTTTCAAAAAGGATCTAAAATTTTCTTTTGTAACATGATGGTCCCTCTTTTTTTTAATTGAAAAGTTCATATCTAGCCTTAGCCAGTTGGACTCGGTTTAGATGACTGTGGTTCTGTTGGCTACATCTAATATCATAGTTAGGAGTCAGTTGAACACATATATGCCTTTTTCTCTCCATCAGGCCTGGGCAAGGTGTAGACCTTGGTGACTTCAATCTCATACAGCTTCTTCAGAGCATGTTTAACCCGGTGCTTGTTTGCCTTGGCATCCACAAGGAACACAATGTGTTGTTATCGTCAATCTCCTTCATGGCGGCCTCCGAGGTTGAGGGAACTTGATGATGGTGAATGGTCTAGTTTGTTTCTCTTGGGGGTGCTCTTCCCAGGGTATGTGGGCTGCCTTTTTAGCCTCAGGGTCTGGGGCCACTGAAGATGGGTGACATGCGAATCTTTTTTTTTTTTAAGGCATCACTGCTCTCTGGTGGGAGTGGGAGGCCCAGTCTTGCTCCTGGAGAGCTGCTGCTGGATTTGAACCGCCAACCCAGTGGGCTGCAATCCCGCACTCAACCAGTACACCACGGGGGCTCAGCATGCGAATCTTTTTTTGTGTGCTGACCGCCTTTAATTGCACTTATCAAAATAGGAAGAGACCTCAAAAAGTTCACGGAAAAATGGAACTAAAAGTTGATAGAATCTTCCACAAACTATTTTAATACCAGCTTATTAAGATAAACTTGAAAGAAAGTTCCCTTTGACTTAGTAATTCTACATGTGCCATTTAGTCCTTAAATAATCTTGTAAATAGACTATATGCCAGTGAAGTATTAGAGTTTTTATAATCAAAAAACCATTTACATGGTTCTCATGTAAATATAGATAAATATACAAATACACAAAAGATTGGTTAGAATTACGGTATATACTCCTGCAGGGAATCACTGCAGTCATTGCCTTGAATGATGAAGTATTGTATGTATAGATTATGAAAGAGCTTCAAGATATATTATCGAGAAAAATCAAATAATAGAGTAGATATGTAACATATTATTTGTGCATGTATTAACAAAAAGAGAAAATGCATATATGTTGGCAAAGGCATGGAAGATCTCTGAAAGAATTCTCAAGAAACTGTGGCCAGCTGTTGCCACAGAGCAGGGAACTGGGTTACTGAGGAAAGGGAGAATGTCTTAGTTTTTATAGTATACACTTTTGTATAATGTGTATGCAAGCTCCCATATACAGATGTGTGTTTGTGTAATTTAGAAATCTGAAGAACTAAAGACTCATGTCCTTCAAGAAATACATTGTCTGATACTGCCTTTAGTTTCCTCCTTCCCTTCTTTCACTTGCAGCAGTTCTTGCTATTTTTTCTGTTAGTCAACATAGAACAGTCACCTTCTATCTTTTACCAAATAGAGAGAGAAGACTTGGACCTCTCAACCCTATCATTTAAAAAGTATGTGGTGCTGTAAATACATCGTCACACTTGGATCTCCATAGTCTACAGAGATGTGGAGATTTGGCAGTTACAAACGTAGAAGAGCCTTCTCTTTAAGGCGTTAGAGAATAATTTGTAATCCAAACTAGGTGGGCGACTGTCAAATTGTTTCAATGTACTGTGCACATAGGCTCAGAATGATGGCAGAGTTTACTAACATTGCAATGAAGTCTCTGAAGATGGTTAAGTTTATACAATATAAAATAAATAAAATGTTATAAAATATATAAAAGACTATGTGCAATAAGTTTGAAAACTTACTTCAAACTTTTAAAATAAACGTAAAGTAATAACCATTTCAGCCATTTAAAAGCAGACAATCCAGAAGTATTAATTATATTTTCCAACTAAGTGTTAGAGGTTTTAATTTTTCAAACCCAAATCGGTATATAAAGAGGGCACTTTAAAAAGTTCATGGAAAAATTCCATTAGTTTTTAATTTTCTTTTTCTTTTATCTTTTTGAAGCCTGCTTGTACATTAAAAAGAAATATTAAAAACTAATACAGAGAAAGCATACAAAGATATTACGATATTTTGTCAAATACTATCATGCTTTTGGGTGAAGACAGCATTCTTTCAACTGTCAGTGGGAAATGAGACATTAACTTCCATAATAGAATTGTTAAGGAGAGGACACTAGGGGTGGAAATCTACATGCTCATATACATTCTCATAACACAGACTCCCAAGTACACAGATCATATCAGTGCTCATTCACTTCTGTTTTTCCTTTACCATCCCCAGGAATTCATATAATTTTCTTTTCTAGAGGTTTCAATGACTGATACCTGATCCCCTAGAATGATTGTAATAATACATACCCCTGGGAGAAAGATGTCTCTGTTTCCTGGATCCAGAGGTTGTACAACATATGGTCTGACAGATTTTAATCTCCAAGTATCTGGTTTTAGACATGATGGTTCTTTACCCTGGTCCTTTAAAGGAAAGCACAAGTATCTGCTGAGCTGACACTAGCTTGCACAATAGCACTTGAATGAGCAAGCAAGCGGTTTTATCAGCCTAGAAAGTTTGGTGAGATGAATAATTTAGTCTGTAGGAGTAGAATGTCTAAGAATGGAATTTAAGTAGGGGTTTAGATAATGCAGGTACTTGATCTTAGGATATCTGATTCATACTGGTTAATTTAAATATGTCCTAAAAATACAGATCACAAATCATACATATAATAAGCTCAAGGACTATGGAGAAAATATACTTCACTGCCTAATAAAGGCAAGTTTAATTGTTTTATGTGCCTGACAACATTTGAGGATTCTTTCATTTCTTTGCTCCCTTTCTTTTGTCTTTTACTGATGCTCACAGAGGATGACAATGCCTGTCGAATGGAGAATGGGATGGAGCAACTATTGGCCTCTTCCCACCTGGAACAAAGAGCAGTAAAGACAATCACAGATGTGTGGAGAGGACTAAGAGACCATGGGAACACCAGCCTCAACAACCCGGAAACCAGGAGAACTAGGTGCTACCCGGCCCCCACTGCTGACTGCTCTGAAAGAGAGTACATTGAGTAGGAGAAAAATGTGGAACAAAACTTAGTGCTAAGAAAGACCAGGCTTTGTGTCTAATAGAAATCCTGAGACTGTGATGTGGGAAACTGAGGACCCGGAAAAGAATGTATGTTGACAAAGTCTCTACTCCTGATTAAAGAAACCTGCAGGCCAGGATTCATTTGTGAATACAGAAGAGTCCCAGTCACATTCTCCTAATTAAACATCATTCCCACAACATGCTCCCAGAATAGCGCTACCTACAGGATACCTTCTTGCAAGCACATGGCTGGTTAGCTATAGTAGCAGACCTGTTGCTATTGTTCTCCCTGCTCAGGAGACTGTCCATCCCCTGCTAACCTGCTCCCAGCATTGGTGTTAGGTTACTCCCCTAATGAGCTCAGGGCTAGCTAGGTTAGGACACTGCTCACCTTGTTATGTATATGGTTGTCTGTAGCTGGGGTGGGGGTGGGGGAGAGGAGGGCTTGCATGCCTCAAGACTACATAACTTGTTGAAAGAATACATTCACGCTCTCTCAATCCTGATTTCACGGAGGAGGTGAGCACACTATATTCTTTGCCCTGTCTCTTTTTACTTCCTAGTTGTACAATGTTCTGTAGAACCCAATGTGTGTGGGAGACTGGTTTCCTCTCACACTATGGGTTTTAAAACACACTTCAATATATAGGAGAAAGAACAGGGAGGCAAAGGGAATTTATAGAGGTCCCAAACCAGGCATGTACGTAGATAAATATATTTATATATCATGATGCAGAAATAGAACTACATGGATATATTTATAGGGTTAGTATTAAGGCAGCATATGGACATTGAACCTCCACTCAAGTACTTCCTCAATGCAAGAACACTTTGTTCTATTGACATTCCACGATACTCACTTTACTGACACGATGACTGAAGACAAATGTGTGCATAAACAATTGTGGTGAAGAAAGCTGATGGTGCCCGGCTATCAAAAGTTATAGCATTTGGGGTCTTAAAGGCTTGAAGGTGGACAAGCGGCCATCCAGTTCAGAAGCAACAAAGCCACATGGAAGAAGCACACCATCCTGTGTGACCATGAGGTGTCAAAGGGATCAGGTATCAGGCACCAAAGAACTAAAAATTATATCATTATAAATGAGGGGGAGTACAGATTTGGGACTCAAAGCTCATCTGTAGATTAAATGACATCTCCTTACAGAGGGGTCGTAGGGAGGAGATGAGCCAGTCAAGATACAGTGTAGTAACAATGAAATAATGCAACTTTCTTCTAGTTCTTAAATGCGTCCTTCCCCGCTCACCCCACCCCCAATCATGATCCCAGTTCTACCTTACTAATCCAGCTAGATCAGAGGATGGACACTGGCACAGATAGGAACCGAAAACATGGGGAATCCAGGACAGATAATCCTTTCAGGGCAAGTGGTGAGAGTGGTGATACTGGCAGGGTGAAGGGAAGGTAGAATAGAAAGGGGAAACTGATTACAAGGATCTACATGTAGTCTCCTCCCTGGGGTCTGGACAGCAGGGAAGTGGGTGAAAGGAAACATTGGACTCTGTAGGATATGACAAAATAATAATAATTTATAAATTATCAAGGGCTCATGGGCATAGGGAGTGGGAAGAGCAGGGAAATATGAGGAACTGACACCAGGGGCTTAAGTGGATAGAGAATGTTTTGAGAATGATGATGGCAACAAGTGTACAAATGTGCTTTGCATACAATGGATTTTTGAATGTATTGTGATGGGATTTGTATGAGGCCCCAATAAAATGATAAAAATAAAACCCCACCCCGACCCCCAGCTTCACTTTCAGACAGACACTAAACACGTATATAAGGTGAACCATAACACCATGGAGGTATGCACTTCTTAGAGGCTGTTGACCATAAGAGACCAGAAGGGCAGTTTTTGCCACCGACAGGAAAGGGGCGGAAAAGTGGACAAATGCAAAGTGTAAACATAGAGAAGGAGGTGCAAAGAGTACCCCTACATTGATGAATCATGGAAAATGCAATGAATATCATGCAGTATCACGCATTGAGTGGAAACAACTCTGCAAGACCTTCACCAAATCACAAGAGAAAACCAAAAAACAAATGGAGGACAGAATCAAGTTTAGGTTTATATTCAGTGCCAAACAAAATAAACATTTTAAAGTACTTTTTTTAGTTAGAAATCAGTTTCTTGGGAGGTCATCTGGCTTTTATAAGAATCCATACATCAATTTTATCAAGCACATCTGTACAGATGTTGCCATCAGGGATCCTGATTTCAGGTAAGGTAGTCATTAAGTGGATACAGGGATGCGGAGGCATGCTATATCCTTGGGGACCAAGGAATGTACTATGTGGGACATGCTTCCAGCCTGAGGAACAGAACTCTTCAACCAGTTGATGGTTCAAAATCATCAATCTCATCAGTAGAAATGTCATCAAACCAGAGTTATAATCATCTCCCCTGGCAAACCTTAGGGACTGGGGCGCCCCTCAGGCAGTGGAAAAGTGGGCTTCTGGGTTACGAGGGGCTCCAGCATGGTGGGAGGTATGCTCTCATAGTTTTCATTTCACAGATGGGTTATAGTCTAAAACACACTCAGAGAAGAATCTCCAATGAACACAATGTTACATGCAGTGTTTAGAACAATTCAAAGCATGAAAGGAAGATATGGGGGGGGGGGGACAAAAAGTCAACTTCTATCTCAAGTATCTCCCCCTCAAAAAAAGTGGGGAAACCAGTAGAAAAATCACACCGTTCAAAATCAAGTATCAAGACAGAAAGGAAGCTGAATAAAATTTTTACTTGGAATGTGGATTTCTGAAGAAAAAGTCGCAATGGAGGAGAATAGAGAAGGAACTAAAGACTGTAGGGAGAGCATTTATTAGCACTAACTCCAGAAGCTTGTTTCACATAAAAATTCCACCTTAAAAAAAAAGAGTCTTTTCCTTTTGTCTGGTTTAAATACATTGACACTGCTGTAATCTTAGTCTTGATTACAGTTCTTGGGAGGGAGTGGGTTGAATGGATAAGGGGAGGGGAGGTCCTGGGAGTCACCAGGTGTAAATTAAAGAACAGGAAGGTGGTTAAAGGCGGGGTGTTTGGGAGAAAGATGGCTAACGTCTCATGCATGGGGTGTATGTTGTGAAATCAGAGAAATGCCTGCAGCTGTACATCTGCAAGGATGAGGTGTTAGGTCAGATAATTTCCTCACTGTGTCTGTCAACCGGGGACCTAGTTCATTGGAGATATTTTGTTCTTGAGCAGGAGGGGAGGGGGCAGGAAGAGAGGGAGCACAGGAACTCCCTGACACGGGGCCAGCAGCTGCCACCCCTGCCTCCCTCCATGTTCCCTTTGGGTTGGGGCTTAATCGAAAGGAAGAGCACAAGCCTGTAATTACTGGAACTGGGCGCTCAGGGCACAGTGGGATTAAAACCTCCGTGTTGAGTTGCTGAACTCTTGGCCTCAGGCTTGTTGAAATCTCTCTTGCTGGGAACAGAATTGGTCCTTAAATCTAGAGTAGGGATGTAACCAGTAGGTGAAAATGAAACAACTCCGGTTTCCAAGAGGCTGTAGTTATCAACCCTGGCTACCCATCAGGCTTTGATGGAGAGGGTCTATTTTGTTTTTATTTTTAAAAAACTACATCAAGCTCTGGGCCTGATTGCAAACCAATTAAATCAGGATCTCTGGGGTGGAGAGCTGGCCTCCCTGGGTGATGCTGACGTGCAGCTAGGATTGAGAACTGGAAGACGAAGGGAAGAGGTGAAAAAGTCAAGCTTTCAGCCATGAATAACGGAGAGAAGTGTCCATGGCAGCTCTGGAGGAGGGCACACTTCC
>PVJH01001799.1:0-192033 GCA_004026705.1 Nesogale talazaci | reverse complement strand
GTTAAAAAATGTTTTGGTCTAAAACCGAAAGCGGAAGCGCACACTCACAGCACTCTCAAGGCCGTCACAGCAAACGAACCAACATCCAGCCAGCAGTGGCCTTGCGGAACTCACCCTCTTTGCGCGCCGATCAGTTCTGAGTCCTCCCTTTCGGGGGTCTTCAACCACTCATGCGTCGGGGGTCCGAGAAGTCCCGGGTGTCGGCACCAGCTGTCGCGCGCCCCTCGTCGAGACGGATCAGGTCAGGAACACGCAACACACGACGCAATGAATGGCCAGGACCCTTCTGATGGCGTTTACAGCAAAGTTTAATGATGCTGCCTCTCGTGCAGGAGGTCAGCGAAGGAAGACCCGGAATAAGCTTAGCTTGGGGCTTAAATACCCTGCTCATAGGCGTGGCTCTTCAGGACTGGTGCAGAGGCTCTCTTGCGTCACGGGCAGCTCCCGCACAGGCGTGGTGCATCCTGTTTACAACTCTCAAGCCATGGCTCGGGCGTGGTCTGGCGCCATCTTGTAATGGCGTCCACAGAGGCACAGGACAACCAAGGCAGCTGGCCGCACACTACTCTAAAGATTCAAGAGTAAGAGAAAGAAAGTCAAGGCTCACTGAGTCATTTATCTCCCTGCAAGGCTCGCTGAGTCATTTAGCTCTCTGCCCTTCAATTAATTTCACATGGGTTCATTGGTCATGTTGACACAACAAACCTACCTATCGCAATTCATCCCTTAACAATTTGGAATCTGTGCACCATTCTTTAGCCAAATATAATTTCCAGACATTGATGAAATAATTCTTATACATAACAGCAAACATCTATCTATCATATGTATAAATGAGAACACACTGAGTCCAATTGTATCTGATATATCATACATGAACAAAGAAAAGTATTCAATAAGCTAATATAAAAATTACTAACAATAGCAAACCTTGATTTTACAATTGATCACAGGGTCATAACTGATAGGTACCTTCTTCTACTATCCATTTTGCCCTCAGCAACCACCTCAGCTGGTTGCGGTTTTTTACCTGGTGGGGTAACCCAGACCTTCATTCCTGAGGGGTCTAGGTCATTAGATGATCTGCCATGATGGGGTTGCTGCAATTTATCATTTGCTTTAATCATAGGGCATGGTAGCATAGTTTGCCTATGAAACCTCCTGAATTCCAGACAAATTCTTTACCTCCATTATGCAGCACCAGCCCAATTTCTCCATGCTAATCAGGATCAACCACGCCACTCAGTACAGTGACACCCTTACTTTGTTGATCCAAAGGCATAAGAAACCCAAAGTGACTAGGGGACCTTCTTACCTGCCAGTTCAGTGGAATCCCTGCTGTGTTTCTAGGTGGGAGAGTTCCTTCATTTGGGACCAGGACCCAAAGACCTGAAGCACACAGGGTGGCTGGGACAGGAAGCAAAAATGTGGCAAGTGGATTCCTAGGAGTAATAGTGAGTGTTGTCACTTCATCTTCCACCCCTTGTTCCTGGACCTATGAACTCTGGCTATGGAGACACAGCACCATATATAGGTCACTGGTTTAGAGCATATGAAGCTTCCTGAAGAACATTGCCCCAGCCGTGCAAATTGCTGCCACCTAGCTGGTGCTGTAATTGTGTCTTTAGGAGCCTAATCCATCGTTCTATCAATCCAGCTGCTTCAGGATGATGAGGAACATGATATGATTTGCTGTTAAGTGAGTTCCTTGATCTGAAACAATGCTATATGGGATGCTGTACCACTAGATGAGGCATTCCATAAGTCCATGAATGGTAGTTTGGGCAGAAACTTTGCGTGCAGGGAAGGCATATCCATATCCAGAGTAGGTATCTATTCTAGTCAGAACAAAACATTGCCTCCTCCATGATTGAAGTGATTCTGTGTAATCAACCTGCCACCAAAAATGCCAGTTGATCTCCCCGAGGAATGGTTCCATATCTTGGACTCAGTGTTGGTTTCTGATGTTGGTAGATGGGGCACTCAGCAATGGCAGTAGTTAAGTCAGCATTGGTGAGTAGAAAGTCATGTTGCTGCTCCCAGGCATGACCTCCATCTCTGCCACCATGTCCAATTTGTTCATGTGCCCATTAGGGGATAACAGGAGTGGTAGAGGAAAGAGAAGGACCAGTCTCCATAGTGTGTGCTATCTTATCCACTTGATGGTTAAAGTCCTCCTCTTCAGAGGTAACCATTTCGTGAGCATTCACATGAGACATGATTATCTTTATGTCCTTGGTGCATTCAGAGAGGTCCATCCACATACCTCTTCCCCACACCTACTTGTCACCAATTTTCCAATCATGATCCTTCCAAGTCCCTGACCATCCAGTCAAGTCATTAGTCACAACCCATGGATCAGTATACAGTTTTGCATATGGCCATTTTTCCTTGCAGGTGAATTGAACAACCAGGTGCACTGCTTGAAGTTCTGTCCATTGGGAGGATTTTTCTTCTCCACTGTCCTTTAGGGAGATCCCTGAAAGGGGCTGTAGTGCTGCTGTTGTCCAATTATACCTGAATTCCATGTAGAGCCATCTGTGAAGCAAGCATGACTTTTTTGTTCTTCTGTTTAATTATCTTAGGGAACTCCCCAGGAGGCCATAGGTGCAGAGTGGGAGAAAGAAGGTAATGTTACAGGAGTGGGTAATGTGGGCATTTGGGCCACTTCTGCAGTCAAATACTCTCACATCCAAATACTAATCACGCCCAACCCTGCTTAACTTCCGAGATCAGACAAGATCGGGCACATTCAGGGGTGGTATGGCTGTAGACTTGGGACACTTCTTCATGCAGCTTACTTGTACCTTCAGGTTCTGCTCTGGCCCAATCTTGTATGTACCACTTCCATTTAACAATGGAGTGTTGCTGTGCATGTCCAACTTTATGACTCTGTGGGTCAGACAATACATAATCCACAGAGTTCATGATGGGTAGTTCAGACCTCATGCTGACTTGGTGGCCCATGGTGAGGCGTTCGGTCTCCAGCAAGGCCCAGTAAAAGGCCAACAGCTGTTTTTCAAAGGGGGAGTCATTGTCTGCAGATGATGGTATGACTTTACTCCAAAATCCTAATGGTCTGTGCTGTAATTCACCAATATGGATCTGCCAAAGACGCCAGACGGCATCTTTTATCGAGAACTGACACTTCTAGCACCATTGGGTCAGCTGTATCATATGGTCCCAGTGGCAAAGTTGGTTGCACAGCAGCCTGAATCTGTTGTGAAGCCTTCTTTTGTGCTGGTTCCACTCAAAATTGGAGGCCTTTTGTATCACTTAATAAGAAGAAGTAGAACACCCGATTGAGGGACATGTTGCCTCTACAATCGGAAGAGGTTATCTAGGCACCGTGCCTCCAGTTTCATTGTTGGGGGTGGGAAGATGCAATAGCTTATTCTTCACTGTAGTAGGAATATCTCGACATGCCCTACATCATTGACACCCTTGGAATTTTACTTAGGTGGAGGGTCCTTGAATCTTCGTTGGGTTAATTTCCCAACCTCATATATGCAGTTGTACCAATGGATCTAGAGTCTTTGATACATTCTCCTTAGTGAGTCCAAGCAGCATAATGTCATCAATATGGTGGAGTAGTGTGACATTTTGCGGAATAGGCAATCAAGGCCCCTTCACACTTAATTATGGCACAAGGAAGAAGAGTTGATATACCCCTGGGGGAGATTTGTGAAAGTGTATTGTCACCCTTGCCAGCTGAAGGCAAACTGTTTCTGGTGATCCTTTGAGACTGATATCAAGAAGAAGCATTGGTCAGATCAATAGCTGCATACCAAGTACCAGGAGAAGTATTAATTTGCTTAGGCAATGAAATCATATTTGGAACAGAACCAGAATTGGAGTCAACACCTGGTTAAGTCTATGATAATCCACTGTCATTCTCCAGGATCCATCTGTCTTTACAGGCTAAAAAGGTGAGTTAAACAGGGATATGGTAGGAATCAACACCACTGCATCTTTCAAGTCTTTAATGATGGAACTGATCTCTGCAATCCCTCCAGGAATGTGGTACTGCTTTTGCATTTTCCTAGACAATGGTAGTTTTAATGGTATCCATTTTGCCTTTCACACCATGATATCCCTTATTCCTCAATTCAAGGATTCAGTATGGGCTTCTGCCAATCACTGTGTATGTTTATTCCAATGATGAATTCTGGATCTGGGGAAATAACCACAGAATGCAGTCAGAGGCCCACTGGACCCACAGTGAAGGTATACCTGATCTAAAAATCCATTGATAACTTGACTTATATAAGCCCCTTTGAAACACTTTGGATTCCCTGGAATTAGTGTCAGTTCCTAGCCAGTGTCCAGTAATCCATGAAAAGTTTGATTTTTCCCCCTTTCCCCTAATGAACAGTCACTTTTGTGAAAGGCCGCATGTCCTTTTGGAGAAGACTAGAAGAAAGACTAACAGTATAAACATTCGGTGATGTAGCAGGGTCCTCCTTCCAAGGCCTTCCCCTCATTCAAGGAGTTGTAGGTCTGTAAACTGGCCCAGGTCTGAGAATTGATTGAGTGATTGTGACTGTCCATAATGCTACTCACCTGATCTAGCATTCTTCTGCCTATATAGGTCATAAATATTTAATAGGTTTCCCATATATTTCACTCCTAGGGACAAAGTGACTAAGTAGCCACTGCCATAAATCCACACGAGACAGTTTGCTTTATTACAGAAAAAATTGCAGTCCATTGTGATAACCACATCCATCCTGTCTCTGTCGATTCAGTGCTAACACCTGCTCTCTTTCACCACAGAGCCCAATCAGCCCCATCATGGTCAAATGTCAGAGTTCACGTAGGGCAGTTCCCACTGTTAATCCTGGTGCACATAAAATAGCAATTACAGAAGTCATCAGAGATGCTGGGGCCCACTTCACAAACTTGTTCCTTATGGTTGTGGTGAAAGGTATGTCCTCAGAACACCCCATGATCAATCCATTCCAACATATTAATTTCCCTAAACTTTTGGAAAAAGCTCGAGCAGCTTTTTGTGAGTATAGTGTGCTTCTTCTTGGATAATCATCTCAACCTCACTTGTAGGAGCTTACTGAGCCTTAATTATAGTTATAGGACTAGAGGAAATTATGGGTTGTGAGGGTGTTTCTGGGTGTTCTCAGCACTATTTCATAAAGCTTCTCGCTTAGGCAATGCAACAGATGCAGCCCTACCTGACATTTCACCTTGAACAGGTTGGTCAATCTGCTCAGGTGTGGGTTGTTTTGTTAATAGTGGAATAAGACCTTCAGCTGGGAGGGGAAGATCTATTGACTGTACTGACTCAATTGTTTCTAGGGGCTCAATATCCTCCTGTCTGAGATCATCAGCCCATATGTTCCCATCCCATGTTTCAGGGTCCCAGTTCTTTCCTATCAATGCCCTCACTTTGGTATCAGACACTACCCTAGAGCTATAATTCAGCAGACATTGTAATTCAGCCACTCACATAATGAGACTCTGGACCTGGTTCTCAGCAGTGTCAACTCTATTACTAGAGGTGATAAGGTTCTTCTTTGTAGCACAGGCAGAAGCTTTTAAGTCTGTAAATCAGCACCTGAGGCACTTCTGAGGTCCTGAGACCACCCATCTCCTCAATCCTACTTTCCATTGTAAGGAGGACCAGTCAACCAGCTCCCTATACTTGCCATCCTGACAAAACTGCTGGAAAATATCAAACATATGATCATCCAGAGCTTCTCCTTTCACCAGCACCCCATCTACCTATGATCAAACTTTAGATATTAGCTTTGCTATTTTACACCATAGATTAGTAAGAGTGGCACACTTATCCATGCATTTAGGTGTAGAAATGGCAATATCAGTGCTGTTAAGACTAATCAGGCTGGTGAGCCAAATTATGAAGACCATATTTATGAAGTTATTTTTCCACAAGTACTCCTGGCACCAACTGTGTTGGGGTCCCCTAGAGAAACAAAACCTGGATACTAATAACTTTACATATATTTATATAGGTAAATAACTTAAGAAATAAATGCAACTCACTTCTATGAGGTAGCTAATACATTCGTAGTCCTTCAAGTCTTGAGGGTGGAAAGATAGTCCTCTGTAGAGCAATTCAGACTATCTGGCCACAGGCAGCAAATAGCAAGGCAGGTTACCAGCAGTCAGCCAGATGACAGGGTCCAACAGTCCTCAGCTCAAGAGATGTATATGGTGAAGTAGGGCTTGAAGGAACCTGAACTTACAATGTCACAGTCCCCAGATTAGATGACACACAGGTATTGTAGTTTGCAAATAGAGGCACAGAATAAGCATGGCAGTTGACTGCACACTGGTCTGAACATCCAACAACAAGGGAGAGAAAGGCAAGGCTAACTGGGCCATTTATCTCTTCACTCTGCAATTAATTTCACATGTGTCCATTGGCCATGCTCACACAACAAACCTACCTATCACAGACAATTCTACATCCTTTGTTAAAGATTAGTTGCTAATTCAGTTTTTTTTACTTCACTTTATTGTATGTTTTAAAAGTTACTGTCTTTTTAATATGCACAATTTTTATGTTTCTAAATATGTGTTTGATTCTTTTTCCCCATTAATTAGTTCACTAGAATTACTTCAAGTTTATATATTTTTTAAAAAAGCAATTTCTGACAGGAACGGCAACATTGGAAGACTGTAAAGTTATTTACAACAGTTTCAGGCTAGTTTTAGTCGATTTCAGTTGAGTCATACCTTCAAATATATCATTTGAAATGGGTAGGTAATGAATTTTGATTTTTTTTAAACAGAGCAAAAAATGAGAGGTGTTTTTTGTTTCAAATAGCGTGGCTAAATCATATGTTTAAAATTTGTCTTCGTGTTTACTGATTTTGCAAAAGAAGGCACATCTTACACAGTATTTGCAATTAAAGGCAAATAATTTGTTTTAAAAGATAGGTTGTCAAAAAAGTTATTGTCTCTCATAACCTCATCAAAACAATGTGAGGCAATAAAAAATGAAGAAGAAGAAGAAAGACAGAAATCAAGGGAATACTGTATGTGCCAGGTGCTGGCCAGGCACAGACCAGGGGGCCTCTGCTTCCAACCTATTCTTCCCTCTCCGAGGCCAGACAGCCTCTAACAACCTCTCCAGAAGATGCATGATCTGCTAAGTTTCATAGCACCTGAACTTCAAAGCACCTGCCTTCAGCTTTTCCCAGAACTTAACTCACCCATCAGAACATATTCCCTTTCACTAGCATTGTTTCACAGGGGCAAGATGACCCCCAGTTGGGCAGAACACAGTATTCCTCTCCCTAGTACTGTTTCCTGGCAACCACAGCACTAGGATCTTCTCTCCACCTGCATTCAACTCAAATGCTATACATCTCCCACTGTCCCAGTACCAGGTGCAACTCCCCTAACCTGTATTCTAGGTTGTGAGAACTGCCTGGAAGCTGAAGATGCTTTTGCCGCCCTCTCTGTTCTCCCTTCACCTCCCAAGACTTTTCCCTAATAAAGCCACCCTTTGCTTCATGTCTTTGTCTGAACTCTGCCTCATTTTACCTCTCAAATTCAACAATCTACAGAAAAACAAAAGCCAAATGTAATCTGAATCCCAGGTATATTTTTAAAGAAATAGAAAAACTAATTAACAATTTCATATATGTAGGCCGAATACCTAGGATGAGCAAAAAAGTCTTAAAGAGAAGATCAAAGTAGGAATTCTTCCACAGCCTGACCTAAAACAAAATAGTCAAAATAGTCTGATACTGGTACACAGAGAATTATATGAACCAATGGATCAGAACAGAAAAACAAGGCATTTATGCTTGAGATTACAGGCAACTAACCTTTAACAAATGTCCAAGAAATACCCTATGAGACAAAAACCACCTCTTCAACAAAAGGTATTGGACAAACTGTGTTTCCATATGCAAAAGAATGAAACAAGACCCATGTCTGTCCCCATGCGAAAACAAAAAACCAAAAATGAACTTAAGATGGATTAATGACCTAAATGTAGGCCCCAGAGCTATCAGGATCATCAGTGAGAAAACTGGAACAAACTTAAGATCCGTTCTGCAGGGCATACATAGACTACCAAGATTAATAAAGGAAGCACACTGTGGAAGGCAAATTAGAGACCTGTCACATAATTACATAACTTAATGCACATCAAAGACATCATCAAAATAATGATTTGTAAATTATCAAGGGTTTTTGAGGGAGGAAGGCAGGTAGGTGATGGAAGGGGACGAAAATGAGGAGCTGTTTCCAAGGAGTCAAGTAGAAAGAAAATACTTTGAAACCATGGCAACATATGTACAAATGTACTTGAGAAAATGTACATATGTATGGACTGTGATAAGATTTGTACAAGTACCCAATAAAATATTTTTTAAATGTGAAACGAGTGCCCAAAGGTTCAGGAAATTTTTTTACCAATGGCACATTAGGTCTCATTACCAAAACACCCAGAACTCTACAACAGCTGGATAAGAAAATAAATGAATCAATTACGAAGTGAGAAAAAGACATGAACAGATGGCTCACTGAAAATGAAGTACAAATGGCTAACAAACAAATGAAAAAATGCTTATGCTTACTAGTCATCCAGGAAATGCCAAATAAAACCATAATGAAATACCAACTTACAACCATAATGGTAGTCCAATTCAAAACCAACCAACAAAAACACATAAAATAACAACTGATGAAGAGGTTATGGAGAGAATAGATCTCTCAACACACTGTTAGTGGACTCATAAATACAACCACTATGGAAAATGATATGGTGATACTTGAACCATTTGCGAATTGAAATCCTATAGACTAAGAGAAGGGAGCATCTACTTTTCAGAGAAGACACATACATTTCTTTTTCTATTGTTGTTTTGTTTTTATTAAATAGAGATATAGAGATTTTTCTACAGAAATAACAGTTATCTGGATTTTTAAAAAACATTTTATTGAGGGCTCTTACAACTCTTGTAACAATCTATATATAAATTGTATCAGACACATTTGTACATATATTGTCTCACCATAATTATTTTCTAGACATTTACTTTCTTTTTTTAGTGATTTTCTAAAAATCATTTTATTGGGGGCTCACACATCACTTATCACAATACATACATACATACATATACTGTTCCAAGCACCTTTTCCTACCTGTTTTCATCCTTCTCCAAATTTCTGCTTTGCCACTTGAGCCCTTGATTTCAGCTTCTCATCCCTTACCCTCCCCGCTACCGCCTTCCCTACCACCACTAATTATTTTATAAATTATTTTGTCATATCTTACATTGCCCGACATTTCCCCTCACCCACTCCTCTGATGACTGTCCTACAGATAGGTTATGTGTAGGTCCTTGTGATTGGGCCCCTATCGCACCTTCCCTCCACCCCACCTTCCCTTCACCCATCCAGTAACTCCACTCTAACTACTGGCCCTGAGTGGTTCATCTGCCCTGGGTTCCTGAATTTCCAGTTCCCATCTGTACCAGTGTACCTCTTCCAGTCCAGTTGGATTTGTAGGGTAGAATTGGGGTCATGATAGTTGGGGGGAGGAAGCCTTCAAGAACTAGAGGAAAGTTGTTTGTTTCATTGCTGTCTCACTGCACCTTGGCTGGCCTGTCTTCTCCCTGTGACTCCCCTGTAAGGGCGTGACCAATTGCCCACAATTGGGCCTTGGGTCCCCACCCTGTTCTCCTCATCATTAGTAGCAAAGTGTTTCATGTTCTTTGATGTTGATACCTCCTCCCTTTGACTGCTATTGATCACACTGGCTGGTGTGCTTCTTCCAAGTGGTCCTTGCTGCTTCTGTGCTAAATGACCACTCATTTATCTTCAAGCCTTTAAGCCTTTAAGCCTAGACGCTTCATCATTTGGTAGCTGGGCACCATCAGCTACCTCCACTCTGTTTGCTTCTGTACCCATTTATTTTCATTGATCATATCGGGAGGTTGGGCACATATTGATATGATTTTTGTTCTTTGATGACTGATACCTGATTCTTTCAACACCTCATGGTTGCACAGGCTGGTGTGCTTCTTTCTTGGCCTTTTTTGCTCCTGAGCTAGATGACTGCTTGTTTACCCTCAATCCTTTAAGAGCCCAGACGCTATATCTTTTGATGACTGGACACCATCACTTTTATTCACCACTCTTGCTCATGCCTCCACATAGCCTCAGTGATCACCTCGGGAAGGTGAGCATACAGTGATATGTTGTTTGTTTGTTTGTTTTTCTGTTTGATGGCTGCAACCAAATCTTTTCAACACCTCGCAGTCACACTGGTTGGTATGCTTCTTCCGTGTGTGGGTGGCCACTTCTCAGCTAGATGGCCTTTTGTTTACCTTCAGGCTTTTAAGACCCCAGATTCTCTATCCTTTGATAGCTCAGCACCATCAGCTTTCTTCTCAACATTTGCTTATACACCCATTTTACTTCAGTGATTGCATTGGGCTAGTAAGCATCATGGAATGCCAGATTCATAGAACAAAGTGTTATTTCATTGAGGGAGTGTCTGGGTGAGGGTCCAAGGTCCGTTTGCTACTTTATTACTGAATCTATAAATGTATTTTCTTAGATTTATTGCCTCCTTATCATAAATAATTGTATTTATATATGTACATGCCTGTGTTTAGAACTCTGCAAGTGCCCTTTGCCTTCTAGTTCTTTCCTCTATTTCATTTTATCTTCCTCCTGCCCCACCATCATGCTCCATCTTTATTTGAGTTTCAGTACTTCCTCTCAGTTGCATTAGTCTTGCTTAAGTCCTACCAGGCCTCCCACACCCTCCTTGCCACCAATTCTGGACCACTTGCTATTACTCCCATCCATGAGCCTGTCCATGCCCCCTCCCCATTCTCCTGTGCCCCTCAGGAACCACTGAACCCATTGTTCTCTCCACCCAACTGTCCAACCAGGCGTGCTCACTTCTGGATTTGTCTAATTTTGGGGGATCAGTCCGCATAGATTCTCCACCATGTGACCCCCGCAATGTCCTCTGCCACTATCTGCTTGAGAAGTTAGACAGTGTAACATGTCTTATTGTTGTTTTCCCAGTCCTTTCTGTGACCCCTTAGGTCCCCATAGGGGTATAGTTCTCTGAACATTGTGGGCCAGTGTAGGGACCGGACCAGCTCTCCTTCTCTTCCTCCCTCCTTGCCTTTCTCCCTGTGGGTGTGGCATGCAGGTCCCTCCCCCCACCCTGTTCTCTCCCACACCCACTTCCCGGGAGGGAATCAGTCTTGCTCTGGTTGTGTCCGGCCCTGTAGTTCTCTTTTTTCATGTATCCTTCCATATTCCCATGCTGTCCTCATGGTTGGGTGCTTCAAGGGAGGATCTGCATACCCACTCCAGCTTCTGTGGAGACAAGACCCATACTTCCCCCTGGGTGGGTTAGTGCTCTTTTCCCTCTTATTCTTTCACTTTTGAACTCCCTTTATCTCACTCCCTCCTCTGTCCTCCCATTACTATGTTGCACCCAATATGTTTCTCCCTGGGTTTGGTCCATCCTCCTCCCCTAATCCCAAATCTCAGCCCAGCTGTTATGATATAGGAGACTTCTCTTTTATACCTACCATACTGATTACACTTACCTAAAGGGACACATGCAGTATTTCTCCTTTTGTGATTGACTGACTTCACTTAGCACAATTTCCTCCAGTTCTTCCCATGAGGATATGTGTTTCATGCCCTTATCCCTGTTTTTGAGGGAAGCATAGTACTTCATTGTGTGTATGTTCCAGAGTTTGCTGATCCACTCATCTACTGATGGCAATTTAGATTGCTTCCAACTATTTGCGATTATGAATTGTGCTGCAATAAACATTGGTGTGCATACCACTAGCTATGGTTTATTTGTTACCTCTTCTGGGTAGCTCATTTTCCATTTTCATTATGTATCACCAGACTGCATTCCATAGCAGCTGTACAGATCTACAGGACCACCAGCAATGTAGAAGTGGTCCTATTTGGCCACATCCCCTCCAACATTTGTTGCATTCTGATTTTCTGATTTGGGCCAGTTCCTCAAACCATTATCTGATTTTCTCTTTTTGCAGGTAGAAAGGGTATTGCAGATTGTCATAATAAGCCTTTTGTCTGTTGTGTCATTGCTAAAAATCCTCTGTTAGTCTATGGGATGCCTAGCAACCCTCTTGGTAAAGTCTTCTGATTCACACAGGTATTTTATTCTTAGTAAAGTCCATTCGTCAATTTCAGGTTCCCCTGCATGTGTACCCTGTCCTTTTGCAGTTAGCCTTTGTATTCCCTGGGTCAAGGTGCTTAGATTTTTCTCAATTCTTTCACTAATGATCCTGATGGTTTGGGGTTTTATGTCTAGCTCCGTGATCCACCTTGAGTTTGTTCTTATGTATGAAGTGAGGTAAAAATCCTGTTTCATTGTTCTACATGTGGATTTCCATTTTTTCCTGCACCATTTATTAAATAGGGCATCACCCTGCCACTTGATGCTTTTGGGACCCTTGTCGAAAATCAGTTGTCTATATGCTAATGGTTTTATATCTGGTTTTCCTATTATTTTCCATTGGTCTGTGAATCTGTCTAGACATTTACTTTTTATTGAGCCCTTGATGTCAGCTCCTCTACCACCCTACCCCTGTGGTCTCTGCATAAACTACAAATTATTATTATTTTCATATCTTACACCAACTGCTGTCTCTCACCCCCACAGTCTCTGTTACTTGTCCCCCCCCCTTTGGGGTGAGGTGGTGCCATTATGTATAGATCAGCATGATCGTTTTCCCCTTTCTGTCCTCTTCTCCCCACCTTTCCCCTGCCCTCCTGGTATCATTACTCTCATTTCTATTTTTGGATACTGTGTGTCATAAGCTCTTATGTCTTATCTGTACCTATGCACATGCTTCGCTCTAGCCCTAAGTGAAAGGCAGTCCTGGGGTCATGATAGTGGGGGGTGAAGAAACCTCAAGGAATCGGAGGGATATTGCCTGTTCCATTGGTGCTCTACTGCACCCTGATTGACTCATATACTCTCTGTGATGCTCTGTTAGAAGCTGTCCTGTTGTCTATAGACAGGGTTGGGTCTCTGCTCCAACCACCCTCGTTCTCAAAAATATGATTTTATTTGTTTGGTTTTGGTCTTCTGGGAGCTATTACCTAGTCCCAGTGACACTTCATGATTGCATAGACTGATGTGCTTCTTCCATGTAGGTTTGATACTTTTCTTCTAGATGGCCCTTTGTTTTACTTCAAGGATTTAAGAACCCAGGTGTTATATCTTTTGATAGCCAGGGACCATCTGCTTCTTCATCACATTTGTGTATGCACCCATTTTGTCTTCAGTGATTATAGGCACTTACATTTTTATTGGTGAAGATGGTGGTGAATGGGAAGTAGCAACCTCATCTTGGGAAGGGATGTTGAACAATGTTTGGAACACAAAGGGAAAATAATCCCAATCCTATTTTCCTGGGTAGTCACTTTGAATATGTTTCTACCCCACCATGACATTCATTAATCACTATAATTATGACCTAAAATGCTGACGTTAAAGAGGAATATCACATAGTCAAAGGGCTAGACCAGAATAACTTGTGGTGGAAACCTGGTTGCATGAAAAAACATATCTCAAAACTCTTTGTACTGGTGGATTTAGGGCTGAAATTCTCTGATGGGAAAGGAAGGTAAGGAAAGACACCCAAAGACTGTTGAAATGACAGTTGTTGGACCTTGGTAGGAAACCCTGCCTTAATGGGTGTCCAATGAAAGTGATCCTAGAAGTGTCATATATTTAGTACCTCAATGCTCCCACTAAATTGGGATGACGAATTTTAATCTGAGAAACAAGGATCTGCCTTGTAAGAAATCATACAGAAAAATTTTCCCTGGTATGAATCCCCATGCTCAATGTAAACAGATCTCACTCAGTTAAGACTTCAAGCTGTGCAAAGCAACACCTGATGTATTACAGCTTGTAGTTGGACTTCATTCTTACAAACACCTCATAACAACAGTCCCTTAAATTCTGTGCCATTGGAAAAACTATTGATGTTATCAATGCAATCTCCCGAAGCGGCCTGATAGACTATGCTTTTCTTTTAGGTTTCTTGTTTTATTTAGTGAACTTATTTTGTTGCTCTTGTTGTGGTGGTGGTTGGCTTGTTTATATTTTTGTTTTAGTCATAATATGACCACAAAAGAAAAATGTGGGTCATTTATAACCTGTAGACAAGCAGATGGATTCTGGGATCCTCCTGGAATCCTAGCTCCAATCCAAAAACAGTTCTTATAACATGACACTGATGGAAACTCACTTTCAAGAAGAGGTCATTGAAGATAAGGAGGATATAGCTAAGTATGGTGAAGAAAGTAGATGTTTCCAGCTATCTAATGGAATAGTGTCTGGGGTCTTAGAGACTTGTATTCAAATAAATAGCTATTTAAATGAGGCATCAACTAGGTCCATACGGAGGAAGCATACAGCAGCTTGTGTGATTCAAAGATAATGTTATCAAAATCCAAATATGACTAAGGAAAGAGTATCAGACTTTAAAGTGTTAATGCCCCATTTGTAGAAGGTGAAAGAGGGCAGTAGGAACCCAAAATTCATCTGCCTTGTAAGAAATGATACAGAAAAATTAAGCCTCTGGCAGATTCCCTGAAGCCATAGCTTCAGGACTGAAACAGCTTTACTATTAGACAAAAAATATTGTAACATTGATTTTTTTTGGGGGGGTGGATCATGGTGTCATATGTTTCATGGTCAGGTGACCTCCTTCTAGACCCATTCTGAATTTGCTTTAAGCTCAATCATTTCTTGCCTGTTCCTCAAAAGAGGTTTCTTATCTGGTTTTTAAAATAATGCTGATTGTCTTTCTTTCTAAATCTTTATTTATAGTCTTCTTTTTTTCTGTTTCATTTTGCTTTTGCTTTATTTTTTTCTGTTAGGTTTTTCAGTTTATGATCCATAGAATGAGAGGATGCATAGAGACAATAACTGGTGCAATGGTTGATCAGGAATGGGGTTGGTTAGAAGTGTGGATGGAGAGGGTAATGGGGGAGTAAACAATGGACGTTAGAAGGGGGAGGGAGCCCTAAAATTGTTATTGCATATACAATTCTTTCCAAAACACTTTATCTATCACTTGTATGTTTCCTGAATTTTATATGAAGGAAATGACTTTTAAAAATAGAAAAAAGAAGATAAAGTTGAAAAATGGTTGCCATGGGTGGGGAATCAAGAGAATTTGTTTAAGTTCCATTGAGTTTATGTTAAGGGCAGTAGAAAAAATTTGAAAAGGATATCAATACTGGTTGCACAACATAGAAAATATAATCAAGGACACTGCATTAAATATGTAGACTTAATTGAATTCTGGAATGTTTTGTTCCATATAATTTTGTCACAATTAAAAAAATATTCACAAAAATAACAATTAGTATGAGGAAGGAGACAATATTCTAAAAATGATGTGGTAATGATTTTACAACACTTCTTGGTATCTTTGAAGTATTGAATTGTAATGATATATGCAAAGAGGGTAAATAAAATTGTTTTAAAAGATTTTTTCATTAAAAAAACAATATTTATCGAGAACCAACAGGAGACTATACCCAGTTATATGTTCCTGGTAGACAGAAAGAATATGTTTCAAATCAATCCTTGGTTGGTTGCCATTGGCTAACCACTATGACGACTTTAGAAGCTCATCGTACAGGGAACAGACTCTACTCCAAGAACCACACCAAAAAGAACTCAACATGGAAACCCAACTGAATGACCTGGGCCCCACTTCAAAACTACCTGTAGCACTTGGATTTAGGGCTGAAATTCCCCAATGGAAAATGAAGCAAATGATATCTACCCCAAGACTGTGAAAGTGACTATAGCTACACCTTGGTATGGACCACTCGTTTAGAGTCTATTCAATGATAGGGGACATGGAACGAGCATATATTTGATATCTCAATGCTTCTCTTGCATTCATATGAAAAATATTAGATAGGCAAGGATTTGCCCTTGTAAGGAATGTTACAGAAAAATTTCCCCAACACAACCCCCCTTGCTCAATATAAGCAGTGTTCATCAATTAGAAATCAATCTGTATATTAACAACTCATGGATCGCATGTATCATTTGGATTATCCCTCATAAACCCCTCATCTTAATGGTACCATGAATTCCATGTCATTGGATAAATAATTCATGTTAGTATTGCATAGGGGTATGATTGACAATGTTTTTTGCATTTAGATCATTTTATCGGGGCTCATACAACTTGTGTCACAATCCATACATACATACTTACATACATTGTGTCAAGCACATTTGTACATTTATTGCCATCATCATTCTCAAAACATTTAATTTCTAATTGAGTCCTTGGTATCAGCTCCTGATTTTTTAAAAATCATTTTTGGGGTCTCATACAACTCTTAACACAATCCGTACATACATTCATTGTATGTCAAGCACATTTGTACATTTATTGCCCTCATCCTTCTCAAAACATTTGCTTTCTATTTAAGCCCATGGCATCGGCTCCTCATTTTAACCCTCCCTCCCTACTCCCTCTTCCCTCATGAACCCTTAATAATTTATAAATTATTAATATTTTGTCATATTGTACACTGTCAGAGGTCTCCCTTCACCCACATTTCTGTTGTCCGTACAGAAGGGAAGAGGTTATATGTCGATCCTTATCATAGGTTCCTCTTTCTACACCACCTTCTCTCCACCCTTCTGGTATTGCCACTTTCACCACTGGTCCTAAAAGGATCATCGGTCGTAGATGCCCTATGTTTCTGGTTTCTATGTGTACCAGTGTACATGCTCTGGTCTAGCTGGATGTGTAAAGTAGAATTGGGATCATGATAGTGAGGAGGAAGAAGCATTGGAGAACTAGAGTGATATTGTATGTTTAATCATTGCTACAGTACACCCTAACAGGTTCATCTCCTCCTTATGACCCCTCTGTAAAGGGAAGTCCATTGCCTACAGATGGACTTTGGGTCCCCAATCTGCACCCCCCTCATTTGTAGGGATATACTTTTTAGTTCCTTTATGCCTGATACCTGATCCCTTTGAAACCTTGTGATCACACAGGCTGGTGTGATTCTTACATGTGGACTTTCTTGCTTCTGAGCTAGATGACTGCTTGTTTATGTTCAAGCCTTTAAGACCCCAGACACTAGACCCTTTGATATCCCTGCACCATCAGCTTTCTTCACCACATTTGCTTATACATACATTTGTCTTTGGCGATTGTGTTGAGAAGATGAGCGTCATGGAATGCCAATCTAATAGAACAAAGTATTCTTGCATTGAGAAAGTACTTGAGTGGAGGCCTAATGTCCTCTGTTGTATTAAAAATGAATCTGTAAATATATGCACTGAACCTATAAATATATGCATGTAGTCACATATAAACATATTTACCTATGTACATGCCAGTACTTAGACATCTATAAGTGCCATTTGCCTCCTCTTTTTCTCTTTATTTCCTTTTACTTTCCTCTTATCCCACTATTATGTGATCAATCCCTACCAGGTCTCTCATACCCTCCTTGCCACTGAGTTCTGGATCACTTGTCCCCTTGTCCCTGAGATGGTCAACATCACCTCCTTTCCCCCACCTTCTCTTCTCCCATATGTCCCCGGAACAATCAGTCCCATTGTTTTCTTCTCCAGACTGTTCAACCAGCCTATCTTTCCAGAACGTCCTTCAGAGATAATAGTATGCACACTAAAACAAGGCACAGTAAGACAGAATGAGAAAATAAAACAAAATGATTTTACAACAAGAACAAAACAATATCCAGAAAAATATATAAATATATAAAAATAATAATAAAAGAAAATAACCTGCACATAGTTCAAGGTCTGTTTGTTGACCTCTTGGAGTGACATCTGGTCTAGTCTGAGGGGGTTCCATGCCCTGGCCGCAAAGTCTATTCTTGGCACTCTCTGAGGACCTCCTTGCTTTGCTCCCTCAACTGCTCTGCTCCATGCCTTTAGTATTTTCCTTCGTGTGGTAGGGTCAGATTGGATACAGTCCTGACACTGTGTCTCCATCGTTGCTCCCTGTAGGCCCATAGGTCAGCAAGGGGCATCATGTCTCATAGTGAAGCTGGCCATCTAGTCCTCTCTGTGCATTGGCTGTTCTGAGCAGGAATATCGTCTACAAGGCTTCTTGGACCAGGATGTGCCCCACTCTCTCTCTTCCTCCCCCTTCATTTGCTCCCTTGCTCTGGTTAGACACGTCCCTCTCCCCAAACTGCAGCTTCAGTGCTGTCCTCTAAAGTAAATTCTTCTGGAGGGAGGGGAAACTGTCCACAAAGTTGGTAGTGGGACTGGACTCTCAGACCCCTCCACTGGCTCTTCCCTTCATGCCGATTGAAAATGGTTTTTGTTGTTTTGTCTTGGATGTTTTTGCATCTTTCTTTCTTTGGTTTTATTTTGTCATTGCTATTGTTGACATAATCCTAACCGTTAAAATAAACCAGAGTGTTCATAACCAATGGACAAGCTATGGATTCTGGTCTCTCACCTAATTCTAGCCAAAATCCAAGAACAGTAAGTTCTTATAACGTGTCCCTCTTTGAAGCGCAATTTAAGAAGGGATCACTTAAGATAAAGGTGCTACAGCAAAGTGTGGTGAAGAAAGCAGATGGCACTAAGCTAATAAGTGGAATAGTGTCTGTGGTCTTAAAAGCTTATATTCATACAAGAAGACATTTAAGTGACTTGTCACCTAGGACCATATGGAAGAAGCATACCAGCCTTTGTGATTCAAAGACGATAACAAAAATGAAATATGATGAAGGAAACGTGGTCAGAACTTAAATTATGAACACCCAATTTGTATAAGACTATGGAGCACACTGAGAACCCCAAGTGCACCTTCAGAATATCTAGTCAGGTAAAGTCGCTGGCAGATCCACTCTGACAGTCCAGGAACGCAAGCAGCTTTACTAGCTGCTTACAAGAATGATTGTGGTGGATCTAAATCTCGTATAATATGATTGTGTTAGTCCAGGTAGACTTGAGAAACAAATTCATAGACATTCATGTGTGTAGAAGAAAGAGTTTTCTATGAAGAGCAATTATGCATTAAGAAAACTTCCCAGCTCAGTCCAATTCAAGTTCATAAGTCCAATATTAGCCAATAGTGGGTTCATAAGTCCAATATTAGCCAATAGTGCTGTCCTCTAAATAGGTCTGATGCCAATCTATAAATTCCTGTTCAGGATCATGTAAAACAAGCAATGACACTAAATGCAGGAAGATCACAGGCTAGTAGGTGGAAAACCTTATGGATCCAGTCACATTGGAAGCATCGCAGCATTGGCTGGCATCTCCATGTGGCTTCTCCAGCGCTAGGGTATCTCCATGTGTCTTGTCAATAGGAAGATGAAGGAGAGAGTATATTTGGCCCCCAGTGAGTCAATCCTTGGTACCTCCAAATGAGGTCATCAAGCTGCAACCTAATTGACAGGCTAGACTCCACCCCTTCTGAGATTCACAATGATACTTGGTCATTGGAACTCCCTCTTGAGCCAATCTGAATTTGTTCTGAGCTCAAATATTTGTCACTTGGTCCACCACAGAAATTTCTTCTCAGGTTTTTAAAATACTTTTATTGGGGGTTCTTACATCTCTTATCACAATCGATACCTTCCTCCAATGGATCAAGCACATTTGCACATGCTGCCATCATCATTTTCAAAGCATTCACTTTCCATCCGCTTCCTGTTTCTTTCCCCTCCCTCTCAGGTGTGCCCTCCCTCATGAACCCTTGGTAAGTTATAGATTATTTTTTTCCATATCTTACTTCGTCCTCTGTCACCCCTCACCCATTTTTCCATTATTCGTCCCCCTGGGAGGGGATTCTAGTTGATCCTTGTGATCCACCCCCCCACACACATACACACTTTCCTAATCCTCCTAGTATCTCTACTCTTCATGTTGACCCTGAGGGATTTATCTATCCTGGATTCCCTTATTTCAGTGTCTTATCTGTAGCAGTGTGCATGCTCTGGTTCAATCTGATTTGTCAGGTAAAATTGAGGTCAGTATAGTGGGGTGAATGAAGCAACAAAGAGCTAGAGGAAAGTTGTGTGTTTCATCAGGGCTATACTGCACACTGAGTGGCTCATCTCTCTTTGTGACCCCTCTGTGATGGGATGTCCAATTGTCTACAGATGAGCATTGGGTCTGCACTCCATGCCCCCCCCGCATCACCATTCACATTGTGTGATTTTATTCTGGGTCTTAGATGCCTGATAGCTGATCCCATCAACACCTCATGATCATACAAACTGATGTGCTTCTTCCATGTGGGTTTTGTTGCTTCTGAGCTAGATGGCTGCTTATTTATCTTGAAGCCTTTAAGACCCAGACTCTATATATTTTGATAGCCAGACATCAGCAGTTTTCTTCACCATATTTGCTTATGCATCCATTTTGTCCTCAGCGATTATGTATGGAAGGCAAATATTATAGCATGCCGAATTGTTAGAACAAATTGTTCTTGTATTAAGGGAGTACTTGAGTTGAGGCCCAATGTCCATCTACAACCTTAATTCTTAACATATAGATATGAGTACATAGTTCGATTCCCCTTTCATTTTATTATTATATATAATTTTATCATCATGTATCATTATATATAATTTTATCATTATATATAATTTTATATTTAATGATAAAATGAAAGGGGAATAGAACTAGTTACTATAACAACTATGTACTAATAGCAACAAAGCCCACATATATCCCCCTGGAACCGTTGGTCCCGTTCTTTTCATCTTCAAATTATTTATCCCGCCTGTCTTATCTAGACAGACATGTAGATACATTTATAATTGCAAAAACAAGGCAAAGCCAAATAAAACAACAAAAGAAGTCAAAACCAACAAAACAATAGCAACAGTAGAAATCAAGAACAGAATAACAATAACAAAAAGAAAGCCACTGACCAAAATGGAAAAGCCTATAAATAGCTCAAGGCCTGTTTGTTGGTCTTTATGAGTGTTTTCCAGTAGAGTCTGATGGGGTGCCACACTCTGTATCCAAAGTCTATTTTTGCTATTCCCAGGGGGTTCATCAATCTGCTTCCCCTGTTGCTCTGCTGCATGCCCTCAGTGCCTTGCCCCGGCATGATGGGGCCAGTCCATGCACTATTCCTGCACTGTCTTCAGTGCTGTCCCATGGGGACATGGTTCAGTGAGGGCAACAGAGTCCAGTGGTGGGGCTGGCCCTGCAGTCCTCCCTGTGCATTGTCTGCTCTGAGAAGGTGCATCGTCCTCATGGCTTGGTTGGCTAGGATGTCCTCTCCTCCCTCTCCATCCCTTTATGCTTTTTCCACATGCTCTAATCCAACTTGCCCCTCTCCCCAAACTGTAGCCCTAGTGCTGTCCTCTGAAGTGAATTCTTCTGATGGGTGAGGGTGGGAGTGGAGTGGAGGTTGTCCACATTGTCAGGTCTAGGCTGGCCAGCAGACATCTTGATTGGCTCCCTATTACATGTCGGTATGTTGTATTAACATCTTGGAGCATTAGGTTGAAGCCTGAGCGCTCTCTCCTCCTGTGGCTATATAAATAATATCCTCCCCTTGGGTGGATTAGTTCCCTGCTCCCCATCCCTACCCATGTCTATTTTTCTTTCTCACTCTTTATTTCCCTGTCTTATTAAGTTGACTGCCGTAAGTTTCCCTGTATTGGGTTTTGCTCTTCTTTGGTTTTTTAAATAGTGTTAATGCTCTTTTCTTTCTTACTCTTTACTTTTTTTTTTTTTTTTTTTTAGGCATCACTGCCCTCAGGTGGAGGAGTAGGAGGCCCAACCTTTGCTCCTGGGAGCTGGAATTGAACCTCCAACCCAGTGGGCCGCAGTCCTGAGCACAACCACTATGCCACCGGGGCTCAGCCCCTTTACTCTTTACTTTTACCTTTATCCTACTATTATTATGTTCTACTTTCAGTTTTGTTTTCCTTTTCTTTTTATTGTTCCTGTTAATTTTCCCAGTATATGAAGAACAAAAAGAGGGAATTTATAGGGGCAATAATTGATCCAATGGTTTTATTGGAGAGGAGGTTGGAAACATGAGAAATAGAAGGAAAAAATAAATGTGGGAGAAAAGACAGAAAACAAAATTGATTGTGACAATATAAATATAACTATTTAAAAAAAGCGATTTAACCATGAAAGCGTATGTCAAAAACTTTTTAAAAAGTAAAAGAAAACTATATCCTCAGTAAATCCTGCATGTAGGTGATTTCTCATACACATTTTTATATTAAACCTCGCTTTGATACGAATGTAACAGTAGAGGGTTTAGTTTAAATCTTTAGAAAAGTATGTAGCACTGGGTACAATATTATTAATAAAAATAAAATTAGTGCTATTTGTTAAATACTTCCTATGTTCCAATAATTTTATTAAGTGCTATACATGGATGATTCCATAAAGTAGTTATTCTTGTGATCATTTCTATTTTATTAGTGAGCTAATTAAAGAACTACAATTTAAGTATTAGCAGTATAAGCAGTATAAGCAGTATAAGTATAAGCAGGACCTTCAGCTCATTATGTGTGTAGCCAGCATTTGATCAAGTGATAAAAAAGTAAAATTCCTGCTTTTCATCATTGTTGGATGATTACAAAACAGACTTGTGATCCTCTAAGTAATATTGTGGCCACTGACAATGATCTGTGCCAACATTGATGCACCTCAGCAACTGGGCTGTGAAGTGGCATTTTTTGAACCAGAAAATAATTGTTCTTTTAAGTCATAGGTATCCTGTAAAACAAAGTTAAGACAACCGAGACCCCAGGGTTTTACAACAGAGGGGTGAATGTAATAATTTAAGTTGAACTTTTTTTCCCAAAATGGATGATTTAGTCACCTAAGGTAGTGATATACATTAATCTGTGTATAGCAGAGACAAATGGAACAGCATAGAAAACTCAGAAAAAAATCATCCACCTACAGAAGAGTGATTGCTGCAAAAAGGTTGAAACCATTAAATGGGAAAACATTTAGCAAATGCTGCTGGAAAATTGGGTCTCCATCTGCAGAAGAATAAAACAGGACCCATACCTCAGAAGTACCAAAAATGACTTCAAGGAGGATCAAAGACATACATGTAAATCCCAGAGCTTTAAAACTCATCAATGAAAAATAGGATTAAACTTAGTTAAAAGGCAACCCAGGAATTGAAAAAAAATCTTTATAAATGACACAAAACACAAGGGACTAACTCTTAAAATATATAGAAAATTGTAATACCTCAATAACTAAAATAAACAGTGACTAACCCAGTTAAAAAGTGGGCAGAAAGCATGAACAGGCTGTTCATAAAAAATTACATCCAAGAAAAAAAAGGTGGCTTTAAATCTACCCTGAAAGGACACACAAGTCATGCCTGAAATGAGACAGTACAAAGTTCATGCTAGGTCAGTCTATGGTCTCAGTCTGTGAAGACACAGCCACTTCTGTCACCACCCTGGGTTGCCAGTCTCTTCACCCCCAGAACCCTTAAAGCTGCAATTTGGACTTACAGATCTTCATAGTCAACTCGATCACAGTTAGTATGTGACCTACCAGAGTGAAACCTCAAGGCAAATTAAAACAGGGAATTTGCTAGAGTGAAAAATGATTGATCACTGTTCAGATGGAGTTCACCACAAATGAGTGTTACAAAACACATTATACTACTTACAAGCTTTAGGATTTTGCAATAATTGCCATCCAATGACATGCTTGTACTTCTCAGAACTGGATTGATACTTTCTGGGGATAATACAAGATCTTTCCATCAGGCAAAGGTTTACATTGACAGATATGAGGATTTGTAGAAATTGTGTTGTGCCTCGTTTAACATATGCAAAGAACTCTCCACAAAATTCTTTTTGTTAGTACAGAACCTCCAAATGAGGTCATCAGATCACACCTCCTACCCAAATCTATGCCAGTTCAAAGCAGGACCTAATAGGTAGGGAAAGCATTTTTGGAAATCAGATGCTAGACTTGAATTTTGGTCGCTGCAAGGTTATTTTTACCCTTAAAACAAACAAAAAATTCCTCCTCACAACCAATCTGGAACTCGACATTGCAGTGAGGGTCCATGGCCCCTTTTCTCCAGCTTGTTTTCCTGCCTTTGCGTGGACCTCACTTTTTCCCAGTCTCTTCTTGTTCAGAATCTTCTCTCACCTGTGTCCCCATTCCCCTTGCCCATCTGCCCCCTGGGGCCTTTGCATAGAGATTGGGTCTCCTAGCATGGAATGAAATCTCTGTACCTCATGCCTTTTACCTGGTGGACTCTTCCCCTCCTCATAAGAGCTTGCCGTCTAAACGAACCAATCTGCTCATTGAGAGCCAACAAAGCGACTTTATCCAAATCTGGGACTCTTTGTTATATTCCCAGTAACACCAGTTAGCTGCACTCTCCCCATAGTATATAGTAGTGTTACATTATACACTAGTAGACAGTTTGCAATTGAAATGATGAACATGCACCTGAATAAATGGTACAAGGGGAAAACTTATGCCACAGGGCCTCTTGGAGATATTGTACAGCAGTGATAATGCAAATATCAAAATATTGGAAACAAATTCAAACTTACAAAATTGACCAAAGATGGATGATCACTTAATACCATAGATTATTCAGGGGGTGAGTCGGGTGGGGGGATTGAGACAAGCATGAACTGACTAGTTGATATATATTATTTTCAATGAGTAAAATATCTTAAAGCTCAAGGGATCTAATGTTCCAGTATACTACATTGTCTTATTGTTTTTTTAAATGCATTTATAATAAACAGTAAGAATTTTTAATTTCCTGAAAAAATGTAGAAATGTCATGTAGCAATCACAATTTATCTTGGTGACTATTAAAATTTTACTACATGGAAATGTTTGTAACTAGTACTATGCAAGTACTATGTAAAAGAAGCACTGCCTAAAGTTGAGAACAGTGCCTGACTGCAGAAAAAAAGGTACTTTTATAAAAATGTATAGTTCATTGTTTACCTAATTAATAAGTATATCTCAAAATATGTAATAGCATACAATTTTCTCCACACATTTTATATGGAACTTATATATATATAAATGATTTTATTGGGAGTTGATATAGATATCATAAATTCTGTATGATATAGATATCATACATCAAGCAGCATTGTACAATTGCTACCACAATCAGTTTCAAAACATTCTTTTCCTTCCTGAAGTCTTTGACATTCTCTCTCCTGTACACCTGCCACCACCACTGTAGCCCAGAAACCCAATATCTACTTGTTGGCCCTATAAGTTCATCAATCCTGGGTGCCATATACTGAAAAACATACAACAAAAAGTCAAGAGGGTCACCCACAATGACACAACACATTTTAGATAGACCCCAATATAAACTCAAAAAATGCAAAAATGTTGAAAAACAGATCATGCATCGGAGGAAAGATCAACTGACAAGGTTTCAATAGCTCAAGTTGGGTTTACCATTTGAACTATAGTCATCTCTCCAATGCACTCTTAGTAACCACTTTCTTTCCATCCCTCTATCATTGATAGATGGAAATTGCCGGAGGCTTATTTCCTATGTTTATCCCACAAATGTATTTTGGGATCCCACTGTTATTTTTAGCTTTTTACAAACCAGACTCTCACAATTTAGGCTTGGATACTAGTCCCTCCTCCGGATTGCTATTATGTGATTTACAACTCTTCGGTGATTAATGTTGGAAAGCTTCTTCCAGGTGGACTTAGTTGACATCTCACTAGATGACTTCTTGCTTGGAAACAAGCATTTAAGATTCCAGATGTTATTTTATCTGATATCCAGGCACAATCGAGAAAACTAGTATTTTAATATGAGTTCAAAAGGACAACCAAAAGACTAACAAACATGCTCAAAATTATGTCTTCCATGAGATGAAAATCAAAACAACAAGGAGGTATCTACTTACACCGACAATAGCAATCCCATTCAAAATGAAATCTAGAGAGATTGGATTTCTCAATAACTCTTTATGGAACTGTAAATATATGCAGTAGTTGAGGAAAGTCATGTGACACTACTTCAAACACCCAAGAACAGAAATTCCATCCATTCCAGAAATACCTCTGTTGGGAGTGTCATCTAAAGAAGAAAGCAGCATAACACAGACATATAAACTTTCATGATAAGTGCGGCACGATTCCCAATAGCAAGAAGTTGGAAATGGCACAAATTTACATCAGTAAAAAGGTGAGTAAAAAATCTTTGGTATATGCTCACACAATGGAATATAATGTATTACAAAAACAATGAAGAAATCATGAAGCATCTTGTGACATAGATGCATCTGGAAAACTTTATGCTAACTGAAGTTAGTTGATCACCAAGAACAAATGCATTTTTAAAATAAATCATTTTATTGGGGGCTTATACAATGCGTCACAATCCATACATCCATCCATTGTGTCAAACACATTTGTACATTGTTGCCATCATCATTCTCAAAACATTTTCTTTCTACTTGAGCCCTTAGTATCAGCTACTCATTTCCCTTCCCTCCCCCACCCTCTTTTCCTCATGAACCCTTGATAATTTATAAATTATTATTATTTTTCCATGTCTTACACTGTTCAGTGTCCCCCTTAACCCACTTTTCTGTTGTCTGTCCCTGAGGGAGGAGACTATATGTATATCACTGTGATTGGTTCCCCTCTCTTCCCTCACCTTACTCTAACCCTCCTGTTATCTCTATTCTCATTGTTCCTGAAGAGTCCTGGATTCTCTGTGCTTCCAGCTCTGATCTATACCAATGTATTTCCTCTGGTTTAGTTGTATTTGAAAAGTAGAATTGGAATCTTGATAGTGGGTGGGGTGGGGAGAAACACTAAAGAACTAAAGGAAAGAAATATTAAGAAATATTTGTAAGAAATATTTCCTGTAAGAGACCACTACTCTAAAGGTAAAAATCAAGATGACTTGCATACCAAAGGGAAGAGATTTTGAATGCTTCAAAGAGATGAAGGGTGGGAAGAATAAGCAAAGAATATGATTAAAAGGTTGACTTGGGTAAAAGGGAAGATGGATATACATAAGAGGGATAAGATAAACCAGGGAAGTTGAGGTGGGATAGGATGTAGGAGAGGGGGAACGGATGAAGACTTGAATTGTGGAATGCAGAGTTGATGTTGATGGTTTCAAATATAATACCTCCACACCTAATTCACAATGAAAAATTCACTTATAAAAAAATTCTGCAGGAGACCAGCAAGGATATCTTGCATTTCCAAACAAGGTGACTCTCAGAATAAAGCAAGGTAGATACAAATGTTCTAACAAAAAGAGCAGCAATGCTTGTCTATAGCTTCCCATTTGTCTTTGGTCCTCAGCACAAAACAGAGGAGCACATCTCTCCATCTCTCTTGTGGATTTTTCCAACTCCTAGAGCTAGTTAGGTTGGCTACTAGGACAAGAAACAGAGTTTAACACTATAGTTGCACAAATTTTTGCAGAAAATGGCAACTTAAGCATGAATGTCCCTCTTTCCATGTGTTCAAATGGTAATCACACCTGATCTGGCCAGTGTTTAAAACCATTGCAATCAGTTTTCACAGAGAGTAATGTACCCAGTAGCTGGCCAGCCTGAATTGTTTTAGTGGTGGAAGCTATATATATGAAAGTAAATAAAAGGAAGTCTGTTAATACAGGAAATATTGCATTAGTAATGCCAATATAATTTAAATTATGTCAACAGTAAACTACTATAAAATTATATATCATATATATGATTATATATGATATATAATCAACTTTAGGCAAAAAGTTGATTCTACAGGATGCATTGTAAAATAATTCTGGATCTGTGTTCATTGTACATTGATTGAACCATTGGCAAACTGAAAAAAAAATTGTTTCAATTTGATGTGTGCACCTGTCTGCAGGTTGTATGCTGTGTATATGTGTGATTCTCTCTTCTTATTTTAACTGACAAGTTGTGTGAACTGTTCATAGATCACTGCTTTGTGCACTTAGTTCGTCACTGCAGAGTTCTGCTCTGTGTTTTTGTGGGTGGGGTTGTTAATATTTACTTTTTGTTTATTGTTTTTAATATTCTTATTGGGGACCCTTACATCTCTTACCATAATCCATAATTGTACTTTATCATTAAATAAATAAATTTGATTTTCTGTGATCAAGGCTTATTTTAAAGCAGTTTCATTCACCCTTCATCCAATTATTGAGAAATTCAATAGTTCAGGCATATCAAGAAGTGTTGTATAATTATTATGTGAATCCATTTTATAACAGTTTATTTGTACTCATCAGTATTAATAACATTTGCTTTTTAATTGAGACATAACATAAACAAACACATTGTCCAATTCAACAACTTCTACATGTATAATTCAATGCCATTGATTGTACATATTGCACGACCATCATTGATATCCTTTTCAAAATTATTCTATTACTGACATGATAAGCTCAATGGTCCCCTAAAAAAAACTCTCCAATCGTCACTCAATTTTGGTTTCATTTCATTTCTATTTTTTAGTAGATTTAAGAGTGCTAAATCAGTGATGCGATATTTACATATCTTACACTTCAAAGTTAAATTGCTAATCTGTCCTAGTGCTCAGTTCCCTCTCCTTCATTCATTGTTTACCCCTGAATTAATCTCACACACCCCACTCCTTTTCTCCAATCAATTACTATCTCTATGCATGCACTCTCTCTGTGCTTCATAAACTGGAAAACAAAACAGAAATAATAAGCAACCACAGCAAAATGAAAAAGAAGGAATAAAATAATAGAAGTGTAAAGATGATGGGCCTCCTACTCCCACCACCGAGAGCAGTGATGCCCAACAAAAAAAAAGAAGTGTAAAGATGAAAATAAAAATAAAAAAAGTAAATAAAAGAAAGACCACCAACATTTTTAAAAGCCAGAGAAGAAATTTCTTTTGTGGAAAAAGTAAGAAATATTTTAGTATAGAGCAAATTGCAGAAAGTTCATGAGAAAGGTCAACTGATCAAGTATCATATCATACCCTGATTCCATTCACAATAACCAAGTTTACATTCATCTCTGGCTGAGAATAAAATAGTTTGAGTCCCTTGCCTGTGTTCAGAGAGTATCTGCTAGAGGTTTAATTAGGTTCTCTGAACATAGGTTTGGGATTCCAGCTGTCTCCCATAACCTGCAAATCGGGTATTCACAATTTTAGCTCTGACTGTCTCCCTTTCATCATACTTGGATTTCGTAATCATGTAGAGAAATCATCAGACTAGAGAAACAAATTCTTAAACACAAATATGGATATAAGGGAAAGGTTTATATACAAGAGGAATGGGACATTGAGAAAACATCCCAACCCAGTCCAGTCCAAGGTCGCAAGTCCAATATTAGCCCTTATATCAGATACCAGTGTATAAAGTCTCTGTCTGACTTACAAAGCATGTGCAATGACATCAGGACAATCACATGCCAGTGGGTTCAGGTTATTGTGCCTCGGGTGGCAGTAGAAGCATTTCAGTGCTGGCAGGAGTCTCCATCTGGCTTCTCCAATTCCAGAGGTTTTGCTCCATCAGGTCAAGCCCACGTGGCCTCGCCTCTGACACCTCCATTCTCCAGGAATCAGGACTAATCAGCATGCTGTCATCTCGTCTTGCCAGTAGTTCATATATTGGAGACTGAGTCAAATCTCGCTGCTCCAATTGGGAAATATCACAAGACTTCCCAGGAGAAAACCATGCCCACACAGAGGCCCCTTGGCTATCTCCACATTGACAAGCTAGACTCCACCCCTACACAATTTAAATCATGAAATTGACACATGAGTACATGACTGCCACGTCATCTTTGGATCACACAGGCTGCTGTACTTCTTCCATAAGGACTTAGTTGATGTCCCACTTAGATGGCTGCTTTTTTGCGTACAAGCTTTGAAGACCCCAGACACAATTCCAGTGGATAGCCTGACGCCATCTGCTTTCCTCACCACATTTTGTTGTAGCACCCTTATCTTCAGTGATCTCTCCTTGAAGGATAGTATCAAGCATGGCCTTTCTGTAAGAACTAGCCGCTTTTATACTGGGGATAGAATTATTTGGGATGCCAGAATCCATCTGCTTGTACAGGTGTTTTGAAGCACTCTTGTTTACTTTTTTACTCATATAGCAAAAAGAAAAACAAAACAAAAAAGAAAAATATTGTTGAGCACCCCCCTTGTCTATAAGGCAATTACATTTATAATATCAATAAGCTATCCAGTGGCAGATAATTGAAGGTACTATTGAGATGAGTTAATGCTAGTATAAGTAA
Source organism: Nesogale talazaci (assembly GCA_004026705.1). Lineage (NCBI taxonomy): Eukaryota > Metazoa > Chordata > Mammalia > Afrosoricida > Tenrecidae > Nesogale > Nesogale talazaci. The sequence continues at coordinate 161,749 of PVJH01001799.1, read as the reverse complement.
CTATACTATGCTATAATCTAACTGTGGGATGCAATTCATGAGTTATTGCATCATATAGATTTTTTTATTTGATTTGACTCTGTTCACATACAGCATTTAGAGCGATCCTAGGGGGTGATTCTCTCATAGAATTCATTACCAGGGCAGATCCTTACATATCATATTAATTAATACCTGTCATATTAATGCCAGGGGAGCATTGCAATGCTAATGATATGGTGGTGGTTTTCAGTCATCTTTCATTGGATACCCAATGATCCAACCAAGGTCAAGTTACAGACATTTCCTTTTTTGGAGTGACCACCCTGGGATTTCTTTCCAATCAGAAAAATTGACCCCTAAATCTAAAAACTATAGGTTGTTTTGAAGGGTGCCCCACTTTGTTCAGTCTGTCTTTGGAGAATACCATGTTCAGCAAACATTAAGTTCATCATGTGGTCTATGGCAAGATTCACTGTGGTTTGGGTAGATATATATTCAAAGTGTTTACCTAGGAGAGTAGAATCCAGTTTATTGAACCTCTTTGTTTTCCTACAATTACTGTTTAGAATCACTTCCCAAGGTGAGGTTTCCCTTCCTTCTTTACCCACCATACCCACCCACAGAAATGTAAGTGCCCCCTCTGAAATGAAGATGCACCCCCTCCCGTAGTCTTAACTTGATTTTCTGGTAAGATTCTCTTCTCATTTCTATGGAGGACCTGTTGATTTATCAAAGACTCACCTTAATGTAGAGCACCAAGTGGATAGTCTTCTCTTTTTCCTCCTTCTTGAAAGAGTGACATCAACCAATTTGAGGCTTCCTTTTTCAAGGTGGTTCTTATGAATGTACATAAGAGAAATGACATATCATTTGTCCAGTAGACCAACATTCTTCCATTTTGTTTGGGAATTGGTCTCTAAGATTTAATTTTTTTTCTTTTCTCTTTCTAGTAGTGGATTCTTACACTGTTTGTCCTTTTGTGATTGACAAACTTCACTCAGCATAATGTTTTCCAGATCAATGCACATGTGGAGGTGTTTCATCATTGTTTTTAAAGATGTGTGGTATTCCATTTTGTGATTATTTTTATCCAATCTTCTACTGATGAGAACTTAAGTTGTTTCCAACTTTGTGTTATTGTGAACTGAGCTTCACCAACTATGTGGGGATCTATTTATTTTCCATATATGTTTCTTATTTCTTTGAGATATATGCTCAGTAATGATATTGCTGGGTCATAAGGTAAAGCATGCTATTGGGACAAGAAAAAAGTAAAGGGAAATAGAGGAGACAACTTAGAGGCAAAGGGCATTTATAGAGGTATAAATACAGGCACGTCCATATGTAAATATATTTATATATGACAAGAGGGACATATGTGTATGTACATATATTATATGTTAAATATTAAGGTAGCACGTATACTTTGGTCTTCTACTCAAGTTCTCCCTCAATTCAAGAACATTTTTTAATATCCTGTCATTCTGTGATGATCAACTTCTCAATATGATCACTGAAGACAAAAATGGGTGCATAGGTAATGAGCTGAAGAAAGCTGATGGTGCCTGGCTATCAAAAGTTATAGCATCTGGCGTTTAAGCACTTGAAGATAAGCAAGCAACCTCTAGCTGGGATGCAACAAAGCCAAGATGGATGAAGCAAGCCACCCTGTATGATCATGAGGTGTCTATGGGATCAGGCATCAAGCATCAAATACCCAGAACAAACAATCATAGTGATGCCAGTGTGTGTTTGTTGAGAACCAAAGCCCATCTGTAGACAGTTGGACATCCCCTCACAGAAGGAGCACAAGGAAAAAATGAGCCAGCCAATGTGCAGTATAGCATGAAGGAAATATACAGCAAATTCTAGCTCTTTAATGCTGCCTGCCCCCCCCAGTATCTTGACCCCAATTGTACCTTACAAATATGGCTAGACTGGAACATATACACTGGTACAAATATGAGCTGTTAGCACATGAATTCCACAGCAGATAAAGCCCACGGGAACAATAATAGGAGTAGCAATACCATGAGAATAGGGAGAAGGTGGGGAGAGAAAGGGGGAAACCAATTACAGTGATCGACTTATAGCACCCACCCCCCTCAAAGAGGGATGAACAACAGAAACGTGGGAGAAGGAAGACAGAAGTAAGATATGAAAATTATGAAGATGGTGTAAGATATGAAAATAATAATAATTTATAAATTATCATGCTTCATGAGGGAAGAAGGATAGGGGAGGGAAAAAATGAGCTGATATCAAGAGCTCAAATAGATAGAAAATGTTTTGAGAAGTATGATGACAACATATACACAAATGTGCTTCAAACAATATATTTATAGATTGTTATGAAAGCTGTAAGATCCCCAATAGAATTATTATTTTTGAATGCATCTTTATTATATTTATTAAATTTGCTAAGTATAATGTTCTTTAGTTTTATCCATGCTTTGAAGTGTTTGAGTGTTTTCATTTGTTGTTGGTGGTGTTGTTGCACTATATTCAACTGTATGAATGTACCAGGGTTTGATTTTTCTTTGTTATATAACCAGGGTTTTGGTTTCTATGTTGTTGCTATTGTGGAAACTGCTGCAACAAACATAGGTGTGCATATGACTGTTCTTGTTGTATTCTTGATTTCTTATGAGTGTATGCCCAATAGAGAAATCGCTGGATCATAAGGTATTTGTATTTGCTTAAGTAAGTGCCATACTGATTTGCATAGTGGTTGTAAAACTGTACATAGTAATTGTAAAATTGTCCCACCAGCAATGTAAAAGCATTCTGATTTCTCCAATTTCAATGCAGAATTTATTATCTTCTGTGAATTTCCTATAAGTGTCAGTGTGAGATGATATCTTATTATTGTTTTAATTTATATTTATCTTATTGCTAATGATCACAAACATTTCTTTATGCTTGTTAGCCACATGCATAACATCCTTGTTATATTGTCTATTTATGTCTTGTATCTATATTTTGATTGGATTATTTGTATTTTTCTTGCTAAGATGTAGTTTTCTATAGATTTTGGAGATTAGCACTTTATCTAATATATTATTACTGAATATATGTTCCCAATCTGATGGTACTCTGTTGTCTCTTTTGATAGTCATTTGAATGTCATTTAAATGTCATAGTTTTAGCAGGTCCCCTTATTTATTTTGTCTTCCAGAGTATAGATAGTTTTATTATGTTTGGTGGTTTATCTATGCCTTGTATTAGAATTCTTAAGTTTTCTCTATTTTTCCTTTGATTGTCTTTTTAATTCTGTGGTTTATATTTAGGTCTTTGATCCATCTTGAGTTTGATTTTTGTACATAATGTAGAGTATGGATGCTGTTTCACTCTTTTGTAGGTGAAGATCCAGTTTTTCCAGCAATCTCTTCCCCACTTAATGTGCTTTATTTTTTGGTTTGTTTTATCATATATTCGGTATCTACCATTACTTGGTAATAATTTGGGACTCTGAATTCTAAACCACTGGTCTTTATAATGATCATTGAACTAGTGCCAGTCTGTTTTGATCACCATGGCTATATAATAGATTTTAAAATCTGGGGGGAAAGTCCTCCCATTTGGTTTCTATTTTTCAATAGTGTTTTATTTATCTTAGGTGATTTTTTTCCCTTCCCATATAAAGTTCATGATTAGTTTTTCCATTTCTTTTTCTTATTTTTAATAATTTTATTGGGGGTTCTTATTGCATTCAATATATCATCTGTATTAAACACATTTGCACACATGTTGCCACATTCATTTCAAAACATTTTCGATTTGAGACCTTGGTATAAGCTCCTCTTTCCCCATCCCTTTTTTCAGATGAATTATTTTATTGGGGGAAATAATCACAATCCATACATACATCAATTGTCTGCAGGCCACATTTGCACACTTGTTGCCATCATCACTCTCAAAACATCCTCCCTCTACTTAGGCCCCCAGTACCAGCTCCCTATATTTCCCTTTCCCCTCCCCCTCCCCCATGCACCCTTAATAATTTACAAATTGTTATTACTTTTTTGCAACATAACACTGTCCAATGTGTCCGTTCACTCACTTCCCTGTTGTCCGTGCCCCAGAGAGGAAGTTATATGTAGATTGCAGAAATTGGTTTCCCCTTTCTACTCCACCATCCCTCCACCCTCCCAGTGTCACCACTCCTACTACTAGTCCTGAGGGAACATCTGTCCTAAATTCCCCATGTTTCCAACTCCAGTGTCCATCCGCTGTTCTAGCTGGACTTCTGTGGGAGGATTAGTTTCACAAACTTTGGATATGTCACCAGTGGAGATCAATCCCTGACAAGCGACAGCATATTTAGTAAAGTAGAACAACTGTTAAAAAATAAAGAGGAAGACCATGAGGATAGTTACATTTTGTTTCAAACCAGCCTGGCCAGTACACTCTATAGGTTGGCAGCAAGTCCTCACTCATACTCCTGATGATATCTACTTAAGATGGGGTTTATTTGGATACATATGAAAGAATGCTGCAAAAAATGTGCTGTCTTCCTCCTGCTATCATGGATTCTGTGATCTGCTGATATATCTCTGCCTCCAAAAACTGTTGATTGTTTCCTAGTCTCCAAGTCCCAGGCAGCCACAAGGTCCGGAAAAGCCTTCAGCATAAAATCTGACAACGAAACAGGACTTAACTACTTCTCCAATTGTGTGAAGCATTTCTCTTGAATAAATATATTTTATATGCATATATAAGTGTCACTGTTTTTGTCTCTGGGAAATCTAGCCTAACACATTTAGTATTACAAGTGGTTCTGGAGAAACAAAATTTTAAAGATGAGTTTTCTATTTTGGTTCTTGCATCTTTTTTCTGAGCCCTTCCCATCCCCTGTTTCCTGGTTCTTGTATCTTATTAGGCCTAAAGACACTGAGATTCTGTGTCTGCCACTGTTTGTAAAAGTGATGCCATTAACCTGTGGTGTCATGTGGCAATGCTAGTACCCAAAATATCACTACCAATTGATAATTTATTGGTGAGAAGAGAGAGTCTGGGTTATTGTATGTTTTCTACTTTTAAGCAATATCTTTTTCCAAGATGTGATGTATTGGAAAGCTTGTTGACTGGAACTACTTACAATAAACAAAATGGTAAATCAAAGAGATGAACTCTGAGCTTCAGAAGCATGGCTTAAATGTCAAAAAAGACTCCAAACTTTCATTTCTGACTTGAAAGAAAGTTTTACTTCTTCTAGCAAAAGAACTGATATTTCTGATAATCACACTCAGAGTCTTATCCTATGAGTAGGTGAAGCAAAATACCAGCCGACTTCTCAACTTAGAATTGTGTCTGGTGTTACAGTGAAAGCACTGGCTGGGAATAAATGAGCCCTCGAAGCTTAGTATGGGGACACATCAACTGATAATCAGAAAGACCACTCCAGCAACCAGCCCACCTTTCCTGTTTTAAGAGATTAATCAACTATCAGTTAAATCATTGTTCCCTCCACCTGTGCTTGAAGAAATTACGTCAAATGTACATGCTAAAATGGGGCCTATATCTAGAACATTTCTTGAGGCAGATGCCTTATGAAATATTGCTGTAAGTTGTTAAGAAACTCTCTCATTATCCATCATTATTTCCCAACTTATAACTATACCTAAGTCACAGTGAATTGTTTTCTCAATCTATAACAAGATCTAAGTCACAGTGAGTCCTTAAAGGTGTAGTAAAGATGGTGGCTTAGGAAGAGGCACACTATAGTCATAAATAACAGCTAGATTTTTCTAGTAAGGAAACCTGGAGAATACATCTGAGCATGTTTATTATCATTGTTGAAAAAAGGTACAAGGAACATAAGGTTGCGTCAGTCACAGTTTGTTCACATGGGATCACTAAGCATAGATTCTCCATTCAATGTTTCAGATTAAGAGGTTAGGAAAGGATCTAATAGTTTATTTGCTTGGCTCACTGAAACATAGGTTGCAAGGTGGCCTACAAAAGGTCAGGTCAAAGTACTAGCCCTACCTTGGTATATATTGTAGAAGCAAGTTTCCACAATTTTAAGGAATTAGTATGGTAGCATGAATTTATCAGGAAAACCCATAAATGTACAAATGGAGTGCTCTGAGGGCATACCTATTACCAGAACTATGAACAGCAAATTTATGAAGGGACTCTTAATATCTCTGAAGACTCCTGTGAATGATATTTTATTTCAGCCAAGTTTGACAGTCCTAATCAAATTCAGATACCTCTCTGCAATAGAGGTAGTTGGGCTTTATCAGAGTAGGGATCAACTGACAACAGAATAATTGACAATGACCAGTGGGCATGGCTACCATAATGAACAAAAGAGTCGAAGCAATATTCAGAATAGCCTGACTTGTATGTACTTACAGTGTTACTATTCAGGTAGGGTGTCCGGAGGAGAGAAATGGTTGGGAAACCTATTAAATACTTACTTTTTTGTATAAGCAGAATAATTCTAGATCAGGTAAACAACATTTTAACTTGAATCACCGGAAAAGAAAGTCACGTCCCCTCCATTCACTCCCAGATTTAAGGCAATTTACAGACCTAAAACCAATTGAATGAAGGGGAGGTCAGGTCCTTTTGGGGAAGGACCCTGCTTCATTATCAAAGGTTTATGCTGTTAGTTTCTCTCCTAACCTGCCACTACCTGTGGTCTTTTACAAAGTAAAGAGTAAAGTTCACTGGGGAAGAAGAAATTTGGGATTACTGGACAATGACCCTGAATCAACACTAATTCCAAGGGACCCAAAATGTTTTGAAGACCAGCAGCCAGACTGTTGACATGTGGAGGTCGAGTTATCAATTGAGTCTTAACTCAACTTTGTCTCACAGAGAATTTAGTGGGTCTCTAAAGTCATTCTGTAGTAATTTCCCCAGTCTCAGAATGATTAATTCAGGGCCCCTCAAACTTTTTTAAACAGGGGGTCAGTTCACTGTCCCTCAGACCGTTGGATGACTGTACTATAGTTAAAAAAAAAAAAAACTATGAACAAATTCACTGAGGATCCAGGATGAGTTCACTGCTAGGCTGGATAGCAGTGGCGGCAAAAACACCTGACGGGCCAGATAAATGTCCTTGGTGGGCCTATGTGGCCCGTGGGCCATAGTTTGAGGAACCCTGGAATTGAAATAGACATTCTCATCAACTGATAAAACCTATGCATTGGATCTCTGTAATGTGGTAAAAGGATTAGTATGGTATAAAAAGCCAAGTAGAAGTCAATAGAACTCTCTGTTCCTTGGAAGGCCCTTAATGAGATGGACTGACACAGTGACTGCAACACTGACCTCAGGCATAGGAACAATCGTGAGGACGGGACAGAACTGGACAGTGTTTCATTCTGCTGTGCACAGGGTGGCTACGAGTTAGCACTGATTGGATAGCAACTAACAACAACAACAACTTCCTAGGAAAACAGTAAATCAAAAACAATACAACATTCCTAGAGGAATTATGGAGATTAGTGCCACTCTAAAGGAAATGAAGGATGTAGGGGTGGTGACCCCCACCCCCATATCCCTATTTAACTCACCTACTTGGCCTGTGGAACAACAAAAGATAGATCTTGGATAATGAAAAGTGATGGCACCAATTGTTCCAGAAGGAGTTCCATTGCTTGAGGAAATTCATGTTTCTCTTCATGACTGATGTGGAATATATTGATCTGGCCAAATATTTTCTCAATTCCAAGTTTGAAGGTCCACCAGAGGTCATTTGTGTTCAGTTTTCTAGGGAAGCAAGACAATTTCATGACTTTCTCCATACTTTATAATTTTTTTTAGTGCCAATATGGCACTTGTAAATATATTTGAGTAGAGTTTAGCCTTTCAATCAGGTCACAGCTTTATGACCTTTTTGGAAGGTGAGACCAAGATAAATGGCTCTCTTGAGGCTGGCTCCTCTTTCTGCCTTCACCTTACTGTTAGTGAGCCACGCTTTGACCTGCCAGAGACCTGGAGATGCATTCACTACCATTGGATCCATGTAATATTGATATTCCTGCATTCTGCATCATTACAGATGGTTTGCGAGTCTGAAGAGGGACTATGGACTGGTAGCAGTCTTATGGACTTGAGATCCTTATATGCATTTATTTCTTGATCAAAAGCTTTTTCTTATACCTCTGCTGAGATACCTATCTCCCAACAACAAAAAAACAAACAGATTTTCCCCCAATCCATGTGTTTAAAGTTTTTTTTTTGTTTCTTGTTTTTTTTTTTTTTTTTACAAAACAACCTTATCACCTTCAAAGTACAGTCCATTACACATAATATATTTGTCTAATCTGTGATTCCATTCTGGGAAACACTTTTCAAACTCATCTGTTTAAATGGCTGACAGGAACTCCCTCATTTTTTCCCTCACCTCTTCAATGTAGCCAAATCAGTATCCTTTGATGTTCCTCTACATTAATGGAAGCAAAAATAAGTCACATGGAGCAAGGTCAGGTTAGTAAGGTGTATGGGGCAAGGGAGGCATGCCGTTTTTGACCAAAACTCGCACAATGAGATAGCTGCATGAGCGGATACATTGTTGTGGTGGCAAAATCAGTCCCCGGGCTGCCATAGATCAGACCTTTTGTTTTGTTTTTTAGTTTTGTTTTTTGGGCATCACTGGCCTCTGGTGGTGGGAGTAGAAGGCCCAGCCTTTGCTCCTGTTGAGCCGCTGCTGGAATTGAACTTCCATCCCAGTGGGTCGCAGTCCCTCGCACAACCATTATGCTACCGGGGCTCAGCCCACAAATCAGACCTTTTTGTCACACACTGTTATGCAATATTTTCAGAACCTCTAAATAGGAAAGTTGATTAACATCTAGTGGAATGAACTTCAAATGCACTATATTTTTGTATGCTTAGGAAGTTGATGATGTCCAGAACAAGGTTTTTCATCACTTGACATTTCACCTTTTTTGAAAAAGAAAACAACTCTTGAGTTTTTTCCCATTGTCCTTATAAGCTGTGTTCAACATTAAAGCAGATTATGTGACATTTTTCTTGAGTGTGAAATAAAATTTTATAGTTGCATGCTGTTTGCTTAAAAAAACCAAACCAAACCAAAAGTGTGGTTTGAGGAAATGTGCTTTTGCCAAAAATTCACTGTGACCAGAGTGAACCTTCCCAGAGGATGACACTGTGTGTACTAACTCAGAGCTTGCGTACTGGAAACAAAATGTGTACTATGAAAGTTCCTCTCTGCCCAGAACAATTCTGGGTTTTCTTAAAATGGTCTGTATGATATCAGGAACAGTGGGATGTGAAAAAACAAACATACTGGATGAAAAAGCGGCCCCAATGTTTGTGGTCTTCATACTGGACAAAGTGCTGTCCTCCTCCTAGTCTGTACCAATGGTCTCATGCGGAATTCCTTGTGATTGTTGCTCTGAGGAAACTAGAACACACACTTGGTTTCATGATATGCAAGGATCACTGGAAAGTGGACAGGAGGAGTACTACAGTCCCTTTCTGGGACCTCCCTGAAAGGCAGTGATGAAAGAAAATGTGCAATGTGCAATAACTCAAACAGAACACCTGACTGTTCATCTTACTTGGAAGGAGAAATAGCCAACTGTGTGAGTGTCTATAGAGTCATGGATTGTAACCAATGGTTTGGCTGGATGATCAGCGACTTATAAGGATAATGACTGGAAAATATGTTATGAGGAGGTGTGTGGAAGAATGATGCAGTTCGTTCTCTCTAAATGGACAAAGAGGTGAAAATAATTGTGCCTTGTGTCACCAAATACTTATATCTGTAAGAAGGATTTTATCAAGCAAGTGGATAGCATGACAAGATGGACACGTGAATAAATTGAACATTATGGCAAGAAGGAGGCTACACATGGACTTTCACTTACTAAGTCTGACTTGTTTTTGCCACTACTGATTGCCCCACTTGCCAGAAACACAGGTTAATATTTAGCCCATGATATGGTATCATTCATTGTAGATATCAACTAGAATCTCAGAGGCAGGTTAGTTAAATAGGACCATATCCATTATGGAAAATGTAGTGTTTTGCTCTATTGAGAAAAGATTCTTGATATACTTTACCTTCCCTGCATACAATGTTTTCTGGAAAATACCATCTGTGAACTTACCCACCAGCAAGGTATCCTATATATATAATCACATCAGAACAAGGGACTCACTTCATAGGAAATCATATGCAGTGCTTAGCCTATACACATGATATCCACTGTTGTTGCTATGTTCCACATCATCCTTAGGCATTTGACTTCATGTTGTTGTTGTTGTTAGTGTCATCAAGTCAGTCCTCAAATTGTGATCCTGTGAATGAGACAATCCACAGTCCTGTACCATCCTCACCATCATTCCTATGTCTGAGCCCATTGATGCACCCTTTGTTCAATCCCCTTGTTGAAGGCCTTCCTCTTTTTTCATGCTCTTTCATTGACTGAAAAGGGACTGGTCTCTCCTGACAATATATACAAAATATTTAGTCAAAGCCTTGCCATTTTTTGCTCTAAGAAACATGCTGGCCTTATTTCTTCCAATATAGAGTAGTCTGACCTTTTAGTATTACCTGGCACTTTCAAAATTCTTTTCTAGCACCATTATCTAAATGCATCAATTCTTCTGTTGTCTTCCTTATTCAATGTTTGAAGTGCACATACATGTGATGCAATGTAGAATACCATGGCTGAGGTCAAGCAAACCTTAGTCCTCAAAGTAACACCATTGCTCTTCAATAAGTAGGTCTTATGAAGCAAATTTATGAATGTAATATATCATCCAATCTCTTTGCTGCTTCCATGACAATTGATTGTGGATAGAGTAAGACACAATCCTGGATTACTTCAACCTTTTCTCCACTCGTCATGATGTTACCTGTTGGCCCGTTTGTGAGGATTTGTATCTTCCTTACATTGAGTTTTAATTTATACTGAAGGCTATAATCCTTGATCTTCATCAGTAAGAACTTTGATTCCTCTTTACTTTCAGCAAGCAAGTTTGTGTCATCTATAGCCCACAAGCTGTTAATACACATTCCTCCAATTGTGAGGCCACATTATTCTTCAAATAATCCAGATTTTCTGATGATTTTGTCAGCATATAGATTGAATACATAGCATAAGAGGATACAACTTTGATGCACATCTTTCCTGATGTGATTTTTTTTTAAAAAGTATTCCCTTGTTCTGTTCACACAACTGACTCTTGAACCAGGTGCAAGTTCTGAATAAGCACAAGGAAATGTTCTGGAATTTCCATTATTCTCAAGGTTATCCAAAATTTATTATGGTCCACACCATCAAACGTCTTGAAATGCAAGTAACCTTCTTTCTGGTATTTTCAGCTTTGAGCCCAGATCATCTGACACTCGCAATGATATCCATTGCCCCACATCCTCTTCTGAATCTGCCTTAAATATCTGGCAGTCGCCTGTCAATGCACGCCTGCTGCTGCCACCACTTGTCTGGTAGTTTCCAGTCCTGTGGGGGCTTGAGTGTTGCTGTGAATCTGGGAGCGATGATGCTGGAAGCTATGTCACTGTCATTTCAAATGTCAGCAGGGTCACCCAAAGTAAATAAGTTGCAACCGTGATTCCAGACTAAGAACGCACAATGAAAAATACCACGCTTTTCGGCTCCCCACTTCAGAAGAAGATGACGCTGAAAGCCTTATGCATAGCATCAATACTTTGCCAAATACTGAAAGCTGCCTATATAGAACTATGGAATTACCCTCTAAAGAAACCAATGCAATGCCTGCTATGTGTCAATATTTTGTAGGGTTGGTGCACCGTTCTCCATGTGGCTGTTTATTCCCTAAACCATTGGAAAAAAATGAGTGTGGTTTCTCTAATAGGGAGGATTCACAAGTCTAGGAACCAAGGAGTGGAAATTAGTGTTGTACTATTCACTATTACTCCTAGAGACACACTCACAATATTTTTGCCTTCTCCCCCTGTAAATTTATTCTTTTCAGGTCTGGAGATCCTAGTTCCTATGGGAGGAACACTCCCATTTGTACATACAACTCTAATGCTATTGAATTGTAGGTTAGAAACTCTTCGTGACAGTTTTGGGCTTCATATAATCTGCACCTAAGGAAAAAGGGGTGTCACTGTAATGAGTGGTGTGATTAATCTTGATTATCAAGGGGAAATTGTATTGGTATTACATAATAAAGATAAAGAAGATTATGTCTGAAATCTTGGATATTCCTTATGTTACCTCTTAGAGATATTATGCCATGTTATTAAAATTGCAGGAGTAGTGAATTATAAAATGTGTCTCTTCTAGCCAAAGTCTCTAACTTCTACCAAACATTTTTCCTTGCATGGGTCTGGTAAGAAGATATGGGGAGATACTGATATAATTCACTTGTGAGTAATTGTGAACAGGAGTCAACCAATTGTCATCATGCTGTGTATAAAATGAGCCTTCTAACAAGCAGGAGGAGTGATCTAATTATCAGCAATAACCAAGAGTATAGCATGTCCGCTGGCTGATCTGGAGATCCCTGTGATCTCCATTGAACTCTCTGGGTCCTCTGATTTCATCACAGGAGGAGACGCAGAATCACAGCCAGAATAAGAAGCAAAATGGTGGACTTCCCAACCCACAAAGCAGTAAAGCTCTGGGTGTCTGTAGAGGAGGTTGACTTGCAGAGTAAAGAGCCTTTGTGCACTTAATTGAGGAAATTGGACTTGCTGACCCACAGAAATGGAGCTGGGTACCTTTGGGATGAGGTTTCCAGGAATGGGGTGCCTCTGGGCACTTAATTCTGAAAGTGGGGCTTGAGCCACAGAGCTTATACTGAATGCCTTCAGGTTGAGGTATCTAGCAGATGGTATGCCCTTTGGGCATTTATAGCAGACTTAACAAAACATTGTAACATGTCCTAAACAACTCAACTCTGAGCATTTCTCACTAGCATTGCAACTTGCTAACTTCCTGAATAAAACCTTTCATCGTGAATTTTGCTTGTGAATTCTTTGAGGCCATGGCAAATGATGTTAGAAGAGAGAGAATAATAATTCTGACAACATAAAAATAAATAGTTAGAAAGGGATAATTCAATTCAATATGACTACTGATGGCCCAGATCCTTGAGGAATGAAGTTTTGGGTCACATTTCTAGGTAAAGAACCACAGCAACTGTGCTACTGATGGAGGGAATTCACTCACACTTTTTAAAGAGGGGGTCAGTTCATTGTCCTTCAGACCATTGGAGGGCAGGACTAAAGATTAAAAAAAAAACTATGAAAAATTCACCTCAGGGCCGGGATGAGTCAGCTGTTAAGCAGGACAGCACCGGCACGCTGGGTAAATGTCCTCGGCGGGCCACATGTGGCCCGCGGGCCATAGTTTGAGGACCCCTGGAATACAGAATGAGTGGTATTAAAAGGTAACTCTAAATACCATCTGCAGCCATATGACTAATGCAGAGATAAAGACTGTAATTTTTAAAAGCTATTCTTGGTGATTTGTTCATTTACAAGAGCTAAGATTTAAATGGAGTTTGTGTTTTTTTCATCTGAATATGTTACCAATATCCTGGTAGATTCAAGTATGACTTAATTGTTATCTTTTTGTAGAATATATATGATTAAGATGTGTATAGGTGGCATGTTGACAAGAGATAGACTTTGAAAAGTCACCATGGTCTGATAGGATTCTCTGTGATTTGGTAATTTCTCACCTTTGCTTATAAGGTGCCTGATAACATTTTCTTGGGCATGTGGCTTACTTTTATATCTTTAAAGACGACACAGTAGAGAACTAGCTTCTATAGCTCCTTTCCATTGCCAAGGCTTCTGTATATGGTCTCTTGGGACATGTGTCAGAGGTCTGGAATATTGCACGCCCATCCTGGGAGTTATCCAGCCTGCCATAACATCGGATCTGATACCTCTCTGCCCCTACTTGCTTAGGATCTCTTGACTTCCCAGTTTCCCAATCCCAGACAGCCACATGAGTAATATTTGACAAGCAAACTTGACTTCTCTGCTTCTGTAATTGTGCCTGTTTTCTTGATAGAATTTTTTCTTTTTATATCCATATCTAGGTGTTTTGTATTTCTAGAGAATCCAGCCTAACATAGCTCTCAACAAGAGTAGTTGACACGTGGGCTGAAATAACAAGTTCCAATAGACCAGTTGGGAGCAGGGACAGGACTGGGCAGTATTTCGTCTGCTGTGCATAAGGGTTGTTATGAGTTGGGATCACCTTAGCAATACCTCAAGACAGTCAAACAGACATCATTGTTCTCAGATTTCAAAGAGCTTTAGGAAGTCTTTGCGATGCTGTGAATTTGGAATTAGGCAGTTAATCCAAAAAAGGTCAGCTGTTCAAAACCACCAGCCACTTTAAGGAACAAACATGAAACTCTTTGCCTTGATAAAGATTTACAATTCCAGAAATTCTAGTTCACACTTTTACTCTGCCATATAGCGTCACTCTGAGCTGGAATAGGTCCCATGACAGTGGGTTTTCTATGTAGCTTTATTTTTATATAATTTACATAGCATAAACTTCACTCATTTAGACTGTATTCCATGTTTTAGTATATAGTTAGAGTTGTCCAACTAAAACCATAATCTAATTCTAGAATGTTTTCATCACTCCAGAAGGAAGCCTTGTGTCCTATAGCTGTTTAAAAACATTTTTTATGAATTTGTTATATGTTATTCATAACATATATGTTAACATATATGTTAAATGTTATTCATAACATTTGTTATGAATTTTTGAAAATCCACAGAACAGATCAGTTTTAACTTAAACAATTAATACACATGTCATTTCATGTCATTGATTGCTGAGTTATACTCAATTAGTATGTCCCTTTCGGTCATAATGTCGAATATGATATATAATTCTGGATTTTACATCTGTGACTGTGGTCTCATTTTGAAGGACATTACCTGCTAATAAACAAGAGCAGGATGAGATTGAGTTCTGATCTTACTAGAAGTATGAATTGTAGCACACTCTCTATTTAATGATTATCTTAATTATTAGTACTTCAAATGGATGTAAGGAATTATATACTACAGCTGAGAGAATAAGGAAAAGCCTCACTGATTAAGATTAGTCTGAGGCCAATACCTACTGGAAACATCTTGTCAGAGGGCCCAGGTCATCTATGCATAAATAAGATACAGTCCAGGGGTGGAGAATAGATTATTACATTGGCATGAAATGTGATTGCACCATGTAATTCCCACCCAATGACCTTTCCTTGCACGGATTTAATAAGAAGGTCAGGGATAATACCAAGAGGCCTGTGAGTAATTGTAAACAGGGTTCCCTGCAATGCCATACTGCTTCAGAGAAAATTGGTCCACTGAGAAGCAGAGTGTGAATGGATTATTGGCAAGAGCCAGGATTAGAGTATGTTCTTTGACCCAGTGTCGGCGTGCTCCTATTATACCTTTGGCTTTTGGAATAAACTTCACTGACCACTGCATGACACATTTTCTTGAACTTGTGTGAGTTCTTTGGGAGGCTGCAGCAATTTGCAGAACCCATGGAAGTGAGGAAATATTCTCAATGGGGAAATGGAGGGTGGGGAGAGGAAATGGAGAAAACTAGCATCTTACAAGAGTTGGACTTTGAGGCTTTTTCAATCTCCAATTTCTTAGGCCTAGTTTGGTATTAATTCTTATAAAAGAAACTAGTATTATAATTGCAATTCCTACAATGTAATATCACTCTTTCCACTTTCTGTGTTTTTTTTTTGTTTGTTTTCATTTCTGATATGTCCTGCTTTCTGGATATGAGGGGTGTTTTTTAGAAATTCTGAAAATATTATTGTATTTGATTTTGCTGAAGTTTGCATAATGTTTGGTGTTCTTGAAAACTACTGATTTGAATGCTTTCTTTTTTTGATCATCGCAAATATAGATTTATTTCAATTAGAAATAAAACAGTTTCTGGGAATCCAGGACAGTTGATCCCTTCAAGAACAGTGGTGAGAGTGCTGATACCAGGAAGCTGGAGGAAAGGTGGAGTAGAAAGGGGGAACTGATTATAAGAATCTACATAGAACTTCTTCCCTGGGGTATAGATAACAGGGAATGGTGAAGGGAGACATTGGACAATGTAAGATATGACAAAGTAATAATGATTTATAAATTATCAAGGGTTTATGAAGGAGGGGGGAGCAGGAATGGAAGGGAAAATGAAGAGCCCCCAATAACAGGATTAAAAAAAGAGATAAAACACTTTCATCTTCCCAAAGAGCATGCTGTCCAAAGCATCGACAGTCACAAGGAACGTGAACATTTAAAAATATAGTGTGTGTAATTTATAAAGATGTTGAAGCCCATATATTAAAATAGACATAGATTATAAAACTGACTCATTTATTTGGCTTTTGCAATTTTATTCCTTTAACATTGATCAATAAGACAAGGATCAACAGTGTAATATTTATTAGCTACCTTATGGCAACTATCACTAAACATTTTAAGCTGTATCTAAAGCACAGCTTCATATGCTTTTCTGGAGGCTTTTTTCTTTTTAGGTATTTGGAATTCATCAACTTGCAACCAAAACAAAACAAACACTCCATTTTACTTGGTTTAGAAAAAGTTGGCAATCACCCATTCCTAGACAAATCCAATTGTCGCAATAGTGTAGAACTGGGGAATGTGTCACTCTGTAGTACATAGGATCGCTATGAGTTGAAAGTGATCCATCTACGGCCATACCACCTTGAACACGCCAGATCTCGTTTCTCACAAAAGACTCAAAGGCATCTCACAACAGGCAAACTCCTTATAAAAAAGAAAAAAGAAAATAAATTCCAGTTCCAACTCACTGCTATGGAGACAATTCTACCTCACACAAGGCGGGTTCATAAGACTCTTGCACTCTATGGGAGTAGAAAGCCTCATCTTTCTTGTGTGGAGCAGTTACCTACACAGTGTATAACCATTTTGCCACCAGCACACCTATATTCAAGATATCTTAGAAGATAAAAAGCCTAACTTTAAAAAAGCATAACTTATAATTTGGAATCATCACAGTAACCATCTTCCTAAAACAGATTAGAAGTCAATTCATAAAATTGTAAAGGTCAGCAAAACATATTCACATACTATTAGTTGAAAATTATTACTCCCTTGGGACAGATGATGAATTAGGCACTTACAGCTCTTATAAAATTCTATAGACCAATTGTTTCGAGCCTAATTCTACATATGTTGCCATCGACATTTTCTAAACATTGATTTTTTTGTTTGAACCCTTGATATCAGCTGCCTTTCCCCCTCTCTCCCCCTCCTAACCTCGTGATCCTTTGATACCTAATAAATTATTATTGGTTTTACGTCTTCCATCAACCACTGTCTCCCTTCATCCTAGAGGTTGTTTGTTTCTGGGATTATGCCTTGAGCATTGTGATCAGTTTTGCCTTCCCCCTCCTCTTCACCACCCTCTCCCAACCTTCTTCCTACATTCCTGGTATTGCTTCTTCCAATTCTGTTCCCGAGAGGTTTTTCTGCACTGGATTCCATGTGTTGTATCAACAGCTCATATTTGTACCAGTGTATGTGCTACAGTATAACCAGAACTGAAAGGCAGGACTGAAGTTATGATAGTGGGGGATGAGAAAGCCTCAAGGAACCAGAGGGATATCGTGTGTTTCATCAGTGCTATACACTCCCTTGATTATCTCATCCTTTCTTTGTTACCCTTCTGTGAGGGCATGGCCCATTGTCTAAAGATGGGCTTGAGGGTCTGTCCCCCCATTCTCAACAATATGATTTCTGTTTGTTTGGGGTCTTCTGGTACCTGTTATCTGATTTTTGCTGACACCTCATGATCACACAGGCGGGTGTGTTTCTTCCATGTGGACTTGTTGCTTCTCTGCTTGATGGACACTTGCAGCCTAAGAGGGTATTATAGATTTTATGAATAAGTCCTTTGTCTTTTGTGTCATTGCTAAAAATCCTCTCCCAGCCGGTGGGTTCTTTTATTACTCTCTTGATGAAATCTTTTGACTCACACAGGTGTTTTACGCTTAGCATATACCGCTTGTCGATTTCGGCTTCATCTGTGTGTGCACCCTTCTCTAGTTCAGTTAACCTTATGTCAAGGTTCTTAGGTTTGTCCTGATGCTTTGTTGAGGGCCCTGATAGTTTGGGGTTTTACTTCTGGGTATTTGGTTCACTTTGAGTTTGTTCTTGTGCATGGTTGAGATAAGGGCATCTATCTCCCATTTTATGCTTTGAGGGCCCTTGTCAAAGATCAGTTGTCTATAAGCTGTTGGTTTTATTTCTGGGTTTTCTGTTCTTTTTCATTGGTCTAAGTATGTAACTGTCATTATATTGGTCCCATGCTGTTTTGACCACTGTGGCTGTGCAGTACAGGTGTTAAAGTCAAGTAAAGGGAACTCTCAGACTTTGTCCTTCTTGCAAAGTTCCCTACAAATTCTGGGCTTCTTCCTTCTTCATATGAAATTGGTGATCAGTTTTTCCAATTCTTTGAAGAAGGTTGTTGGTACTTGAATCAGGATAGCATTAAAATTACACAGCGCCTTGGGTAAAATTCACATATTGAGTTTTCAGTTCCATGAGCATGGGATATTCTTCCATTTGTGGAGACCACTTTTGGTTTCCTGTAGTAAGGTCCTGTAGTTTTCCTTGTCTAAGTCTTCTTTTTGGCTAGATATATTCCTAGATATTTCAGTTTGCTCTTAACTTTTATGAAGGGTTCTGCCTTCTTGATCACCTCTTCTGTGGTTTTGTCCTACGTATATAGCAAAGCAATAGACTTCTCTTTGTTGATTTTGTATCCTACCACTCTTCCGTATCACTCTTTTGCTGCCAGTACTACTACTGTGGAGCTTTGGGAGATTTCAATTATAGAATCATGTCTTCTGCAAATAACGGTAGTTTTACCTCTTCTCTCCCAGAGTTCTCTTATCTTCCCGCTGATTTAACATTGCCCTGATTTTTATTTTTACTTTTCTTTTGCAATTGGAAGGATTGTTTTATTGACTCGGTTATAGTTTCTGGAGGTTTTGCAATAGCATATCAGGGCTAGAGATCGTCTTTTAATGGACAAATAGAGGTTATTAATATTCTGAGTTCTTATCATATGTGCACTCATTTCTGTCATCTTGTATCATTTGTGTTGCATGTTTTCCTATCTCCCTTCATATTGGTGTGCTGTGTTTGTGTGTGGGGTTTCATTCTTGCCTTCTTTTCCCTCTGAGATCATGTTATCTTGGTAATTGTTATTGGCATATTCGCTTCTGTGTGGAGTTGGACTATATGGTGATCCCCTGCTTAGGTTTCCTTCCACTGTTGGGTTTTGTTTTTGTTGATCTCCTTGAGGGTGTTGAAGTATGTTGCTGTTTTGGAAGAACTGGGTGCCATGTTTTCAGGAGACTGAGGGACTCTGAGTCCTTTCTCCATGTGACTGATCAGAGTGTTTTCCGGGGCCACCTGTGATCTATGATGGCAAGTCAGGCTGCTGTGCAGGTGATGTGTCATGGCAACTCAGAGGCCAGAGTTGGTGTGTGGCTTCAGAGGGTGTGCTGAATCCAGTGATTGTAGGTATGCCAATGGTCCAGGTTGAGTCAGGTCTGCAGTGTAGGTGCAGTGTGTTCTGAACTGTTAGGCCACAATTTTCAGATAGAATGAGTTTTGGGCTTGGGCTGTGTTTTTCAGCCCCGGACTTTTCTGTTTTGTTTTTTTTTTAAATCCTAGAATATGCTCTGGTGATCTCTGTTCTGCCTATCTTTTTATGCTACTGACATGCTAATAGATCAGGACCAGGTTTCTGGTAGTTTACATTTAAAGCTATGCAAAGGAACACAGCCTGACATTTTAAGCAATTTTTCAAAAATGTTTTTCTTCTTATAATGGGTGTGGAGGTCATGTGCTTATGCTAATGTCATGATTGAGATGTAGGGGTGGAGTCTAGCCTGTTAATCTGGAGATAACCTTTGAGTAGCCAATGAGGCCTCTGTGTGGGCATGGCTTTCTCTTGATATATCTGGGAAATCTCGCGATATTTCCCCCATGGAGATGAGAAGTGATCTTTCCAGTTGTTGGGAGCTAGTCTTAGAGATGATGAATCACGGACAAGATAAGATGGCAGCGTCCAAGGAGCTGAAGGAACCATAGGAGAGACCACATGGCTTTGCCCTGATGGAGCTGGATCTCTAAAGTTGAAGAAGTCACCTGGAGACCCTTGCCGGCGATGAGTTGCTTCTACTACCACTGGATGCTGTTGGTGGACCCTGAGTCCTGGAAGCGAGGAGCCATGAGGGGACCCCTGCCAGCACCTGGACTCTGCACCCACTGCCCTGTGACTTCATGAATTGGAAGGAGACATTATAGATAGGTGTCAAGCATATGGACTAATATTGGACTTATGACTTTGTACTGGACTGGATTGGGATGCTTTCTTAATGTCCTATTCCTCTTATATATAAACCGTACCCTTATATCCATATGCAAGTCTATGTATTTGTTTCTCAAGTTTACCCAGACTAACACAATGGGTTTGTGGCATTTCCAGGTATTAGGGCTAACCTAGCTGTTTCCTAGGGAAGTGAGACAAGATTAGCTGAGTGGTTTGGGGGCAAACTCGATCTGAATTATACACTGGCTGCACTACTGTGTCATTCCAGGCACTCTTGCACAGCTATGTCGTGGGTAAATATGCCATGTGCTCCCATATTACTGCAAGTTAGTGGCTAATTATCATTACTCACACTGGCAGGCAAGGAGCTAGGGAGAGGTGGTAAGGGGATTTCTGATGTAATACTTTCATCTTTGGTTGTAGAGGGAGAATCTATGAGCAGGGTGGATAGCAGAAATGGTAACTCCAGTGTGAAGTCTTGTGACTAGTTCTTGGAGGTTCTCTGTGAGCCTGGAATTATGATCACCTTTAGACAGCAGCCCGGGGAAATTACTACACCTTGCAAGTCTTGTACCCTGGGTGTAGGAAGGAGTGGCAGTCACTGTACCAGTGAATCTGGGGAGAAATTAGCAGAGCCCACAGGCAGCCTCAGTAAACTTAAAGCATTTCAGTGAGTTCTGGAATTGCTACAGGGGCAAAAATTGCAGGAGGAGGTCTGAACCAGATCCTAGTACACTGAATTTATTTTTATCAGCCAGTCTCTCAATATTGGCCTGCGTGCTTCATTATTTTCTGAGCTAACAACAGGAGCAATGGGCAGGTGATTCTACCTGAATGCCATCACAACTCTTCCTCCCCCTCTTATTCTTTTTGTAGTCGCGCTATGTCAGCCATATCATTATGCTTGAACAAGTTAATGTAGCTACATGATTCCTATAATCCTTTCTGAATAACTAAGCAGAAAGTTGTATCTACAAACAAAATGTTCCCACTCTTAAGAGTAAGGAGCAATATAACACTACGATTGTGGCAAATCCATGAGTAGATAATGACATCTTCTGTCTCCATCAATTTTGTTAAGCAATATTCCAGACCCAAGTGTATATAAAAGATCCCATAAAATCCTTTAGGTCTACAAGTGCATATGCTATACATTTTAATAAATGCAAATAATGCTGCTTTTACCCTAGGGTTATCCAACAATCCAAGAAAATTCAATGAGACAAAGTTTATGCATGCTCTTCCATTCACCACAATTTTGTGGCTTGGAGGGCCTGAAACAATGCTGCATTTTAGAGCAGGTTGGTCTTGGGAGACAGGAGAAATGAGTGGTTTGGGGGCCAACTGGATCTGAATATCACTGCCACTCTTCAATCTATTCTTCCTGTTCATTTACTGAGAGATCTGCTCATTCTGGCAATTTGTATGTTTTAGAGAAAATAAGTCTAATTATCCAGAGTATTAGCATTCCTTCCAAAATAAAATGGTAAGCAAGATCCTCATAAAGTGCCTGTACTATTTC
Organism: Nesogale talazaci; assembly: GCA_004026705.1. Taxonomy (NCBI): domain Eukaryota; kingdom Metazoa; phylum Chordata; class Mammalia; order Afrosoricida; family Tenrecidae; genus Nesogale; species Nesogale talazaci. The sequence continues at coordinate 139,894 of PVJH01001799.1, read as the reverse complement.
CACCAATACTCACTGTGCCATGCCAGCCAACATATTTGCTCCAGGGGCTTCCTTCAGGAAGGCAGGACACCTGAATATTTTCAATAAGTTACCCCCAACTGCCAGGTCTAACTTTGTGAATAATTCTGGAGCTATACTTTACATAACATACAACTTAACCATTCAATCATATTAGGAAATTTTGTGGAACCATCACCACAATTAATTTCAGAACATTTTCATCCCCAACTCATTTTAATAGCTCTGCATTTCCCCGATCCTCCCTTGCCATGCCACTAGGCAATTATCCATTCAGTTATTGTCTCTATTGATCTATCTATACTGGATTTCATATACAGAAAATTATAGAAACACAAACAGGAAGCAAGAAAACAAACAAACATACATTAAAAGCCAACCAACAAAAATAAGTAGGTAAAACATAGAAAAGTCTCAATCGAGAAGAAAGCAGAGAATATTAAAACAAAAATAACTTTCAAATGGTTCAAAGGGAGATAAAATGATAAAGTGAATTGTGGCAGATGTAGTTAGGTTAAAATTTAGTACCTTATCATTTGATCTCTTTGTGCCCCATTTTAAAATTGTCTGATAACAAGGTTATTCACATCCCTTGATTATTGTGAGAGTAGATTCATTAGAGGCTTAATCCATGTCAGGACATTGCAAATGGATTTTGGTCTTCCACTGTCATCCATACCTATCTGCAAACTCGATGTTTGCGTTTTAAGCTTTCAAACCAATTTCTCTTTCCAATTTGGATTTTAATGTTTTTCTTTTGTTTTGATTTGTTTTGGAGGGCATCACTGCCCACTGGTAGTGGTGGGAGCTACCCAGCCTTGCTGCTGGTGTTGGATTTTACTATTGACAATCCTTGAATCACACAGGCGTTGGTGCTACAAGAATTTGGATGTAGTTGATGCCTTCGTTATTTGGCTAATGAAGATTGTAAGACAATCTTTTTTAGGGGGGGGCATCACTGCCCCCTGCAGGTCATGGGAGCTACCCAGCCTTGCTTCTTGAGAGCTGCTGCTGGATTTGAACTGCCAAGTCCGTGGGCCACAGTCCCGCACTCAACCACTATGCCACCGGGGCTCAGCCCCTATAAGACAAACTTTTAACACCCAAGATAATCTTTCTGATAGCTGGACACCATCTGTTTTATTCACACCCTTTTCAATAACAATAATGTCTTTAACAATCTCTTCATAAGAGTAATCAGTGTAATACATGTACATGTAATAAGAAATATTTGGTCTTAGATTGGTGCTAGAACTAAGTGCAAGCCAAAATCCATTCATTTATCTATGATTTACATAGACTTCTGGTTCAGTCTAAAGTTATTACTATCATTTTATGACAGAGGACATTATAAAACTTCCCCTGGGGCAAAAGGTAACTCGATTGTTAGTATCATTAATTTAGCCAGTGATATATAATTGAGACATTTTTGAGAAAAGGAAATTATATAAGTATAGGCTAGTTTCCAACAGAAATACACAAATTGTTGGGATTGTACAGAGTAAACTCTTAACTGAGTAGACATTATTTACACAAACTAAGAGGATTGGTGGTAGAGAAAAACTGATAACTCCAATTCATAAAGACAGAACCATGCCTATCAGATGAATACATTTCATAAGAATGCAAGAAAGGCATTAACATAGTAAATAAATGCCAGTCCTGAGCCACCATTCATTGCACACCCTCATAGGTAGAGATCCAAAACAAAGTCTCATGAACTCTAATTCCATAATCTTGCAACTAGAATTTTACCACACTAGGTGTTAACATCTTAAATTCCACACTAAGGTGTTACCATCCTCAATTCAAGGATGTATGCAGTTATTTAAATCTGCTGTTGTACACTATAAGGGAATGTAAACTAAAATCACAGTAGCCTATAGCATCAGGCTTGAGTCACAGAGGGCTGAGGAGAAATTAGGTCAAAACTGTCCAATTAGGAACATTATGGATGTAGTTTCCCCTTGGGTTCTACATAGATATTGTTAAGGAATTTCCCTTGGTGAGAGGTTGCTTTTCCTGATTTACCCGCTAACAAGATTATAATTGCCCCTTCCAAGTCATACAGGTCGCCTTCCCTTATCTTGACTTCAATTTCCATTAAGGATTGCTTATCTCTATTTTTTGAGGTGGTAATAAAACTGTTTAAAAAATCATTTTATTGGAGGATCATACAACTCTTATCACAATCAATACATGCATCTACTGCAGGCACACCATATTTGTACATTTGTTGTCATCACCATTCTCAAACATCCTCCTTCTACTTAAACCCTTGGTATAAGCTCCTCATATTTCCCCTCCCTCCCCACTCCCCTTCCTTCATGAACCCTTGATAATTGACAAATTACCTTAATTTTGTCATATTGTACACTGCCCCTTGGGTCCCCTCACTAACTTCATTGTTTTTCGTACCCCAGGGAAAAGGATATATGTAGATCCCTGCAATTGATTCTTCCTTTCTGCTCCACCTTCCCTCCACCCTCCCCGTATCACCACTCTCACCTCTGGTCCTGAAGGGATCATCTGTCTTGAAATCCCTATGTTTCTGGTTCCTGTACATAACAGTGTAAATTCCCTGGACTAGCCATATTTGTAAAGTAGAATTAGGATCATTATAGTGGGTGGGAAAAACATTTAAAAACTGGATGAAAGTTGCATATTTCATTGTTGCTACCCTGTACCTTGACTGGCTCTTTTCTCCCCTTGACCCTCCTGTAAGGGGATGTTGCTTCACCTACCAATGGGCTTCAGGTCACCAATCTGTACTCCCCTTCAATTATAATTAAATAATTTTTAGTTCTTTCATACTGATACCTGATCCCTTCAACACCTCATGGTCACACAGGTTGATGTGCTACTTCCATGTGGACTTTGTTGCTTCTGAGCTAGATGACCGCTTGTTTATTTACTTTCAAGCCTTTAAGATTCCAGGCGCTATATCTTTTGATAGCCGGGCTCCATCAACCTCCTTCACCACATTTGCTTATGCACACACTTGTCATCAGCAATCATATCAGGAAGGTGGGCATGCAATGTATTGATTTTAAGTTCTTTGATGCCTGGTAATTGATCCCAATGACACTTCGTGGTCATACAGGCTGGTTTGTTTTTTCCATCTTGGCTTTGTTGCTTCTGAACTAGATGGCTACTTGTTTATTTTCCGTCATTTAAGACTCCAGACATTATATATTTTGATAGCTAGGCACCATCAGCTTTCTTCACCACTTTTGCTTATACACACATTTGTCTTCAGTGTGCGTGTCAGGAAGGTGAGCATCATGAAATACCAATTTAATCAAAGTGTTATTGTGGTGTGGAACTACTTGTGTGGAGACTCTGTGTCCATCTGCTGCCTTAATACTAAACCTATGAATACATGCATGTAGATCTATTTTCCCATCATCATATAAAAATATACTTACCTATGTACATGCCTGTATTTAGACCTCTATAAATGCCCCTTCCTACCCAGTTCCTTCCTCTATTTCCTTTTACTTCCCTATTGTCCCACTAGCATGCTCAGCCTTCATTTGAGTTCCAGTAATTTCTCTCTGTTACATTACTCTTGGTAAATTCCTATCAGGCCTCCCCCACCCACCTTGTCATTGATTTTTGAATTGCTTGTTGTTCCCTTATCCCTGGGTTGGTCAACATCACCCCCTTTCCACCACTTCCACATCTCTCATGTCCCCATTGGAGCCATAAATCGCTTGCAGAGATGACAATATGCACAAAAAAACCCCAAGACATCATAAGATGAAGCAACTAAAGAAAATAAAATGATGACAAAAACAAAAACCCAATGTCCAGAAAAACATATAAATAAGTAAAAAATTAAAAACCTGTAATTAGTTCAAGTTTCTGTTTATTGACCTCCAGGAGTGTCCCCCAGTTGAGTCCACTGGAGTGCCACACCCTGTCGCCAAAGTACATCCTTAACATGCCCTCAGAAATCCATGTTCTGCTCCCCCTGCCCCTCTGATGCACACCCTTTGTGTTTTGCCTTGGCGTGGTGGGGTCACACCAGGTACAATCCCAACCCTGCTTCTCCATTGTTGTCCCCGTAGGGCTTTGGGTCAGCGAGGGACACTGTGTTTCATAGTGGGGCCGGCCATATGATCCTCTGTGCATTGACTGTTCTGAGTAGATATATCGACCTCAGGGCTCAGTGGTCCAGGATAGACTCCACGCTCTCTTCCTCCATCTTCATTTACTTTCCTGTGCTGTGGTCAGGCATGCCCCTCTCCCTGAGCTGTAGCTTCAGTGCTGTCCTCCAAAGCAAACTCCTCTGGGGGGAGAGGCTCTGTCCACATATATGGGATTAGGGTTGGGCCCTCAGACACCCTCCACTGGCTCCCAAATCCATGCTGTCACGCTACATTCACATCATGGAACACTGGGTTTGGTCCCTTTTTCTCTGTGCAGAAATAAGCAATATGCGCTACTTGGGTGGATTAGAACCCCATTCCCCCTCTACACATTGCCACGCCCCTCCACTCAATTGGCTACCATATGTAGTTCTGGATTTTGTCTGGCCACTTCCATACTACCTGGGCCTTTCCCCAGAAATTTCTATATATAGTAGCCTTTTCCCTATGCCCCTTTTGCATTTTTAAAGCTTAACTCAGCATGTCCTTTTGCCATTGGCTTATTCACTTAACACAATTTCCTCCAGTTCTTCCCATGCAGCGATATGCTTCATACATTCATCACTGCTTTTCATAGATGTGTAAGTTGTTCAACACCACCTCCTTTCCATCACCTTCCAATCTCCCATGTTCCCTGAGAACCAAGTTAAAAATATTAATAATAACAAGATAAAAACCTATAATTAGCTCAAGGTCTGTTCGTTGACCTCCAAGTTTTGCTTTCCCTGCTGCTCAGAACAGTCAATGCACAGAAAGTACCATTGTAGCACTCCATTGTATGTATGTACCACAGATTTTTTTCCCAATGATTTTATTGGAGCCTCTAACAGCTCTTATAACTTCAATACATCATTTGTATCAAGCTTATTTGTACACATGTTGGCATGTTCATTTCAAAATATTTTCTACCCGAGCCCTTGGTATAAGCTCCTCCTTCCCTCTCCTTTTTTTAATAAATCATTTTATTGGGGGCTCATGAAATCCCATCACGATCCATATATACATCAATTGCATGCAGGCCACGTTTGCACACTTTCTACTATCATCACTGTCAAAACATCCTCCCTCCACCTAGGTCCCCAGTACCAGTTCCCCATATTTCCCTCCCTCTCCCCCATGAACCTTTAATAATTTACAAATTGTTATTACCTTTCATATCATACACTGTCCAATGTGTCACTTCACTCACTTCACTGTTGTTCATACCTCAGAGAGGAGGTTGTGTGTAGATCCCTGAAATTGGTTTCCCCTTTCTATTCCACCATCCTGCCATCCTCCCAGTATCACTACTCCCTCCACTATTCCTGAGGGATCACCTATCTTAAATTCCCCCATGTTTCCGACTACAGTGTACATCCTCTGGTCTAGCTGGATTTGTCTGGTAGAATTGGGATCATGATAGTGGGAGGGAGGAAGCATTTGAGAACTAGAGGAAAGTTACATATTTTATTGTTACTACACTGTACCTTGACTGGCTCATCTCCTCACTGCAACCCCTCTGTAAGAGGATGTTGCTTCACTTATTGATGGGCTTTGGGTCCACAATCTGCACTCACCCTTATTTATAATAATATAATTTTTACTTCTTTGATGCCTGATGCCAGAATTTTTTAATCTCATCATCAGTTGATGGAAATTTGGGCTTTTTCCAACTCCTTGCAATTGTGAACTATTGGAGCACAGATGTCTGGCTGTGGTTTGCTTCTTGCCACTTCTGAGTATATGCCCAGTAGGGGGATTGCTGGGTTGTGTGGTAGCTCCATTTCCATCTGATATCACCAATTTGATTTCCATAGTGGCTGTACATTACTACAGGTCCACCAGCAGTGGATTAGAGTTCTTGTCTCCCAACACTTGTTGCTTTCTGATTTTTTTTTGAATTGGGTTATTTTTGAGGGTGTTAGGTGGTATCACATCATTGATTTGATATGCATTTCTCATATGCCTAGTGATAGGGAATATTTTCTCATATGTTTATTGGCCTTTCTGATTTCTGCTCCTATGAGAATTCTGTTCAGGTCCTTTGCCCACCTCCTCAGTGAGCAGTTAGTTTTGTTCTTTTTTGTAAGCTATCAGAGTATTGCAGATTTTAATAATAAGGTCTTTGTCTGATGTGTCATTGCTAATGATGTTTTCCCACTCGGTGGGTTCTCATATTACTCCCTTGGTGAACTCTTTCGATGTACACAGATGTTTTATCTTCAGTGTATCCCACTTGTCAATTTGTGCCTCCTCTGTTTGTATCCTTTCCTATTTCTGATAGCGTATGTATTCCCTGTGCCAAAGATCTCAGGTTGACCCCAATACCCTCATTGATGGCCCTCATGGTTCGGGGTTTTGCCTTCCAGGTTTGTGTTAGTCCGGGTGAACTAGAGAAACAAATTCATAAGCACGCATGTGTATATAAGGGAGAGGTTTATATACAAGAGGAATAGAACATTGAAAAAGCAACCAAACCAAGTCCAGGCCAAATTCATAAGTCCAATATTAGCCCATATATCCAATACCAATCCATAACTCCTCTTCAGACTCATGAAGCACAGGCAATGACTCCAGAACAGGCCAGTGGGTCCAGATTCTTGTGTATCCAGTGGTGGTAGAAACATCCCAGAGCTGGTAGGGGCCTCTCTGTAGCTTCTGAAGCATCTAAGCACTGTAAGGAGTCTCTATGTGGCTTTTCTGGCTTCAGCGGTCTGATTCCATCAGGGTAAGGCTATGTGGCTTCTCCTCCAGGGTAGCTCACAGGGAGTTAGCCTGGTGGTTTGTTAGTAGAGCATCTCCATTTCCAAAGGACTGAGCCTTGAGTCTCTCAACTCCAAGTGGGAAATATGGCCAATATCCCAGAATTCTCAGGAGAAAGCCTTACCCACACAGCTGTCTCATTGGCTCTCACCAGACTGACAGATTAGACTCCACCCCTACAATCCCAATCCTGAAATTGACACAAGATTACATAACTGTCACAAGGTCTATGATCCACCTAGAGTTTATTCTTGTGCATGGAGTGAGGTACTTCATTTTTTGGAGTCCTTCAAATGGAGTCCTTCATTTTTTCAACACCACTTGTTGAAGAGGGCATCTGCTTCCCATTTGATAGTTTGTGGGTCCTTATCAAAGATCAGTTCTCTGTATGCTGACGATTTTATTTCTGGGTCTTCAGTTCTTTTCATTTTATCTGAATATCCATCAATATGCCAATACCATGCTGTTTTGACTGCTGTACCTTATAATATATGCTAAAGTCAAGCAAGCCCTCCCACTGTGTTCCTTCTTCTTGAGGAGTTTTCTGCTAATTCTGGGCTTCTTCTCTCTCCATATGAATAATTTTTTTCCATTTATCTGAAGAAAGATGAGGGTAATTGTATCAGAATTGCATTAAACTTTTATAGTGCCCTGGGTAGAACTGATATCTTTACTAGCTTGAGTTTTCCGATCCATGAGCATGGAATATTCTTGCATTTGTTGAGGTAAAACTTTGTTTCTTATAATTTTCTTCATTCTCTAATTTTCCTCATACACATCTTTTGTTCTTTTAGTCAGATATATCCCTAGATATTTCAATTTGTGCTTGGCTATTGTGAAGGGTACCACCTTTTAATCTCTCCTTCTGTGGTCTTATTCAATGTGTAGAGCAGTCCAATAGACTTCTGTTTGTTGATCTTGTATTCTGACACGCTGCCATACTCCTTTGCTGCTTCTACTACTCCCATTGGGGAACTTTTGGGATTTTTCATATATAAAATCTTATTATCTGCAAATAAAGATAATTTCACCTCTTCTGTCCCAAGGCAAATACCTTTGATGTCTTTCCTTTGCCTTATGATGTTAGTTAAAAGCTTCAGTACAATATTAAATCAGAGTGGGGACAAGGAGCATCCTTGTATGGCCCCCATTTTAAGTAGGGTTGTGCCCATCTTTTCTCCATTGACTACCATGTTGGCTGTTGGGTTTTCATATATAGCTTGTATTGTCTTGAAGAATTTTCCTTCCATTCCTATCTATTTGAGTGTCTTTAACAGGAATTGGTGCTGGATGCTGTCAAATGATTTTTTCCGCATCTATCAATATTGTAATGCGGTTCTTATAGTTTTTCATGCCAATGTGGTGAATGATATTAAAGATCTTTCATATGTTGAACCATCCCTGCCTCCCAGTCCATTCACAAAGTCAGCAAGTCTGCTGTTGGTTTTTGCTCTCTCGTCCCTAAACTCTTGTATTTCCCTTTAGTGTGTGGGCTTTATCTCATCTATTATTTCACCCTTTTACTGAATTGTTTCCCTCCTATCCTATATGACTCCAAACAGTATTCTGAAAATTTCTTTCTGTGCCATGTCATTGTCTGCTGCTTCTATGCATGTCATTAGGTTCAGGTCATCTTCTGCTGTTGCCTTTTGTTTCTTCTATTTTTTTTTTCATTGAGGTTATTGGGATTGACTGTTGTTTGCATTGCGCTGTTTTAGAGGAATCAAGTGCCATTTTCCAGGGAGCCAAAGAGCACTGGCTATCTCTGGGAGACTCATAGGAATGTTGCTTCAAATTTCCTGTGAGTAATTTCACTTTGGAATTAGCCTACCACTTTATCCTCCTGTGGCTTCACTCTTTCCTTAGTGAACCAGTGTTTGGTTATTTGGAGGGCAAGTTGGATGATACTATTAGAGACCACTGGTTGGATTGTTTTGGACCCACAAGTATGGTGCTCTACTGCGTGATCTCACTAGAAGTCATGATGGTATAGCCCACGGCAGGCTGTAGGGCACTGTCGGGAGATGGTGGGATTTCTGGATACAAGGGGAGTGACACAAAAAACTGGCACGTTACTTGCTTTTGTGTAGAACACTGGGAATGGTGGGCAGAACTGCCCTGATCAGGGAGATCACTGAGGAGGTTGAGCAGTGGTTCCTGCAACATCATGGAACTTTGGCTAGTGTTAGTTGGACTGCCTTATACTGTATGAAGCACTAAGAAAGGTGTGAAGAAGTCCCCTCAGTCAAATGGAATCACAGAGGACAAATAAGCGCTCTCCAGCCTGGAAGTTCCCTGTAAGAAATTGGGAGGAATATACCCTTGTGGAAGGTGGGTAGACTTCTTGAGCCTTGGGCTACACTGCATATGGTGAGGCTCTTCCAGCTGAGTGTAGCAGGCATAATTGCCCCAGGCTGAGGGGAATGGTTCACAATGGTGTGTGAGCCAAAATGCAAAAGACCAAGAAGGAAAAGCACCAAGGAACTAATCCTGCTGGATCTGTGGAGGGATAGAGAGGGAATCCAAAATAACTATATAGCTGAGCCCTGATGACTCACCATGGGACTTCAAGGGTTTGATCCCTGCCAGTGCTGGCCATAATCTATGGCACTGTTGAGATAAACGTCCTGTGCAGGCTCCAATTGATCCCACCTCTGGCTCTGATGGAGACAGTGGTGGGGCTAGGGTAAAACCCTAGCTAGTCTTCACTGTGGTAAGCCAATAGTCTCCTGCCCCTCAAAATCTTACGGGTCTGTGCCTACTTATCTTTATGGTGCTCCTCCTGTGATCCTGCAGCGTTGAATTTTTCTCTTAGTAACTTTCTTGGGTTCATTTCTGCTTATTCCCTCTGGTTTGTGTTACTCAGTTGCCATCTTCCTGACAGTCTCTGCTTATCTCTATTTTAAGTGTGTCTGTTGATTCGGAGTGACCTTAGCACAATTTTACGTGGCAGCAATTGTTGTTAGGAGCCTTAGAGTCAGCTCTGACTCATAGCAATGATGCGTACAATAGAATGAAACACTACCCAATCTTGCGCCAGTCTCATAATTATTCCTCTATTGAAGTCCAATGTTGCAGACGCTGTGTCAATCCATTGTGTTAAGAGACATCCTCTTTTTAGGTTCCCCTACATTCTACCAGGCATGGCCTTTTCGAAGACTAGTCTCTACTGATGACATGTCCAAAGTACTTAAGACAAAGACTGGCCATTCTTGCTTCAAAGGAGTATTCTTGTATTTCCTTCTAGATAAGTTTGTCAGTCCATGGTACTTTCAATATTTTTCACTCATATGGTAATTCAAAAGTATCAATTATTCTTCAATTTTCTTTGCTCAATATTCAATTTTCATATGCATATAAGACAATTGAAAATGCCATGCCGTGGGTCAGACACCCTTTAGTCCTCAAAGTAATATCATTGGTTTCCAATGCTTGTGCAAATCTTGTGCAGCAGATTTATCTAATGCAATGTATCTTTTTCTCTTTTGACTGCTGCTTCCTCAGGCATTGATTGTGGATACAAGTAATATAAAATCCTTGGCAACTTCAATCTCCTTTCCATTTATCATGATGCTACCTATTGTCCAGTTATGAGTAGTTTTGTTTGCTTTACATTGAATTAATTTCCATAATTAAAGCTAAAGATAAAATCCTCCATCTTCATTAGTAAGTGCTTTAAGTCCTCCTCACTTTCAGCAAGGATGGTTGTTTCATCTACATATCACAGACAGGTTGTCAATAAACCTTCTCCAATCCCGATGTTCCATTCTTTACATATAAGTCAGATTCTCTGATGATTTTCTCAGTATATAGACTGAATAATTTTGGTGACAGGATACAACCCCGGCACACATGTATCTGAATTTTAAACCAGAAATTCCTTTCTCTGTTCACAGAACTGCCTCTTAATCCGTGTGCAGATCCCTCATGAGTATATTTTGGTGTTCTGGTATTCCCATTTTTCTCAAAGCTATCCATAGTTTTATATGACCCACACAGTCAAAAGCCTTTGCATAGTCAATAAAACATGAGTAAACACATTTCTGGTATTCTCTACTTTCAGCAAAGATCCATCTGACATCAGCAATACCCCTTGTTCCACATCCTCTTCAGAATCCAATCTGAACCTCTGGCAATCTCCTGTAATTGTATCGCTGTAACTATTTTTGGATGGTATTGAGTACAATTTAACCTGTATGTGAAATCAATGCTTTTCCCCCCCTCTAATTGGAATCTCTGTGTTGATTTAATTCACCAATCTTTCTGTTAAGAGCCAGCAGGTGAATAGTTTGTGCCATTATAAAATTCAAAACTAAACTCATTTCCATTAAGTCAATTCTGACTTATAGTGAGTGACCCTACCTTATAGAGATGCTAAAGTGGATTTTCACCACATGAATTATTTACAGGAATAGTACATTTCTTTTGTCTCCCATGGAGTGGCCGGTGGTTTTGAATTTTGGTTGTTGAGGTTAGCAGCCCAATACATATCCACTTATGGTACAAGAAACTCTGAAATCATCAAAGATCATGCAGTTGTTTAATTTAGAGTTTAAATAAGTAACTAAAATTGGAAGTCCAATCTTGCTTTACACTTTCAAAGCCCCCTATATATTTTTTCCTTCATCAAACCGATACACTATTGAAAGTTGTTTTGAGGTGTTACATTTTCTGATGTCTCCTGAATGATAAATTTGGCATTGTTTGCCAGAAATATGAAGAAAGAAACTATTTTATGTATGCATGAACTTTGATTGATATCAAATGATATTGCTATGCATTTTTAAAATCAATTCTAGGAGGTTTAAATGTTCTCATTTTGAATCCAAAATATTTTTTTCCCTCTGTATTGGGAAAAGTCCTAAACTGTATAGAATATAAAAGCTGACTCATGAGATAAAAAGGTCAGAGCAATCACCCATGATCTGTTTTATTTTTAAAAAGTAATATATCCAACTGAGCCTGGGTGGCGCAGTGGTTGTGTGAGGGATCGTGGGCCACAGGGTTAATGGTTCAAATCCAGTAGCAACTACCCAGGAGCAAGGCTGGACTTCCTACTCCCACCAGGGGAGTGATGCAAGAAGAAAAAAGAGGAAATATAGCTAACTTTATTATTTACACCACTTTTAAAAGACATTTTTGTTTGCTCTATTTTGTTTAAAGCTTCAAATAAGCATGCTATTTGTTTATTTGTTTGTGTTTCAACAGGAACATCCTTAATTGGCTTTTTTGTGTGTCTCATAGAGGCACAGTGTTTGAAAACCGCAATCACTTTGTTGTTGACTATCCTATGTATTGACATGGGGCAGATTCTGATGTGCATATTCTTATTGACCTTGTAGCCTGTGATGAAGCTCTGGAATACTGTGAATATTCTAATATATGTATACATATCCACAGATAGGAACAAATTTGGCACTATGCCAGCTCTAACTAGCCAATAAGAAGTTAAGCTAATTTAATAAGAACTGCTCAATAGTTTTGACCGAACTGACACTATCAGTTAAATTTTCTTTGCACCTCCACTGTCTTTCATTATTCTCCATTTTTTCCCCACAATTGTTTAAGAAGTCAAATAGTACACTTAGTAGTCAATAGACTTGACTTTTTTCTCAAGGACATTCTTTTGGTGCCAGAAACTGCCAAGTGAAAAAACATGCAGTATAAAGGTGAGAGGACACTAATTAAATATACATGCTTTATCCAAAGAAGCATGAGGCACAGCTTGCTGAATGAAAACTCCACTGCTCCCTTGCCTGAGGTCACAGCTGTTGACTTGCATAAATTGCTAACTTATAGTTTACTGTTGATACGGTTTTAAAGTTCTTACAGTTACATCAGGCACATTCCATGTGTGTATTTTCTTTTAAAATCCCACACGATTTACCCTAGATCACTTAATTTAACTATTTCTTAAGCTCCACATACAGTTTTCAAAGTATTAAAAGTTGCTCTGCTCTATGTTGGACATCTAATGTGAGTAAGAAAGTAATTTAGGTAATATTAGAGAAAACTCAAGAAATTGGAAAGGTGCCAATGACACTTCTTTTGAATTCTTCAATATTTTTTTCACTGTAGCTATTTTATTTTTTATCATTTTATTGGTGGCTCATACATTACCTATGACAATACATACATACATATACCATGCCAAGCTTCTTCAGCTGCCTGCTATTTTCATCATTCTCCAAATCTCTGCTTTTCCACCTGAGGCCCTGATGTCAGCTTCTCTTCCTTTCCCCTCCCCACTCCCCCTGCCCTACCATCCCTCATTACTTTATAAATGATTATGATTTTGTCATATCTTACATTGCCTGCCATATGCCCTCGCCCACTCCATTGATGACTGTCCTCCAGATAGGAGGTTCCTTGTGATTCGCTCCCCCTCTCTACCCCACCTTCCTTCCACCTAGCTGGTAACTCCATTCTCATTACTGATCCTGAGGGGTTTATCTGTCCTGGGTTCCCCGGATGTCCAGTTCCCATCTATACCCGTGTACCTTTTCCAGTCCTGCTGGATTTGTAAGGTAGAATTGATAGTCATGGGGCAGAAGTCTTCAAGAAGTAGAGGAAAGTTGTTTATTTCATCGTTACTTCACTGCACCCTGACTGGCCTCAATATTTTAATCACTAACATGTCCTGAGTTTCACTCACTCCTGTTTAATATTCTAATAATAATGATGTGCCCAACATTTAATAGCTATTGTTAGGATTAAAGAAAAATCGCATGTCAAATATTTAGCATAATGCTTAGGAATTGTGTGTGCTCACAAAACTAAAAACATTGGTCTATGTTTGAGTTTAAGCAACTTCACGTTCAGTAAACATGGCATTCTACGTTTCACCTTTGTCTTGACCTCTTCACCTTTGGTTAAATTGTTGAGGTGACAGTTTCTTAGTGTCAGAAGATCAGTGGCTTTTTTGAACATCAAGTGTCCCTTACAATTTGAGCATTTTTAGAAGTGTAGTGATCTGATTTCACAGGTACATGGTGTAACGGGAGAGTGGTTTATGGATAAAAATATGATATATAACCCCTTTTGTAGTAGACGCTTTGATTAGAGTTATGTACTGATTAATACATTCTTAAATTCTCAAGTAATAAAACTCCTTTATAACAAGGTTTATGTTTGAAGAAAAGAAAAAATTATCATACTAGAAATACAGTTGCATGCTTTGGAAATCATGTATAACCCAAATGTGTAAATTTCCCTGGTTAATTTCCAAATTGGAGTAGAAGGAATTGTAAGTAAAATTAACTCAACATTTCCTCAGTCCTTTCCCCTAAATCCAAGATGAATAGCTGATAATTTTTGACCATTCCCATCACATTTAATATATCCACTGTTCCTGCTCACACTGCCATCAGATAAATGATGACTCATAATGTCCCTTTAGAACAGAGTAGAACTGCCTGTGTGAGTTGTTGAAACTATAGCTTTTTATGAGAGTAGGAAGCCCTGCCTTTTCCAAATACATCCAATATCGAACTCCTTTATTTGTCAGCTTAAGAGGCATATTGATTAATTTAAAACTTTAATCTTTAGTAAGATTATTCTGCATAAATACATCATGAAAATGTGACAAGTTCAGTAATGGAACTACCACATATTATTTCTCAAAGATTAATTCTGGTTTGTTTTTGGTAAACAGTAAACATATATTCTCTTTTCAGATTTTAAATTAGTCTTTGCTTCTTCTTACATATATATGAGCAATTTTACTGCTTAAGAATGTAAAAAATTATATGTGTCCTCTCAATTATTTGACGATGAATAGACAAAAATTTTAAAGTAAGAGGAAATCACTTAGGAAAAACTAGTTGTTAATAACGGTTATTAATGCCCTGGAGACTTTTAGACTTTTGTATATATGTTTACATATATACACTCAAAATTGCACTCAAATATATTTTAATAAAATAAGATAATTCCATAAATTTGTACATTTAAGTCTTTTAAAATTTAAAGTTAGTCTTAGGACACTATTTGATGACAATGTGCAATAGTACACTATTTTTGGCATTTACTTTCAAATGAATCTTATTTTCTGGTTTATTACTCAAATTATACCCTCCTCTCAGCCTTTTAATGTGATTTCTACTTTCTGTGTTTTAATTATTTAATATTATCTTCAGTTTTATACTTCAACAGTCTGACTAGAGCTACATTTCTAAAATAAAAAATGAACAGATTCCTAAACTGAACTATAATCCATCAGTGAACAAAAACAAATATCTAGCTTTCATGTGTCAAAAATAGCTAGTAACTATGACTTGATATGTATAAAGTAAGAAATTAAATACTTTCCTTGGATTCATGCATTTAATCTTCACAGCAATCATATAATAAACACTGAGCTTATAATTAAGTTTATAAGAAGCACTTCTAACATAATATTCTTAATAAAAATATTACAAGGGCCATTTTTAACTTATTCAGTTTGTTGTATTCTGGAACAGATACCAAAAGGTTTCATTTATGTACTGATGCAGATGAATCTTAGAGTGCTGAAGGAATTTGCCAGTAGTTGAGCTAGTATGTGATGGAAACATGATCCAAATTGAAGAAAATTTGATTTCAAACTCCATATACAAAACAATTCTTAGTGTAAAAGATACTCAAATAATATCATAGGAATGAATGATAATTTTGGCTAAAATATGGATTTCTAAGTAATATTCTAAAGTGCACAACAATGAAGCTTAATAATTAAATTTAAAGATATTTCTTTCCATTCATATTCGACTGGAAGGCAAATTTTGTGAAATATGGAAAAGGATATTCTTATACATTAGATATGTCAATATTCTGAGGAACTGAGAATATCTACCTCACTGATCATTTGCTCTCACAGACTTGCAGTTTTGCTCAGGTAGGCGATTTCTTAATCACAATGTTTTGTTGGGGGTGGTTTTCAAGAAACACCTTTAATTGTCAACTTTCTGAATTGGCAAAATGGTACTTTTCAGTATCCCTTTTAGCAGAGCAAGCTAAAGAAATTCTAGGTCTGGGGATATGGGGGGGGGGAGGAATTGCTGCAAGATAACAAGCACAGGTTGGTCCCGCAGCTACTATTGGAGAAGGTCCATTCTGAGGCCTATCTTGAACTTTCTGAAAGCAAAAAAATCAAAATAATGATTACCTGTCACCTTATACCCAAACAATAGCCCAATTAAAAAAAAACAGAACAATAAGTACTGGAGAGGTTTTGGAGAGATGAGAATTCATAATACTGTTGGTGGGTTTGTAAATCTGGGCAACCATTATGGAAAGCAGTATGGCACTACCAAAATCAATAGGAAATAGAAATACCAGACAAGCCAACAATGCTTTTGCTGGGAATATACCCCAAAGAAATAAGAAACAGACGGCTGAGCCCTGGTTGCGTAAGTGGTTGAGTGCAAGACGGCAGCCTAAGGTCTTGGCGGTTCAAATTCAGCAGCTGCTCTCAGGAGCAGCGCTGGGTAGCTCCCACGACCACCAGAGGGCAGTGATTCCAAAAAAATAGAAAAAAAATAAGAAACAGACATGAACATATGTATGGTCTCCTATGTTTATGGCACCACAGTTCACAATAGAAAGAAGCTATAAACTGCTGAAATACCCATCACTAGAAGAATGGATACCAGAAACTCTGGTATATATTATGCGTATTGGAAAAACAGGGATGTAACCATGAAACACCTCATGACATGAATGAACCTGGACGTCATGATGTTGAGGAAAATCATTGAATTGAAAAAGGACAGATATTGTATGACTCTCCAATTATAAAGGTAAACATCAAGAGGATGGCAGGATTCTGGCCTCATGTTATATAATCTAATCCAGCCATTCAAGCAACAAATAGAGGGCTTGCCTGGTGCCCAGGAATCATATCTAAGCCCTTTTATGTGTACATATAAACAAACCACTTCAAGAGGGGAGACGTAACCTCAGCGGGGATCAATTTTTCCAGTTACTGTCATAAAATATTGTACTACGGCCACCCCAAATGAACTGATATACCTACAAAAATGATACACAAACATTACTAGATATTCAGGAGTAGGTGAGGGATGGGGACATTTACAATGGTGGATAAATGGGGTGGGAAAACCTCCCAGTTCTAAAAAACACAACAACACTTATATGGAAGGACCAAAGTGGAGAGTATGCCCAGAACTATATTCCAAATGGATATTTTGGACCTAGTTTCTATTGAGCCATGGGTGACCCAGAGCATGTGCTGCAGACTACAGAGGCAATCTCCTTCAAAAGACACAGAAGGAAGAATTTGATGTGGAATTCTAAGTGAATTAAGTAAATTAAGATTCTAAGTGAATTAAGACTCCTTTATAGTTGGTTTCTAGAACCGATATGTTCCCTTGAATTTAAGGCTGAAACTACGTAGTGTGAAAGGGTCAGATGATCGCTAACCTGAGGTTAAGGTTATGATAGTCATTGGGCTTGATTTCACTTTAAGAGTGCCCAGTGAATGGTGGACCAAGATTACCACATACTTACTGCTTTCATGTTCTTCGATCTTTTTTGTGACATGTAGTAACGTGATAGGTGAATGGTTCTGCCTTTGTGATTCAGGGTTATTAAAATCTTTGCTGTATCACAAATCTCCATTGTTTGTGTAAATAGTGTGCATTCTCTTAAAAAATCTAACCTCTATAAGTCCACTATTCGTGTATCAAAGTCTGAACCCAGTCTATATTTGTATAATTTCCTTTTGTACCACAGTGTTTTAGGTTCAGTCCCATTGGCTAAATTAATGGCTATCAGCAGAATTATCTTATGCCCTAGAGCAGGGGTCAGCAAAATCTTGAGACTGAGGAGTCAATCCTGTCCATCCTAACAGCTTAAAAATCACTCAAAAGCCTTAAATATGCTTTTTCAAACAGTTGAAATCACTGTGATCTGAAATAATAACATTCAGATGTCTTCAATTTTACTTCAGAGACTTCAGAGCCACACGTTCAAACTGAAAGAGCTGCATATGGTTCGCAAGACACAGTTTGCCGGCCATTGCCCTAGGGCAAAGATTGATAGTTTTGTTTATAAAATGAAAATGGTTTTAAAATAAATGATATATATCATCAATATATCAATGGATTTGGGGCTCACACTTTATTCTAGCCCCAATATAGGACCAATTAGTTCTTATTAAATAGCCCTGCACACGTCTTACCCTCATGAAGAGATCACTGAAGTTATGCAGTGGTGAATAAAACAGATGGTGCCTAGCTGTCAGAATGAATAGTATCTGGTGTCTTAAAAGCTTGTCTTCAAACAAGTCCTCTAAGGAGAGCAGAAACTAAGTCCACATGGAAGAAGCATACCAGCGTGTGTGCTACAAAGTTTCTAAATAATAAAACCCAAATCTGAAGGACAAAATACTATCAGAGTTTCAATTGTGAACATCCAGGTTTCAGAAGGCTATAAATGACAGTGGAAGCGCAAAATCAAGTTATAGTTTTTCCACATGAATTAATTCTTCAAGAATTCCCTTTGCCTGTTGTTGTAGGATGTGACTGGCCTTACTGTCAAATAGAGAGTATTGTAAAAATCAATTATGGAAGATGTAATCAAGATAAAACACAGTGCCTTATTTTACGACCTTCCATTTGACCCATTTTAAAGTTTCAGTTTTTAATGTTTTCTGCTTTCTCTTTGATTGAAGTTATTATGTTTGGTTTATTCATCATTTGTTTGGTTCATCTTGTATTAGTGTGTGTTTTGTTTCATTTTCTATACAGTAAATCCAGAATTTGTAGATCTATAGTGACAATAACTTGATAGTTACTGATAGGGGAGGAAGGGGGAAAAGGGAGATAACAATAGTAAGAGAAGAATGTGTTCTGAAATTGATTATATAAATTTTCTTAATATGAATAAATGATGAAAATCAATAGTATATGAAAAACGCTATGAACACCAATTCATAACTAGTTACAAAGAAAACAGACAACAAAACTTGTTGAAAAAAGTTGGATGTCGGGCTGAGCCCCGATGGCGTAGTGGTTGTGCGCGGGACTGCGGCCCACTGGGATGGAGATTTAATTCCAGCAGTGGGGCTGGACCTCCTACTCCCACCACCGGAGAGCAGTGATGCCCCCCCCCCAAAAAAAAAAGTTGGATATCTTGGCCTATTTTCTATTGATGTTGTGCATATAAGTTCATGTAAAATATTTCATGGAAATGGTTTGTAAGTCTTCAAGAAGTTATATATTTTCAACTGAGATTTCTCTATATTTTATTTTGTAATTGCTGACTGGTTTTTGTATTTCCTTTTCATTTCATTTTATGTTTTTGTCTATATGAAATCTAGGAGGGAAAATGTTAGACATAGTAACTGGATTAATAATTTCTTGAGGCTGGGGAGAAATGAAAAGCTAATAACAATGAGTACAAGAAAACAGAAAATGATCTAAAATTGTAGTGATAATTGAACAACACTTTTCAATGTCTTTCAATTATTTTATGGTATGTGATTTATGTGTCATTAAAACTGCTAAAATTAAAAAAGCACACAGCAAAATAAAAGCAACTGACCTGAATATGTCAGTAATGACATTGAACTTCAATGGACTGAATCCACCAATCGAAAGACAAAGAGTGATATGCTGGAATAGAAAAAAAAGATTGATCTATATTCTACTTACACAAGACATGCCTTAAATTGAAAGTCAAAAGCAGACTAAAAATCAAAAATGGCAAAAAGTCTGCCAAGCAAGTGAGGACCATAAAAAACAAAAAGAGCTATATTAATCTATGATAAAGAGACTTCAATGTGAGTAATATAATGAGAGAGGGGAATGGATGCTACTGATGAAAGAAAAATGTATTAGGAATACATAGCCTTATATAAACACATATGCTTTCAATAAAAGATCCTTGAAATACATCAATTATAAGCTCACTGAGTTGCAAACAAATAAACTGCTTGACAATAATGATAGCTTCAACACAGCACTTTCTGGGAGAAAGATATCATCAGGATAGAAAGTCAAAAATAAAGATATTGGCACATTACAACATATTTTCCCCAAACCACAATTTTATAATATAAACTATAAGTCAACAATACAAAGAACATTAACAAAAAGACAAAAACATGAATAATGAAATAAGGTAAAATAAAATAAAAGACAAAAATTAAGAAATTCCTTGAAACCAACAAAAATAATAACACATAATACTATAACTTTTGGGATATAGCAAAAGCTTTTATTACAAGGTAGTTTATAGAAATCAATGAACATATGAAAAGACAGGAAAAACCAAAACCTGCACCTTCAGACAATACTTCCAAAAGTAGAGTAAGGGCAATGGCATATGTTTTCTGTGACAGTCATGTGCTTGATGGTAATTTCATGATTGAAAGTCTAGGACACATACTCAGTTATTATAAAAATTGTACTGTAACAAGTTGATAATCTAAAAGAAAATGACACATACGCAGTTATGTTAGCCATTGAGTAGCCAATGAGGCCTCTGTGTAGGCCCGGCTTTCTCCTGAGACTTCTGGGAAATCTCATGATATCTCCCTCATGGAAATGAGAGGCCATCTCCCCAGTTGTTAGGAGTTAGTCTGTGAGACGATGAAAAATAGACAAGACAAGATGGCCGTGTCTGAGGAGCTGGAGGAGAAGCCACATGGCCTTACTCTGATGGAACTAGACCTCTGAAGCTGGAGACGCCACGTGGAAACCCCTGCGAGCGCTGAGTTGCTTCTACCACCACTGGATGTTATTGATGGACCCTGAGTCCTGGAAGCAAAGAGTCATGGTGAGACCCCTCCAGCATTAGGATTCTGCACCCACTGGCCTGTGACTTCATGAGTCAGAAGGAGACTTTATAGACCAGTATTGGGCATATGGGCTAATATAGGTCTTATGACTTTGAACTGGACGAGGTTGGGATGCTTTCTCAATGTTCCATTCTTTTTGTATATAAACCTTACCCTTACATCTGTATACATGTCTATGAATTTGTTTCTCTAGTCTACACAGACTAACATATTTTCCTACAACAGAAGAAAATAAATCATAAAGTTTGGAACAGAAATAAATGAACTGTGAAACAGTAAAACAATGGAAATATCAAGATCAGTAGTGTCCTTTTTGAAAGGGTTAACAAAACTGAAAAACCTCTGAAAAAAAAACAAACCCAAACTGGCAAACTTACCAGTAGGCAAAAAAGAGAAGATACAACTATCTAGATTTAGGAGGTGGAAAGAGTGAAATTACAATAGATCTGAATGAAATTAAGAATATTAAATTATTATAAAAGTGTACTGTAACAAGTTTAATAATCTAAAAAAAAAGGACACATACTCAGATATACATCATCTGCATAACTTAATGCAAACAGTTGCAAAAACTCTCATAAGACCCATAACAAAGAAATAGAGAAGATACTAAAAAAAATTTCACCATGTAAAGTCCCAGACCTGATGACTTCAGATGGAAATTATTTCAATCATTTGGGGATGAGGTGACACCAATTCTACATAGATGATACCAAAATATAGAAAGAGACAGTAAATTTCAAAACCCATTCCATAAAGCAAACATATCCCTCATAGTAAAACCAGGCAAAGACCCCACAGAAGCAGAACATTATAGAACAATAGCCTTCATGAGCTTAGGTGTCAAATTTCTCAACAAAATTTTGTTTAACACCAAAACAAATATTCATCATGATCAAGTGGAATTTATACCAGGGAATGCCATGAGGTTCAACATTTCAAAAGCAATCAATGTAAACTACGACACAAACACGAAAAAAAGAGAACCTCACAAGCATATCAACGGATGCAGAAAAAGCAGTCAACAATATCCAACACATATTTCTGACAAAAATTTCAATAAGATGGGGATGGAAGGGAAATTTCTCCACACAATAAAAGACATAAAAGGAAAATCCATAGGCCAATATTATGTTCAGTGGGGAAAAACAGAATTTTATAATTTAAGCCCTGATACCACTCCTTCCTGCAGATTTGGATTATATAATTTACATTCCTTGGATCACAGATTGTGGCTTGTTTCTTTTATGTGGGCTTGGTTGATGCTTTCCTTAGAATGTTGGTTGTTTGAGATCAAGCCTTTAAGACTACAGATACATTCTTTTTGATAACTGGGCACCACCTGGACCACACTTTACTGTGTGGTCACATATGTTTTCTTCATGAGGGAGCACATCAAGCAGGGGCATGCCATAATAACTAGTTTTTCTTTGACATGTAGACATTTCCTATATATCTGTGATACATCTTAGAGACATCTTTGTTATTTTATGTTGGAGAACCTTATCATTGATCTCCAAGGAGCATAAGATATGTTTTGTGCTGAGCCCCAGTGGCGTAGTGGCTGAGTACAGGATTGCGGCCCCCTGGCTTGGCTGTTCAAATCCAGCAACAGCTCTCCAGGAGCAAGGCTGGGCCTCCCACTCCCACCAGAGGGCAGTGATGCCAAAAAAAGATATATTTTGTAGTGTCATTGATTTAGCTCATAGTAACATATTTAAAATACAATTGACAAAAGGAGATCAAACAAGTGTGGGTTAACTACAAATTGTAATACATGGATTACTGACTTGTACAAATTAAATTCTTACATGACTACATGCTATTTACATAAACGATAGGGATTGGTGATCAGGTAACTTCGGATAATATTAACTGACAACGTCTGTGTTAGTTCAGGTAGACTAGAGGAACAAATTTCATAGACACGCATATAGATATGAGGAAAAGGTTTATATACAAGAGGAACAGGACATTGAGCCCAGTCCAGCTCAAAGTCATAAGTCCGATATTAACCCATATGCCCGAAATCAGTCTATAAAATCTCCTTCTGACTCACAAAGTCATAGGTCAGTGGGTGCAGAATCCCGGCACAGGTAGGGGTCTCCACATGGCTCCTTACCTCCAGGGCTCAGGTTCCATAAACAGCAGAAGCAATTCATCACTGGCAGAGATCTCCATGTCTCTTCAGTGGTCTGGCTCCATCAGGGCAAAGCCATGTGGTCTCTCCGCTGGCTCCTCCAGCTTCACAGACGCTGCCATCTTGTCTTGTCTGTGATTCATCGTTTCCCAGACTTTCAACAACTGGGGAAGATAACTTCTCATCTTCACGAGGGAAATATCGCGAGTTTTCTCAGACCTATCAGGAGAAAGCCATGCCCACCCAGAGGCCTCATTTGCTACTTAATGGCTATCTCCAGCTTAACAGGCTAAACTCCACTGCTACATTTCAATCATAAAATTAACATAAGCACATGACTGCCACAATGTCTGATCCAGTTCTGTCAAAATCTTATCTATCCTAATAAATCAATTAAGACATTGAAGTGGTAAGTAAATGGTCATATGTCTACCAACAGTTCAGTATTGTTGGTATAGCTCTGTTATGCTTTTTCACACACATTGTAGTTTTGACTTTAAACTTCAGGTGTTTTTGATATGGAGCCCAGTTCACCTAGTGAGGTTTCTACACCACATCCTTCTGGTTTGGCCTTTGGAGTTTTTTGTGCACTTAAGCAATGTGATTGATTTCTCTGATCATAATTGAGAGATGGGAATAACTTGGTTAACAGACCGACAGTATTCTAGAGACAATTAGATTAGATTAAAGTGAAAAATTTGACTTCATTGTTCTAATCCTTGCCATTGGATCTGCTTTTTGATATACTTTGAGCTTGATCTCGTTTTTTTTTTCTTTTCACATTTTCTGGGTTTATTTTGATAGTTTTTATTTCTGTTGTATTCTGTTGTTGTTAGTAGCTCCTTGACTCTCTATTATGTATGTTTATATTTTTTCCGTATATGAAACCCAGGATGCATGAATCGATCAAGGCAATAACTAGAATAAGGTTTTCTGAGGGGTATGGAAAATGCGGGAGAGAAATGGGAGTTAATATAAAGGAGGACAAGAAGGAAAACAATTATTTTGAGACTGACTGTGGTAGTAATTGCACAACACTTCTTGAAATGACTGAACTATCGGATGGTATGATGTCTGGATTATGTTCTAATAAAATGTTTTGGAAAATATCAAGAAAATAATACATTTGGAATGATCACATACAAGATGAAACATCTAGGAATAAACTAACAAAAGAAATAAAGGACCTGTACAAAGAAAACTACAGAGTATTACTACAGAAATCTAAACAGACCAACATGAATGGCAGAGTGTCACGTGTTCATGGATAGAAGTCTTAGTATTGTGAAAATATAAATGCTACCTAAAGCAATCTACAAATGTAGTACAATTCTGATAAAATCCCAACTTAATTTTTAAATAAATGGAATAACTAATTACCAACTTCAGATGGAGAGGGAAGAGACTGAGTATAAGGAAAAAACAATTCAAAAACTAAACAAATATTAGAACTCACACTACTGTTCCTCAGACCTATTAAATAGCCACTATAGTCAAAACAGTCTAGTAGTGGCACAATGGTGCATGCACAGACCATTGGAAGAGGATAGAAAGAAATAAAAGCAATTGCCTATAGTCAATGGATTTTCAAGGACTGAAAATCATTAAATGGGAAAAGGACACCCTCGGAAAAATGGATCTCCCTTTGTTTGGTAAACTATCGGGCAACAAAAAAGAGGAAGGCCTTCAAGGAGCTGTAGTAACACAGTGGATGAAATGTTGTGCTCACGGATAGGAAAAATTGTGACGATGGTGCATATCTGAGCAGGATTCCATTCTTCTGTGCTTAGATCACCATGGATGGGAACTGACTCAATGACATTTAACAACATCCTCATAAGAATGAAACGGGAACCCTACCTTGTCCCATACACAAAAATGAACTGAAGATGGATCAGAGGCTTAACTGGAAACACCAGAGCTATAAAACTATCAGTGAGAAAATTGGTACAAACTTAAGGGCAGTGAATACACAGACTACATACAACTTTAGTGAAGAAAGCACATGGTAGTTACAAAATCTGATGTCAACTTGAGGATTAAGAGCGTAGGAGTAGAGTGTTGCCTGTCAGTCAACATATACCAAGATGCTTTTGTGTGGGCATGGCTTTCTTGTGGGATCCTGGCCACTCCTGTTCACTCCCCTGGAGACTCTCTACTGACAGGACTGAAGACTCACTCCCTGAGAGATGCTCTATTGACAAGACACATGGCATTATGTTGATAGACTCCGTGCCCTGGGAACTGGAGAATCCACATGTAGACCTCTGCCAGTGCTAAGATGCTTCTGCCACCGCTGGATTGACAAGATTTTGCACCCATTAGCCTGTGGTCTTCCTGCATTTCATGCCATTGCATGTGTTTTGTGAGTCTGAAGAAGACTTTACAGATAAATATCAGACATATGGGCTAATACAGGATTTATGAACTTCATTTGGACAAGGTTGGGATGTATTCACAATATTCAATTGCTCTTATAAACCTCTTTCTTAAACATATGTGAGTGTCATCTATGAATTTGTTTCTCTAGTCTATCCAGATTAAGATTCTCACAGTCATACACAGTGGAAGATAAAATGGATAATTGGAACTTATTAAAAATAAAACACAACAAAGGACTTCATAAAAATCTGGGAAAATATTTAATCGTGCCATATTAGTCAAGATTTTAATCACTAAAATTGTTGGGATTCTGAAGCATTTCAGTAAGAAAATACTATATCAACCAATTAAAAGATGGGTAAAATACATGAATAGATAATTCACAAAGGACAACACTTGAAAGTCTAAAAAACACAGGAAGTTATGCTCATACTCACTAGCCATCCAGGAGAAGCAAATCAAAACAATGATGAGATAGTATCTTACGCCTACAACAATAGGCCAATTCAGTGAAACAAAGACCAAAGAATGCCAGAGAGTGTAAAGAAATTAGAACTCATACACGTCTGGTGAGCTTGTAAACATGTACAGCCATTATGGAAAGTGAAATGGTACTACTTAAAACAACTGGGAATAGAAACACCATACAACACAGCAATGTTTTTGCTGAGCATATACACTAATGAAGCAAGAAACAGAACATGAAGAACATGAACCGATTTATACTTTTCCATGTTCACTGTAGCATAGTTGAAAATAGCAAGAAAATGCTTTGTTCTCCAAACTCAAAGGACATTGAAAAGAAGTAGGTATTGAGTTACTCAAGGAAACCAAAACTGCCATTTTGGCAAGATTTAAATTGAAAACCACAGAATTCTTCATAGAAGGGTTAAAGAGAAGGAAATATGTATTCAGAACAGGAGAGACCCTGATAGGGAATAAATTCAGAGAGAATGACTTTACCTTTTGAGATTTATACTTCATAAAGGTTTTTTTTTTCTGTTTTGTTGTAGCAATACTTTTTAGTTACCCTATGGCACTACCAGTAACCCCAAATCGAAACCCTCTGCCATCAAGTCGATTATGACTCATAGCAAATTTATAAGACAAAATAAAACTGCTAATAGTGCAGGGGCCATTTTTGAATTAAAAACTGGTCAGATATTTAGGGACAGTAATTGCATTCCTATTTTTTTTATCTTAAAGAATATCTGTACTTGTGTGCACCAAGACAAGCCACCACCTGCCTCTCCGTTTCTTATACTGTGTTTGCTTGTGTGCTGCTGGGATGCTAAACATGAGGTCAGTGGTATTCCATAGACAAGCAGCGTCACCAAAAATAAGGAGGGTCACCCAAAGTGAGTATGTTTCAGGAACACTTCTAGACTAAGAACAGACTATGAAGAAGGGGTAGGTTGTGCATTATGAGCAATTCATCATTGAAAATCCATTGGATATCTTGTACTTATTGTTAATTATTGTAAACCTAGTAAATAGAGAAAAAAAGAGATATTGCCAGAAGAGACTTCCGGGTCAGAGAACACTCTAAAAATGACCGATGAAGAGCTTCCCTTACAAAGTATAGTCAACCATCATAATTCAGATAGAGACTGCAGGAATAAAGCCTTTGGATTCTGGGAACTCCTGTATTTCATCATTGGAGGTGGGAGACACACTCTCTCTCCACTTACTACCTGCGAGACATACCTGTATAGAAGACACACAGAGAGAAGCTGATGAAGCCAGACCACTGGCGCTGGCGAAGCCATGTGAAGATCCCTGCCAGTGCTGAAATGTTTACAACACCTCTAGATCCTCACGACTTCACCACCCACTGGCCTGTGATCTTCCTGCATTCAGCATCATTGTATTTATTTTGTGAGTCACACGAAGACTTTATAGATTGGTATCAGACATATGGGCTAATAAATGACTCATGGACTTGATCTGGTCTGGACTGGGATGTTTTCTTAATGTACAATTATTCCTTATGTAAAGCTCTTTCTTGTATACACTTGAGTGTTTATGAATTTGTTTCTATAGTCAAGCCAGACTTATAAAGAGAAAAACCACTGTACACTTCTGCCAGTTCAATTCCGACTTATAACAGCATATCTATAAAACAAAATGAACTGCTTTATGGATTTCCCGAGGTGTCCAATCTTTATAGAAGCAGACTAACTCTTTTACCCAAGCCATCACCACTAGTGGGTTTGGCTTGCAGCCTAATACTGCACCTAATACTGCCTGCACCACTAGGGCTTCTTATAAAGAGTAGAATGCATACATGCATGCACACAATTCCAGGTCATATGAATCCTTTGGGAAATGCGTAGACCTGATCCTTAGGGTTTCCACACCTATAAACCTTTTGGGAAGCAGGTAGTATCATCTCTCTCCTCTGGAGCAGCTGGTGGGTAATGACCTTGAAGTGTAGTAGTCCTAACTTGTCAGAGTGCCCCTAGTAAAAGAAAACCAAATCAAAACCTAACTCAGTGTCATCAAGTCCATTCTAACAAAGGAAAAGGAGGGATTAGCTTGTCTTAACATACTGAGCCTTGCCCTTTACTCAGATATACTGGCATCGGGTCACAATGTGGTCTCTCCTGACCCTCCACCCAGTTTAAATTCAAATGTAGTAGACCTGACCCCCAATAAGATTTGTTGGTTTTTCTGACAGTCCACTGTATTTGCAATTCTCTTCACCAATACCGTAATACAAATGTATCAATTATTCTTTGGTCTTATTTATTGTCCAATGTTGACATGCATGCAAAGTGATTGAAAACACCAGGCTTGAATCAGGAGCAGTTTATTCTTCAACGTTACACCTTTGCCCTTTAACACTTTAACGCTGTCACATGCAGCGGATTTGCCCAAAGGTATTGTTCAGGAAAATCTCAAAAGCGAACTTACTGTCAGTGAGTCCTTGCTGACTCACAGTGACCTCTGGTGAGTTTCTGAGACTGCAACTGTTTACAGGTCTTTTTCATGTGGAGCTACTGGTGGTTTGGCACTGCAGAACATGCCACTTGTAACCATGGCACCTTCAGGGTGCCAACTTTGTTCAGTATATGATAGAAATTAACATGAAATATAAAGTACATTCACTTCAAAGATCAACGGCTTCAAAATAGACCATGACTGATTTTACTGAAGATTTTGAAGGGCAGTAATAAGTTGAAAATATATGAGGTAACTGAAGAATAAATTTAAATATTTATTATTATAATTTAAAAATAAATTAGAAATCTCCAGGTTGAAATTTTATTTTCTGCCTTCATTATAATTTGTTCTGTGCAGCTTAAGATGGAAACTAAAACCTCATACAAAATTCAGAAACTTTAGATATAGTTTTGCCCAATTTAAAAACAAAATCCGTGAAGAGACAAATCACTTGCACACGTGCCTCATATCTAAATTGACATCTCACTATACAAAGGGCCTCATCAGATACACAAGTCTAATTCCTTATAAACCTATTTGTCAAGCAGCAGGATGACAATGAGTCAGAGCACAGCACAGGTTGGTTTTTTAAGAAGCCACAGCCACTGTATCTGGTGAATAGCTGTGCACAGAACTGATTTGGAGGGTAATGCTGACTATCATTCATAGAGCAGGCATTATGTGTAAATTAGCAAGTGGAAAATGCTACTCTTTATGCTCTAAATTGGAAACTACAGGATCCTTTAAAAGCAGACAAAGCAAAGAGCTTTAGTTACAGGCTCCTTGACCAAAGCAAGAGCTTTAGTTACAGGCTCCTGTTCCCTTGGTTGGTTGAAAATCTGTAAGTGTTTATCACGGCTCACTGCCTTGTCAAAGTGAACGTCCTGTACAAAGGGACATGAAGTTTACCAAAAGCTAAAGCAATGTTGGTTACATGTTACAACCAACCAGACTTTAAGAAAATTTGACTTAAATAGAAAGATTTCATTATTTTTATAAAATAATTTCAAAGCATGTTACTCTTAAAAATAAAAACACACTAATTTTAAATCTTTCCATTTTGGTTTAAATGGAATTTAACCAATTTTGTGAAACCTTACCTTAATATTCTATATATTCCAGAAAATAATATCTTAATATTATTCTTATATCTTCTAGCAACTAAAGGAATAGATATGTAAGGTGTGAATTTGGCTGTCCACCTTATAACAATATATTTAATGTTTGAACTATAAAAATATCTTTACAGTGATGCCAAAGAAA
Source organism: Nesogale talazaci (assembly GCA_004026705.1). NCBI lineage: Eukaryota > Metazoa > Chordata > Mammalia > Afrosoricida > Tenrecidae > Nesogale > Nesogale talazaci. The sequence goes on along the minus strand of PVJH01001799.1, from coordinate 110,445 downwards.
ACAAAACAAAATAAAAATATCTTTACAAAATTCAGTAGATAAATTATTGCAGCTTGGTATGAACAGTAGAAAGAAACTTATCAATGCTTTACAAACACACACAGGATATTGGCAACTTTGGATGAAAGAAAAGCATCTGACAGTATTAATTTTTGCCAGGAATAACTTAAAGTCAATATTTGGTTCCATGAGTAAAAAAAATTCTGTAAAAGGAAGGTAAGAGATCTGTTATTAAAGAAGTTATTTTAAAATAAGTTAATTTGTAGGATTTTATATTTCATCTTTGCATCAATAACAAGTACCTGTAATTAATACCTTTTGGAGGGATTTCCAAGTAAATTAAGTAGAACACTTGCTATTAGGTGCCGTACACTTGAAACGTCATCTAGTTCAAGGCCATTCTCATAGCCGTTCTTACATCTGAGCCCACTGCAGCAGCAATGTGACAATCCATCTTGTTGGAGGTCTTTCCTTTTTGGCTCTGCCCCTCTAAATTACCAAGCATGATGTCCTCTTCCAAGGATTGGCCTCTTCTACTAAGATTTCCCATGTACCTGAGAAGACACATCATCCTTGCCTCTAAGGAGAATGCTGGCTATAGTTCTTCTAAGGCAGACCTGCTTGTTCTTTTGACAGTCCATAGCACTTTCAACTGTCTTTACCTATACCATAGTTCAGAAGCGTAAAATCTTTTTTAATTTGAAGCTCTTGCTGCCTGGTCATGCAGGATATCCCTTCTAGTGGCACTTCTCTGATAGTTGCTGAGAAGATCTTCCTGTGCTTTTTTTTACCTTCTCTGATCTCCACAAATAATTTATATCTAACCTAAGAGACCATTTGATTGTTAATACGTGACATATCTATCACGAAGAAAAACACTGCTGATTGAGGCGTAATGCATTCTTACTACACTATAGATCAAGGTTGAGCATGAACGCAGTCTCCCACTACCAACAATTATGGTGTCGCATTTCCCACATTTGGGGAAATCTCAGGGGTCAGCACACCTGAGTGCAATGGGTGAGCCTAGCCCTGGGAAAACTCCCTTCATGATGTGGTATCTCCCCTGCCAGGTAAGTGTATACTACAGGCTTAGTAACCATTTACTGAAACAACTCTTTCAAGAGAAAAACTGATCAAATGCTATCAGATGCATTTAAGATGTGTGAAACTAAGAAGTAATGTTATGGCTAGCATTTCATATTCCAAGTCAACCTCTTCTGAATCACTTTTCAAATGACAATCACCCTCCTCTGCATTTTTCCATACACTGGTGATACTACATTGCCTAAGCAACTATCTTATGATTAAAGTTGGCAAAAAACTTTGGACAAAGTGATGTTCAACACTTTAGTGACAGATCTGCTTAGTGCATGAATTGGTCACACCAGATTTATTGCTTAGGATTTTGTTTCATTTTAAAATCATCTCCTGCCTCAACTTCCTCACTTGACTTGTGATAGGCCAGTGGTTCTTAATCTTCCTAATGCCATTCTTCATGTTGTGGTGACCCCCCCCCAACCATAAAATTATTTTGTTGCTACTTCATAACTGTAATTTTGTTACAGTTATGAATCAGCTGACACCTCTGAAATGGTTATTTCACCCCCAAAGGGGCTGCAACCCACAGGTTGAGAACTGCTGTGATAGGAAATTCTCTTGGACAAATTTCACTGAGAAAACTCAGCACATCTTTACTTGTGGGTTTCTTTTTTCGTAGGTCCCATAAAGCATTTTTTTATTATTTTAGATGAAAATATGAAATTATGGTCATTTCTCCAGTTTCACCAATGCCAAGTCCCACTGTCCTTTATAAATTATTAAAAGATGATTTCATTGGGTGCTCTGACCATTCTTATAACAATCCATATAGTCATAGTGTCAAGCATATTTGTACTTATGTTGCTATCATTATTTTCTACACATTTACTTTATATTGAGCCCTTAATATCAGCTCCTCTTTTTACCTTCCCTATTCCCCCAGCCTCATGACCCCTTGATAAATGATAAATTATTATTATTTTTACATTTCACATCGACCACTGTCTCTTTTCCCACATGGTTGCTGTTGTTTATCCCTCATAGGGGGTGGGTTTGGGGGCTAGGTGTCTATTTTTGTGAACTGTTGTCTACTCCATCCCTCCTCTCACCACCTTTCCCCTACCCTTCTGCTATCATGACCCCCATCACTGCTCCCGGATTCCATGTGTCCTGAGCTCTTATATCTTAAATGTGTTTGTGTACATGAATGCTCCTGTCTAGTCCACAGTGAAAGGTAGGGCTGGGATCAAGATAGTGGAGGGTCAGGAAGTCTCAAGGATCCAGAGGCATATTGTATGTTTCATTGATGCTTTACTGCACCCTGGTTAACTCATCTCTTCCTTATGATCTTCTGTGAGGGCATGTCCACCTGTCTACAGTTGTGTTTTGTGTCTCTGCTCCGATCTTCCTCATTCTCAAAAATATATTTTGGCATCTTTTTTTCCAATTGTTTGTGTCTTTGTTTTGGGTCTTCTGATTTCTTTTACCATTGGCACCTCATGAATACACAGGGTAGTGTGCTTCTACCATGTGGGCTTGTTGTTTCTCTGTTAGATGTGTATCTGTTTAACTTGAAGCACTTTAGACTCCAGATGCTATATCTTTTGATAGCCAGATACTATCTGATTTCTTCACCACATTTGCGTTTGCACCCATTTTGTCTTCAGCGACTGTGCTACTAAGGTGAGCATGACAGAATGCTAGGTTGCTGGAGCAAAGTGATCGAAGTGATTGAGGGAGGGCATGAACAGAGGCCCAAAGTCTATCCACTACTTCAATTTATTACCTTATAAATATATGTACATAGGACAATACCTCTATTTTTATGAATTAATGTATTTACATATGTACACAACTATGCTTATACCTCTATCCATAGCTTTGCTTCCTACATTTTTCTCTCTATTTCCTTTTACTTTCTTCCTGCCCCATCATCATGCTCACCCTTCTTCTGTCTCTTAGTAAGTCTTCTCACCTAGATTGCTGTTGCTCCAACACTCCCAGGATCTCTATGAAGTCCTTGTTGCTGATTTTATTTCCCTAATTATTCCCCTATCACATTGTTTGTTCACTGCTTCTTTCCCCTGCCTCCTTTTCCCCCGAGGCCTTCCAGAATCATTGCTTCTGTTGCATTCTCCTCAAACTTGCTTCTCATGCCTATCTTATATAAGTAGGCAAACCATCAATAGCAGAGAAAAAAAAACAAAAAGAAAACAATAGATGGAATAAAAAGAGAAAAGAAAAAAGATAACAATAACTAGCAAGCAAACAAACAAACAAAAAGCATAGCTAATTCCAGGTTTGTCCACTGACTTTTATGACTATCTCCTCATTGGTTCAGGGAGAATTCCAGGAATTGCCCCTCCTAGACTAAAGTCTATTTTAGGGGATCTTCAGGGTGCTTTTGTGACTTTGCTCTGCTCCCACTGATGATCTGTTATGTTCCCTTCTTAACTTGCTTCGCTGTGGGGCGTTCAGACCAGACTAACTCCCTGGCGTGTGTCCCCAGTGTTGTCCTCTGTTGAGGTGTATCCCACTGGGGAGACATCAAGTTGTGACCTGTTTTTGTCTCTACAGTCCTCTCTGTGCCTTAGTAGTTCCGAGCAGGGATGACTCCCACTGTCTGGACCATCCCTCTCTCTTTTTCCTTCTTGGCATGCTTCTTTGTGGGCATGACATATCAGCCCCTCTCCCCAACCTGTAGGTTTAGTGTTGACCTTGGTAGCACAGACTTCTAGGGAGGAAGTCAGTTTGACTCTGATTGGAGCTGACCCTGTATCCCACTCTGTTCATGAGTTGCTCCACATGTCCCTGTTGCGCTCAAGGTTTTGTGCATCGGGATGGGGTCTGCATTCTTCCAATCCTGGGGAGACATAGCCAATAGTCTCCTCAAGGGTGGTCTAACTCCCACCCAATTGCTTGTACATCCATCTGTATAGAGTGAGATAAGTGGGGTTTTTTTTACCATGATTTTTGACACATGAAATAACTTGTTAATTCAGTGCAATCTTTTTGGAGACACTTCAGAAAAGCTAATTACACCTTACATGTTTGATATCAACAATACACAAGTCAGTTAAAATGATGACAGCATAGGAAGCAATGACCAAGTGAACACATGCATAGGTTAAGATGGTTGTTTTAGTTAGTTCTGGGTTGATAACAATTGTAAGATGTATTTCAGTTCTAGACAAGTCAGGATATGAAGAAAGAAGCAAGCATTTCAATTCCAATGTAAGAAAATAAACTTGAGTACCATGAGACAGATACATGGGTAAAATACTAGTAAAGGTAAAAAATTATTTTAAGATGACAGGGTCCAATTTTGTTTTAATTCCCTACATTGCTAGCATATATGTTATTTTTAAGTTGAACTTAGAATACAATTAAAATGTTTTCTGTCTTTTAGTAAATTAAAACCAAGTTACTAAAGACAGAAGCTCCCAGTCAGCTTTCGCCATCAAGAAGTAAGGGACCACACCTGGGGTCAGAAGCCTTACTTGCCAGGTTTCTTCTTTCGGTGAGCAGATCTAATACTGTGTTGAGAAGGTGAAGGGTCTGCTTCTGTTTCTAATCATAAAGGTTCATGATCTCCCTCGCTGGATTCTGTGTTTCCCATAAATTCCTGCAGAGACTTGAATTTAGACAAAAATCGATGTTGTACAAAATACCAACACCACAACACTAGCAGTAGGAGAATGAGCAGTGTAGCCATGAACACCAGAACAGCACGGCCATCCGCACAGGGTCAGTCCACTATTGCGCCACATCTAGGGGGAGGAAGGAGGTCACAGCAGAGTGGTGGTCACAGACCCAAGGTGGTGCATCTGAGCTCCCATCAGTGCTAGACACTGGGTGAGTCTAGACACAGGAAATTCTACTTTTTGTATTACTTTTAAAATCATATTCTGAGGATAATATGAACTATATGTTCCCTTTCCCTTAGTGACCGATTATGACTCTGATTTGGCTAGACCTGCCTGTTAGTGATGAATTCTTTAACAGTACTAAAACCCCTCTGATCTTTCAGAAGGATTCACACACACTTGAATAAAGATATATACTTGATAATGGAGATATTATGCCTGGGCAATTAAGATCTGTAATAATCCAGAACAAACAAAATTTAAATGAAAGTGAATAAATATGTAAGAGATCTATTTATGTCACTTTTACAAAAGCTGGGAAACTCTTTAAATAATGAATTATTAAGAAAATGATGTACTTTTAAAAATATGCTTCAGGACTATGAGCTGGTGACTAGTTATCGGACAAAAACAGACCTGATATAATATTCTGTTCTGAGAACTGCATATAAAATTACCTGTTTCATGACATTCTTTTACTCCACAGTGAAACAAGCCATATGTCTAAAAACCAGAACTGTGTCATCCAGTCAATTTACACTCCTAGTCACTCTATGGGACAAAGCAGAACTTCCCCGATGAACTTCTGAGACTAAATTTTTAAGGGAGTAGAATGCCTCATATTTCTTCCTTAGAACTGCTGGTCATTTTGAACTGGTGCCCTTGTGGTTTGCCGCCCAATGTATAACCCACAGCACCACCAGATCTCCAAAGCCACTTGTCTATCTGTTACTTCATAAGTTATTTTAGCCCGCTTGTGCCTCCAAAATCTAAAACAAATTTCACTAAAGCTATATTTCCAAATAAATAGATTATCAGAGGTCAGTTGTCACTGGGTAACATGTTGACAATTTTAAAGTTAACATTTTATCCCTAGGAACAATAAGGCTAAGTGTGCTAATGGGTTGGTGAATTTTTGACAAGCTGCTATTCATTGTAAAAGTCAATTTATAAAAAAAAAATTAAAAAATTAAAAAGTCAATTTATTTGGGTCATTCACCCAACCTATTCACATGAAGTCATTTCAGACTCATAGTAATCCAATATAAAGTTTCCCAATCTGTCGATCTTTAAGAGTTTTATAGGAACAGACAACCTCTTGTGGATTAGAACCACCAACCTTGCAATCATCCAGGTAAAGCTTACCTAATGGAGTTACTAGGGCTCTTTTCACTTTGATATAAGCTGATTGCATGGACATAATTTTTATTAGTCCCCATTCCAACATGCAGTATTTAGTTGTGACTGGTGAAAAGTGGATCCAGAGATGGCATTTCTATTAAGAATGAGATCTATAGAGAGAGAAGGCTTTGATTTTTATGTAACATTCACATGCTACTATCTGTTCTCTATTTTTCCTATTATGGTTTATCAGAACTGAAGTTGTGTCTTATTTGCTTTGACATTCCTAGGGATGCTAAACAGAGCAAGTAGATTGTTATAAATCAAAGTGAATGCTGGATAAACTAATAAAGAAAGCAAATAGATTAATCAAGTGTATTCTTCAATTATGTTATTATATGTTAATTACCCTGAAATTTAGAGTTTATCGCTAGTCACACCATAGCATCTAGGCCTTCATAGAAGTTCCTACCATGTGTTGTTTTAGAAATGAATTTAACAAAAGCAACAAAAATGGTTAAGCACATTATATGCATCATCTCATATAATATAGAAAACAGCTTGTAAGGGAAATATTTATGTCCCAATTTTAAAATGATAAAATTTAAGCTAAGGGAACATTCATATCCATGGTTTGATTGGAAGATTGTAGGGACTGAGCACTAAATCAGTATCGTGGCCTATCTCCTATGACACCCTAGCTCATGTTTAAAGACCACTTTCCCAGTTTTTTTAAACCCAAAGTATTTTAATAGCCCTCTCATGTATTGTTGTCTTCCCAGATAATCAGTATGTTTTAAATATGGTTTATTACCCTAAAGATCTGTTGGTACAGACTTGCTCTCCATGACGTGTAGTGGACTGCAAACCACAAAAATAGCAGAGGAAGATGAAACTTTCATCACTCTTACCGATGTTGCAGTCTAAGAAACCCGCAGTGTCTTGTAGGGTCCATTTGAGTCAAATTCGATGCAATAGCAGTGATTTGGGTTATATCAAATGGAACTTGATTCAGCTGTGCACTTGTCTACAGATGATTGGTCAAGGTTCAAATTATATTCAGATCATAGTCAAATAGTGATTCCGAAATGATTAGTTTGTCCTCAAAGTCACCTGGAGAGGTATGTAAAATTTTCAGGGACATTGAATCGTTTTTTGAGTGACAGAACAGGAACCAGAGCAACTGACTCCTGGGTAGTGGTATGATATGAATTCTTGAATTATGTCATTCATTCACCTGCCCTCTACCTCTTGCACTCATTTGCTCACAGATTAATCCACGTGCCCATTTATGTATTAATTACATTTTATGTTTCAGACATGTTCTACATACCAGATATATTCTTGCATAACTTTCAAGGTAGTAATGTGATTTGTTAAGCATTTGTACTTCGATAATAAGTTATCAGATGTCAATCTTCAGTTGAACTAATTATTTCACAGTGATAAACTAAGATTTCACCCTGGTCGGTATTTTTTATATTAAAACTTGTGAGGAATGGGACCATTAAAATATAAAAGTTATAAACTATGAGCTTTTTTTTGCGGGGGAGGGGGGCGGGGAGTACTTGACAGAGAAGAAACCCTTCATCCAGGCATTTCTCCCTCCTGCAAATATTCAAAACGTTAGTGGTTTAAACTGGCCATCCACTCTAGGAGAAGAGACTTGGTGATCTACTCCAATAAAGGGTATGCTACTCTAATCTGATGTGTGAATTCATTCATAAGCTTCCATTTAGGATCAAGTAATAGGGGGCCTTTGCATGGAATCTGAAGGAAGAAAGGTAGTGAAGTTTGACTTATCCTTCTCTCTTCTTTCATATGATCAGAAGATGCTAGATTTTTCTTTTCCTGCAACAATAGGTCAAAGCAAGCCTCAAGTTCCCCTCTCAAGGTAGCCTTTTCTACTGGAACTATTTTGTTGGAGATGTGCGAGCAGTAACAGATTACATGCAAATGTAAAAGTAGTGGATATAAGAAGTATTTTTTTTAAAAATCACTTAAGGTTAACAGTTAATGAAATAGAGATAAGGAGAAAGTAGCTGAAAAGGGATGTGGGCGAGTCAAATATTAAATTTTTCTTAATTGCTAATAAGATTTCCATGGCTTTCGTGTATAATGAAGCTTTGCATCATCTGAACAGATGACAATTAGGTGTGAGGCAGCTGCTTTCTCTCTCTTTCACTTCTTTGGATTCCTTGAGCAGCTTTTCAGGAGATTTCAAAAAATGAACCAACAATCTCTTGCATTATTTAGATCTTTTCAAGGTATGCACTTGCATAAGTTTCTTTCAGATGTAACTAATCTAGCATCCAAACATCATGCATAACACCTTGGTGGCAGCAACGCACAGCATCATTCCCACCATGGTCTCGCGCATGAAGGATATTTAGGACATCTGGATGAGTAGGAATAGTATCCGGCACACGAGTTTGGAGGAGGCAGTATGAATGCCTGGCTGGGACACACAGCTGAAGATGTAGAGTAAGCCTGAATATGTGGTTGGTGCAAGCCCAAGTGTGTTAGTCCAGGTAGACTAGAAGAACAAATTTCATAGACACACATATAGATATAAGGAAATGGTTTATATACAAAAGGAACGGAACACTGAGAAAGCATCCCAACCCAGTCCAGTTCAAACTCATAAGTCCGATATTAGCCCATATACCCTATACCAGTCTATAATGTCTCCTTCCGACTCACGAAGTCACAGGTCAGTGGGTGCAGAATCCCAGCACTGGCAGGGGTCGCCCCATGGCTCCTTGTTTCCAGGGCTCAGGGTCCCACAACAGCATCCAATGGTGGCAGAAGCAACTCATCGCCAGCAGGGGTCCCCATGTGGCCTCTCCATCTTCAGAGGTCTGGCTCCATTGGGGCAAAGCCGTGTGTCTTCTGCTCTGGCTCCTTCAGCCTCTCGGATGCTGCCATCTTGTCTTGTCTGTGATTAATCGTCTCTGAGATTAACTCCCAATAACTGGGGAAATAGATTTTCATCTTCATGAGGGAAATATCATGAGACTTCCCAGATGTATCAAGTGAAAGCCATGCCCACACAGAGGCCTCATTGGCTACTCAATGGCTATCTCTAGATTAACAGGATAGACACCACCCCTACATCTCAATCATGAAATTAACATAAGCACATGACTGCCACACCAAGCATCGCTGATATTTTGTAGTAGGAACATCTGGTGAAACCCCATTATGGGCCGTGAACCACGCTGAGGATGCAGCTTATTTGAGGAGATGATGGTCCTCCTATGTGAGGTTTTGCTGGATTTTCTGAAATGGAAGTCTATACAATGGACAGGAGGAGCTTTTCCCTCAAACAGCTGCCTTTCCCATGTAAGATATGATGCTTCAATATAAGTTGTGCTTAGTTGAGTTCTGTCATTATCAAATAACTGGCAGTAATGTTGAATAAAACTGGATTTGATCTGTTCCAAAATTGGCTTGTTTCCATTCGGGAGTGTTGCCTGGCCTTGCTGACACGCAAGAAGCTAGTGTGATGGAGGCAGCAGTGTCAGTAATCCAGTTTGGTCTGAGCAGATTTAATAATTCTTTTATGTGAGGATATTTAAAAATGTTGATAGGTCTAAGTGAACCAGTCAAACAACAAAGGACATATCAAAGAGATCAATGTAAAGGAACAAGTCTGATAGATAATTATTTCATAGACGATAAAGCATGATTGTGGGAGTTATGTAATTTCATGTCAACTTGAGATATATAAAAGTGTATGGGCAATATCCTGGCTGTCAATCAGGTGACAGTTTGATGGTGCTTTCCTGTGGATGTGGCCTTCTCAAAAGGAGGGCCCGGAGAACCTCCCCCCCTAGTCTGTCTCCGTCTTGATTGCTGACCGAGCCCTGTGATGCCCCCATCACCATTGCATCTACATGACTTGGCATCCACCAATTCTTCCTGCATTCTGCATCATTGCATGTGGCTGTGTGAGTCTGAAGAGGGACTTGCAGTAGGGACTTGAGTTGGACCCAGTCAGGATGTTTTCTTGATATAATTCTCCTTGATATAAAGCTCTTTCTTAAATGTAAGAGTGTCACTGGAATTGATTTTCTAGTCAACCTGGCCTAAAACAGTGATGTAACCCATAGCAGAAATACTAGCTTTTGAGAAAAAAACAATAAAACTTGAGACCAGATCGATAGAAGTAAGGTTATATATTGATTGAAGTAAATTTTCATGTTGGGAGCAAGAAAACAGTTGTTTTTCCTATTGAATTGAGTAGAGAATTGTGAAGAATTGATTCAATTGATTTGTGAAATGGAAGAGAGATTTTCTAAGGGATACTTTATCAACTTGTGGTAATTTTCTAAGCACTCCTTGGGGGGGTGGAATCTGTAAATTTGTAGTTATACAAAAATCACATTTATGGGGAGAGGGCTACTCTTGGTTACCAAAGTAGAAGCTATGGAATTAGTCTGTTGGATTGATCCAGGCTGTGGATTTTGTATGCTAAGTTCAGTAGAAATAAACATAGACAAGAGAGTGGAAAATACTAACAAGAGATTCCTTGAAGAGATGTCATAAAGGTTGAAAAGGAATTGTCATGATTGAAAAGGAATGAAAGTGAACTTAGAAGAGGATTTATGATCATTTTCTAAAATGGAAAAGCTCATCAAACTTTAGAGATGTCTAAGTTCAAAGAACAAGTATAATGGGGAATAAAGGAATCCAAACACTAAACAGAATTTTAGCACATTGGCTTTCATTGAGGCAACCATGAGCATTGATATAACCCCATGTATGGCAAACAATAATTGCATGAACTTGGTTTGCAAATATAAAATTTAGTAATGTGCTACTGCAAAAATGATTTGTTTCAGAAAGAGAGATAGAAGACTGGCCCCATTGAGGTGGAGGTTGACCATCTCCCAAATGTCTGATTTTTTAAAAAATGTTATACTGCTTCATTAACCCATAAACACTGCATGGTCCTGCTCCATTTTCATAATTGTTCCTATGCAGAGCCCAATGTTGTATCATTGTGTCAACCTATCTCCTTGAGGGCCTTCCTCTATTTCGCTGCCTTTTCACCAAACATAAATCCTTCTCCAGGAACAGCTCTCTCCTGACAAGTCTGAAGCATGTAATGCCAAGCATTTCTATCCTTGCCTCTAAGAAGAATTCTGGCTGTACTTCAAAAAGAGACACACTTGTCATTTGAGTAGTTTGTAGTACTTTCAATATTCTTCTCCAGCACAATACAAATGCATCAATTCTTCTTTGCTCTCCCTTATCCAATGCCCAAGATACAGGTGAGACAATAGAAAATATTATGGCTTGAGTCAGGTGCACCTTAGTTTTCAAAGTAACATTCTTTTAAAAATATTTTAAAGAAGTCTTTTACAGCAGATTTACCTAATGCAACATATCTTTTAATCTTGTGACTGCTGCTTTCATAACTATTGATTTTAGACCAAGCAAGACAAAATCCCTGACATCTGCAAACTTTTCTCCACTTTGCGTTTTGTAACCTATTGGTCCAGTTATGAGGATTTGGATCTTCTTTATATTGACCCATAATCCATACTCAAGACTGAAATCCTTTATCTCCAAAAGCACATGCTTCAAGTTGTCCTCACTTTCAGCAAGCAAGGTTGCACGTATCATCTGTATAATGCAGGTTGCTCATAAGCTGTCTTCTAGTGCGGATGCCACATTTTTCCTCATATAAGCCAACTTCTCTGATTATTGCTCAGCTTACCCATTAAGCGAGAATGGGAAGAGAATACAGATCTGATGCACACCTTTCCTGATTTTAAACTATGCAGTATTCCCGTGTTCTGTTCACACAATAGTCTTTTGGTCTATTGACAAGTTCTGAATGGGCACAATTAAGTGTTGTGGAATTCCAATTCTTCTCAGGTTTATCCACAGTTGATTATGGTCCACACAGTTGAGTGTTCTTGCATAGACAATAAAACACAAGCAAAAATCTTCCTGGAATTCTCTCCTTTCAATCAAGACCTGCTCTCCTGAATCCAGCCCAAACCTCTGGAAGTTTCAACATACTGCTGCAACCATTGTTGGATGGCCCACAGCAAAATATTACTTGAATGCAATACCAATTATATTGCTCCATAGCTTAAGAATTTTTCTGGGTCATCTTTCTGTGGAGTGGACACAAATATGGATCTCTTCCAGTCACTTGGCCAAATAATTAACTGTCGTTCAAATTTCTTATATAAAAGTGAATGCTTCCAATGCCTCATCAGCTTCATCAGCTTGTTGAAACATTTCAAGTGGTGTTACATCAATTCCTGGAGCCTTGTTTTGTGACTAACTCATTCAGTGCAGCATGAAATTCTTCCTTCAATATCAATGGCACCTGCTCATAGCATACCTCCTAAAGTGATGGAATGTCAACTAGTTCTTTTGGTGCAGAAACTCTATGCATACTTTCTGTTTTCTCTTGATGCTTCATGTACCACTCACTATTTTGTCCGCTGAATCTTTCAAAATTTCAACAATGGACTTGAATTTTTCTTAAGTTCTTTCAGTTTAAGGTATGCTGAATGTATTCTTCTTTTGGGTTTTCTAATTTAAGACATTTCACATTTCATTATAATATTTGGCATTGTCTCCTCAAGCTGCCCTTTGGAATATTCTATGAAACTCTTTCTTCTATTTGCTTTAGCTATTGTATGATTAAGACCAAGTTTCAGAGTCTCTTTCAACATCAACCTTGGTCTTTTCTTTCTTTCTTGTCATTTTAAAAATATAAATCATTTTATTGGGGACTCGTGTAGCTCTTATAACAATTCATACATTGATGACATCAAGCACATTTGTACATACATTGCCATCAATTTTTGACAGTTTCTTTTTACTTGAGTCCTTGCTATCAGCAACTCTTTTTTCCCTCCCTTCCCCACCATTCCACACTCATGAAACCTTGATAAATTATAAATTCTTATTATTTTCATATCTTATATCATTTGCTGGCTGTCTCCCTTCACCCTTGTTTCTGTTCTTCGTCCCCCATGTGAGTGGTTGGTTTATATCTTGATCACTGCGATTGATTCACTCTTTCTACTTTTTCTCCCCCCACCTTCCTCCCTACCTTCATGGTATCACTACTGCACTTACTGTTTCTGGGAGGGTTATCTGTCCTTGATTCCATATGTGAAGAGCTTTTTCTTTTCTGTATCTGTGTACATGCTCTGGTCTAGCCAGATTTGTAAGGTAGAACTGGGGTCATGATAGTTTGGAGTAGGGGAGGCATTAAAGAACTAGACGGATGTTGTGTGTTTCATCGTGCTATACTGCACCCTGTCTGGCTCATCCCTTTCTTGTGATTCTTTAGTGAGGGGATGTCCAATTGTCTACAAATGGACTTCAGCTTTCCACTTTAATCCCCTTCATTCACATCAATATAGTTGTCTGTTTGGGGTCTTCTGAAACCTGATCCAATCAGCACCTTTGATCACATAGGCTGGTGTGCTTCTTCCATGTAAGCTTTTTTCTTCCCTTCTACATGGCTACTTGCTTAACTTCAAGCCTTTAAGACCCAAGACATTATATATTTTGATAACTGAGTACCACCAGTTTTCATCACCAGTTTTGCTTATGTACCCATTTTGATTTCACCAAGTCTGTTGGGAAGGTGAGCTTCACAGAATTCCAGGCTATTAGAAAAAGTGTGCTTGCATTGAGGGAGGACTTGAGTAGAGGCCCAATATAACAATAAGGGATATTTATTGTTCCTGTCTTTTAAATGACCTTTTGCTTTCTTCATGTATGATGAGCATAATGTCATCCCACTGCTCATCAATTCTTCTATTATTAGTGTTCGATGTGTCAAATCTGCTCTTGAGATGTCCTCAAAATCCAAGTGGTATATATTCAAAATCGTATTTTGTCTCCCATGGATTTGTTTTAATTTTCTTTAGCTTTATCCTGAACTTTCATATGAGCAATTGATGATCTGTTCTACAAGCAGCACCTGCTTTTTTCTGCTGATATTTTTCTCCAGCATCTCCACTCCCACAGGCTTTAACCAATTTGCATCACCATGTTCAACCTCACCCTGAGAAATTAGCTCCTCTGCAGTCACATTTTGAGTGCCCTCTGACCTGAAAGGCCCATCCTCAGACACTATCTCTGGCAATATTCTGCTTCCATTCATTAGGTCTTTAGTTTCTGAAAATGTTCCAAGCTATGTATAACATTTTCAGCAGCTCCTTTTTCCAAAGTGGGAAGCTGCGTCCCTCTCTGTTGTCTCTTCTTAGTCTTAAGCTCTACTGAAATCTCTTCACTTTGGGTAACCTCGCTGCATTTGAAATACCAGTGGCATAGCTTCCAGCACAATAGAAACACACAAGTCACCACAGTACAACAAGTTAACAGGCCTAGTGGACAAGGTCTGTGTAAATACAATGAAATATTCTGGAATAACCATTCTTCTCAAAGTTATCCATAGTTCATTATGATCCACACAGTTAACAGTGTATAGTCAAGAAAACACAAGTAAGCATATTTCTGGTATTCTCTCTTTTTAGTTATGGTGTATATGACATGCTTTGTTAGATCTGCTTCCTTTTCTATGTCCAGCTCACATGAGCAATTAATGGTATGTTCCACAGTCAGTCCTTGGCCTGGTTTTGCTGCTGATATTGAGTTTCTTGGTGCTCTCTTGCAACAGAAGCAGCCAATTTTATTTCTGTGTATTCCATCCAAAGAGGCCAATATGTATAGACCCCTTTTGCATTATTGTATAGTGGTGTTTTCTATGAAAGAGTTATTGGTCTTGCAAAATTCTCTCATGTAATCTCCAACATCATTTCTATCAAAAAGTCCATACTTTCCAAATATTGTTCCTTCGCATTATGTCCAATTTTTGCATTCTAATTGCCAATAACTATTAATGCATCTTCCTTTCATGTTTGGTGAATTTTAGGCTGCAGTCATTGATAAAATTCTTCAATTTCTTCTTCACTAGCTTCTGTAGTTGATGGATAAATTTGAATAATAGTTGAGTTGACTGGATTTTATTCAAAATGGATGCATATAATGCTAATACAGACAATAATTCACTTCAAGATTTATTTAGAAATATTCATTTTGAAAATGTCATACTACTCCTTTTGATTGTGTTATTTTTTGAATATGAAATTATCTGGTTTTCTTATTCGAAATGGCCAATACCAGTCAAGGTCAGTTCACCAATGCCTGGGATATTGATCTTTGTGTGTTACATTTCATTGTTGAGGACTTGCAATTTTCTAGAGTCATACTGAACACATTTCACAGCCATCAGCATATTTTTGCACATCTTTCTTCTACCTTGTGTTGTGCCTTGTCAGCAAATGAAGATCTCCAAGACTCCACTTCCACAGATCTGACTCCACCTCTGTCACCCTGGTTGATTCCACTCTGTGAAAGCAGTTCACTGGGATCGCATTTCAAGTGCCCTCTGACCAGAGGGGCCAATTCTCTGGCATTATCTCCAACAATGCCCTGCTTCCATTCATAAGGCCTACCGTATATGACAATGCTTTGGAGTTATGAAAAACGTTTTCAGCTGCTACTTCCTCTGAAGTGGTGAGCCAAGTCCTTCTTTGTTCCTGTTCTTAATCTGGAAGCTCTCTGAAACCTGTTCACTTTGTGTGATCTTGCTGGCATTTCAAATACCAGTGAGATAGCTTCCAGTATCACAGCAACACATGCTACCGTAGTACAACAAGCTGAAAATCACTTGATGGAGATATCCAATATTACCACTCATACTCAAAACCATGCTGGGATTTTTAGCCAGATCGCTATAGAACAAAAAATATTAAAGGAAAAAAAATAGGAAAAGAAAATGTGAAGCTATTACTATTTGCAGATATGATACTGTATGTAGAAAATCTCAATGACTTGCCAAAAATGATTATTGGAATCAATGGAAAGATTTTAAAATGTAGTAGGATATAAGAACAGTGAACACAAATCACTTGAATCCCATTATTCTAATAAAGAGCATCTGCAAAAAGACATCAATGAAACAATGACATCTATCATGGCCACTGAAAAGATTAAATACTTAGGAACAAACCTCACCAGAACAAGATATTTGTACCAAACAAAACAAAACCCTACAAAGCGCTATTACAAAAGAAATTATCTAAGTGGAAGAATATCCAATGAGCAAAGAGGTGTATTATCATGAATATTTCAAGACTACCTAAATCAATATACAAATAAAGTGCAGTTATGTTCAAATCCCAATTTAATACTTTAAGGAAATGGAAAATAATTATTAACTTTATATGGAGAGGGAAGAGACCCAACAAAAGCAAAGAACTTATTAAGAAGAATCAAGTAGGAAGCTTTGCACTATCTGATCTCAAAAATCGATTACATAGTCATAGTATTCAAACAGACTGGTACTGGTATAATGATAGGTAACCATAGCCTTAGAAGACCCAAAAAGAAATTTATTTTTCTATAGACAATTGTCACAAAACAAAGGGCCAAAACATTAAATTGGAAAGAGGCAGCCTTTCAAAAATAATGCTGGCAAAATTGGAACTCCATCTCCCAAAGAATTAAACAGGACCTATCCCCTTCCCTATGTAAAAAATGAACTCCTACCTTACCCCATGTACAAGCTGGATCGAAGAACTAAAAGAACTATGAAATCATCAATAAGAAAGTAAGGAACAACTTAAGGTTCCTATTGAAGGCTATACACATGCTATCAAATATAATGAATGAAGAACACACAGTAGAAGACAAAATAGATGATTAGAACCTAATAAACATAAAGCATTTATGTGCATTGAAAAACTTCACTAAAAGAGTAAAGAGGATCCACCCACTAGGAAAATATATTTAACAATGGCACAATGGAAATTTGGCTAGATCAGAGCATGTACACTGATACATATAAGAGCTCATTACACAGGGAATCAAGGACAAATACACCTCCCAGGACCAATATCGAGAGCAGTCATACCAGGAAAGTAAGGGTATGGTGGGAAGAGAAAGAGGAAACCAGTCACAATGATCAACTATAACACCTTCCCAAGGGTGCAGACAACAAAAAGGAGACAGGGGTCAGTATAAGGCACAAAAATAATTTATAAATTATCAAGGGCTTATAAGGGAGGGAGGGGGTAGGGGAAAATAAATTGATACTAAGGGCGCAAGTAGAATGAAAATGCTTTGAAAATGAAGATGGCAGCATATGTTTGATCCAATGGATGGATGGATGCACGGATGGATGGATTCTGATAAAAACTGCAAGAGTTCCCAATAAAATGCTTTTTTAAAAAAAGAAAGAAAAATAAAATAAACAAACCAATCAAAAATTGAAAAAAACAAGTGAGCAGATAGTTTACCAAAAAATGGCATTTAAATGCTTAACAGACACATTAAAAATAAGTTTACAATCACTAGCAATCTGAGAGATGCAAATAAAAGTCCTCTTGCAATATCAGCTTACACCAAGTACTATAGCTCAGTTAAAAAAAAATCCAAAAACAACAACTGCTGGTAAGGATGAAGAGAGACGGGGACTCTCATTGTTGCTCTCATTGTTGCATATAATCCAGCAGTGTCTCTTCTGGGTGTATACGCTAAGGAAGTAAGAGTTATAAACAGAGCAACACATGTATTCATCCCCATGCATTCCCAAGTTCGGTGTAGTACTGTTCACAATAGTAAGAACAGTCCTGAACCCCATCAGTCGAAGAATGGCTAAATAATCTTGGTACATACCATGAAATATTCTGCATTGCTAAGAAAAATACAGGAAACTACAAAGCACCTCATGACATGATTGTGCTTGAAGAAGCAAAATTAATCAATATCAAAGAGAAGAAGAATGTATTAGATTACTATTAAAAGGATAAACATCATGACAAAGAAAGCAAGCTGTTTTTATATCTTGTAGTAATTTAATCTATACCAAGTAATGTGGCTTTATGGCAATCTAATGCTTTTTATCTATTTACCGGTCCCTTACAGATGCAGCCTTACCACAGCACGGTCAATTTTTCATTTAGGAGGGAGAGGGAGAAGATCACATGTTTCCTGCAATATAGCATTGTCCAACAGTAAAACCCAATTGATATACACTCTTACAAGTGGATTTCAGGGAAACTCATGTCCAGAGGAGGTGTGGGGGGGGTTGCTGCGAAGGCTGTTTCACTGTTCCTGGGTAAAACAAAGAGGGGAAACCTGCCTTTGAGGAAAACAGTGTTAATTATATAGACGCACAATGGGAGATTCTGCCCCATAATATATTGCTAATCTTTTCAACCCTTGGTGACCCAGATCTCATACTATAGACTTTCTCTATATTAGATTTTGTCTTTTTGAGTTGTACAGCATTCTTCATATACCAACCCAGAAGGATCTAATGTGCAAATCCTACTAAGTGAATTAAAGTGTTAACTTTCCCTTAAACATACCATTTGCAGATTAAAGGAACTAAAATACTCCTTTGGGCTTAAAGCTGAAAAATCAGCATAAGAGAAGAAGAAGATAACTATAATTTGAAAATAGAGAATTGTGAAGTCATTGGATTTCAGTAAAATTCCCTTGCTTTTGAGATTACCCAATAATTGATAAGATTATCATATATTTCTACCTCCATATTTCCTTTGCTTTTTGTAAATCGTCTTCGTATATATTTTTGCCTTAGTGAATGAGCAATTTTGAATGTTTTGTTATTTTTAACCCTCATTTTTTCCTAAGCAGCATTCAATCACTTAAAATTTTAATCTAAGTGAACATTCCACTATTTAATCTAAAAAGCTTTCACTTATATGTAAACTTTCTTTTCTCAATAGTATCTAAAAATTCTATATTATTGGCTAGATTAATATTATTACTATAATTACCAAAAGCCCCATAGTTTTTACTTATATTGTTTCTCAAGAAATTTATAATACTACTTGTAAGATGAACCAAGGATATATATATATATATATATATATATATATATATACACCTTATAGTTCATGGTTCTCAACCTGTGGGTAATGACCTCTTTGGGGTGTCAAACAACCTTTTCACAGGGGTCGCCCAAGTCATAACAGTAGCAAAATTACAATTATGAAGTAGCAACAAAAATAATTTTATGGTTGCAGGGTCATCCAGAAATTGAGCAACTATATTAAAGGGTGTTGGCATTAGGAAGGTTGAGAACCTCTGCTTTAGGTATGCAAATGCATTTTGACCTTATACTTATTTTTAAGCCATAATCTAAGAACAATCCATTTTTATAATGTGGTTAGGCTTTCTACTTACCTTTGTGAAGTGATCATTGGATATATGGATGCTGTGGTAATTACACAATCTGGTATCAATTTGGGACTTGAGAGGACTAAGACTGAAGGGGTGGAATCTAATCTGTCAATCAGGTCATAGCCAATGTGTCCTATGTGTGAGCATGGCCTTCTTCTGAGAATTATGGGAACTCCTGCATTTTCATCCTTGGAGGCAGAAGATACTTCTCTCTTTCTCTCTCTCGTCATTCCCTTGTATACTCTATAGTGACAAGACACATGGCACTACACCCCAGGAGCTAGAGAAGTCACAGGGACTTATCATTATGCAACCAGACCTTTGAAGCCAGAGAAGCCACATAGAGATCCCTGCCAGCACTGGGCTTCTTACAATGTTACTGAATCCACAAGGTTTCCAACCCACTGGACTGTGATCCTCCTGCATTTGGCATCACGCATGAGTTAGTCCGGGTAGACTAGAGGAACAAATGCAAGGACACACATATGGATATAAGGAATGGGTTTATATTCAAGGGGAACAAGGCATTGAGAAAACATCCCAGCCCAGTCCAGCTCAAAATTACAATTCAGATATTGACCCAAATGCCTGAAATCGGTCCATAAAGTCTCCTTCTGACTCACGAAGTCACAGGTCAGTGGCTACAGAGTCCCGGCACCAACAGGGGTGTCCCCATGTCTCCTCGCTTCCAGGGCTCAGGGTCCATCAACAGCATCCTGTGGTGGCAGAAGCAACTCATCGCTGCAAGAGGCCTCCATGTGGCTGCCCCAGCCTCAGAGGTCCGGCTCCATCAGGGAAAAGCCGTGTGGTCTCTCCACCGGCTGCTCCAGCCTCCCAGACACCGCCATCCTGTGTTGTCTGTGATTAATCATCTCTGAGACTAACTCCCAACAACTGGGGAAGATAGCTTCTCATCTTCATGAGGGAAATATCGTGAGATTTCCCAGGAGTCTCAGGTGAAAGCCATGTCCACAAAGAGGCCTCATCGGCAACTCAATGGCTATCTCCAGATTAACAGGCCAGACTCCACCCCTACATTTCAACCATAAAATTAACATAAGCACATGACTGCCACAACGCACATATTTTGTGAGTCTTAAAAGGACTTTATAGATTGGTATCAGACAAATGAACTAATATTTGTCATATGGACTTATTTTGAATTAGGCTGGGATGTTTTCTCGTATACAACTGCTCTGGTATATGCACCTCTTTCTTATCCACATATGCATGTTTATGAATTTGTGTGGTGAAGAAATCAAATGCTCTGGGCTAGTAGAGAGAATTGCATCTGGAGTCTTAAAGGCTTGTCATAAAATAACCATTTGTCTAAGTCAGCAATCAAGTAAGTCCATACAGAAGAAGCATATGAGTCCCTGTGACTCAGGAACTGTAAATAATAAAATGCAAGATCAGAAGAGGGAAATGTATTACATTTCAAATTCTGAGCACACAATTTGCAAAAGGCTACATATGCCAGTGAAAGCTCAAAATCCATTTGCAGAGTCCCCATGTGAATTAATCCTCTAGTAAAATTCCTAGGACCATTGACCAAGGATCCCAGAGAGTGCATTGAAAAATGGATGACTGCAGATATCAAACCCAATATTGATGCCATCTAGTTGGTTCTGACATGCAGCTACCCTTTAGGGCAGAATGAAGTGGTAGCTGTAGGTTTCCAGATGGAATCATTATGGGAGTGGTTGTCCTTCTGCTGGAGTGGTTGTCCTCTTCATTTTCTCCTGGGAGCAACTGGTGAGTATGAGCTGCTTATTTCATGCTTGCTTGGCCAACATGTGGTAAGCAAGGCTTCTCCTGCAGATATAGTTAAGGTACTGGCTTCCCTATAGTAAAATCCAGGGTAAGTAAATCTATACATTCCAATTAAAATATGTCAGCATGCTAACGAAGCACTGGAAGCACTCATCCATCTATGCCAAGAAATTTGTAAGAGAGCTATCTGGCCAACTAACGGAAAGAGTATTTTGGTCCATTCTTTCAAAAGGTGACCAAACATTTTCTTGAAAAGTAATATTTATATTTTATGCAAGAAAAATTTTGCTGAGAATAATTTAACAGTGTGGTGACTGATTTGAAAATGACAGAAAGATACTACATGGTATAAGAAAGAAAAAAAAGAAAGAAGGTTCAAAAAAAAACCAAGGTTCATGGGAGGGTTGTATTCTTTCCACATGCTTATTCTATCTCTGTTTTGAACAAGTAATCAGAGGAGCTGGACCAGATGAAGAAGACATGGGGAATGGAGGAATGCTCATTAACCACTTGTGGCGATACACAGATGACACAATCTTGATTGCTGAAAAGAAGAAAGACTTGAAGTTGCTAATGAGAATCAGAAACTACAGTCTTCAGATGAATTATGACTCACTGTAAAGAAAACAAAAATGCAACAGGAACGATAGGTAACATAATATTAAATGATAAAAAGGACAACAGTTAGCAAGGATTTCATTTTACCCTGATCAATCATAAACTCTCAGGGAAGCAGCAAGTAAGAAATAAAATGATATATTTCACTGGGCAAATACGATGCAAAAGATCTTTGTTACTGAGCAAAAATGTCATTTTAAGAACTAAGGTATGCCTGACTCAAAACAATATTTTCAAATATTGTTTCTGCATGACATGATCACATCACCTTCCCCAAAGTTAAAAAAAAAAAGAGGATAAACTAAGAAAGAAATTAAGAAATCGTTACTGTGTTTATTGAGGACCTGAAAACAAAAGTTAATAGAATAATATGGTAGTGAAAATCCACATGGAAAAATAGAATGCAGTAAGCAAGTCTATTTTTGGAACTATTGGCTTTTTTAATTAAAATTTTCATTAAGCAATATGACAGCTATTCATACTAATGCCTATGAATTAAGCATATATATATGTATATATCTTTGTGTAATATCATTACATGTACTATTTTTCCTTAAATTCTAATATTTTCACTATTGTAATTTCTAAATATTTATTCCTGGAATATGGAAAAGTTGTTTTTTGTTCCAATTGATATGTCGTCACCTTGCTAACCTCTTCTATTATCTTATGTTATTGGATTTACCTTGACATGCCATTATATAATTTACAAACAATTTTGGTTCTTATTTTTCTGGTGGTACACAGAGGAGAATACTTTGTTTATGATAAATTAGAAGTATTGTAATATGTACATTCTCCCATGAATCATTAGTTAGCTGTGTTCATTCAAGGATCATACGGACTATACAAATTTTACAATATGGAATATCTTGCTCCAAACCAAACAAAATAATCCTCCTCTGGTCCATTTGTGTACCTCAGTTCCAAATGCTACAGCAATACCGATCCCAGCTATATACATTTTCACATTGTTAAGAATTAACGTACTTGATTACAGGAATCAATAAAAAAGAAAATTCGATTTCTTTCCATGGAAGAAAAAGCACATTATATTAAAGTTTAGAAAAGAAAAATGTGGGTTATTGTTTTGGTTTTTGAAGGTTAACCTTATTTGCAGTAAATATTTTCATGACCATTTGGACTGGGATTCTAAAGCCCCCTCACAACCTTCAAGCTGCTTCTAACTCCTAGAGACACACATATGACAGAGAACAGCCCCCATGGATTTCTGACACTATAACTCATTTTGTTTAATTCATTTTAATACTCTTCTACTCTATTGTAATAGTTATGCAGAGTTTAATTCAAGAACATGATAAAATATATCCCAATGTATACAATTATATAAATATTTCTCATATGGCATTTTTAGTTTCCTTTTCATAGGCCTACTTTGAATTCTTTCTACCAAAAGTAAGCACTTCATTGATAAAATATTTCCATAAACCATCTATTGAATTCTTAACCTCTTGGTTCAGTTGCTGGCTTTCTGTTCATTGTCCTTAGAGCCAAGTTAAGGCTCTCTCCACATGTGGTTGGGTTTGTTTGTATGTGTGTGAATTTTTTCTCTATTCCATATTTGAAGGTGGAACTCTGGTAGTGTAATTACCTATTGGGCTGCAATCTATTTGATCAGTGTGTTAGACAGAGTTATCTACAGAAACAAAATCAGGACACTAATAATTTATGTATATTTATATAGGTAGAAAGACATCTAACATAAGAAATACCCAGTTAACTAATCTATAAAGTAGTACAAATGGCTTGGTACATGAGAAAACTAATACACTGGTAGTCTTTTGAGTCTTGAGGGCCCACCAGGTAGACCTATGTAGAGCAATTCAGGCTATCTGGCTACAGGCAGCCAACACCAAGACAAGTCACCAACAGTCAGATGACAAGATAAGATATTCCCCAGCTCAAGCAATGTATATTCCAATAGCGTGGTGAAGCAGGACTTGAAGGAAACTCAACTCATAGCAACACAGTCCATGGCTTAGGTGTACCACAGGTAGTGTAGCTTGCAAACTGAGGCACAAGACAAGCAAGACAGCTGGCTAGTCTGAAGATCCAAGAGCAAGAGAGAGAAAGGCGAGGATTGCTGAACAATGTCTATCTCTGCCCTTCATTTAATCTCACATGTGTTCTTTGACCATGTTGGCACAACAAACCTACCTAACAAGATCAGCAATTCAAATCCATCAGCAGCTCCTCAAGAGAAAGACTAGACTTTCTATTCTGGAGAACAGTTACACCCTCAGAAATCAAAAGGGGTTTACCATGAGTCAATACTGACTTCATGGCAGTGAGTTTGGTTTTGGTTTTCAAAATTTGCAGCCTTATTTATTCTTTCCTTCTCAGAATGAGTGCATAGAAAACTGTAAGTCCCAGGACACAAAGTTCTTAAATCTCTGCTTATTTTTACTCCTTATGTTATTGAGTTTAGGATTTCACAGTTGAAAATGCCATATAAGAAAGGCAAATGCCATATAAGAAAGGCAAATGTCCAGTATTGGCCCCTTTCCATGACTGGAAGGTATAGTCCTTAAAATGAATGTGCACTACTGGCTGATGCACAGTCTCAAATTTAGGAGTCAAGATAAGAATAAAAGTAAAACTACTCTGTTACTGGGAGCTGTACCTACATAGTGGAGGAATTGGCTAAAATTAATTTGATGAGGAACGTTAATTAGATGGTTCTACAATGCTTACTCACATCGTTTCTGGAAAGAATTGTAGGAAATTACTATACAACTTTTCAGACTTTGAAGATGCCCTGCTAATTCTTGTAATGCTCACAAAGGATGCAATAAAATAGCCTTACTTCACAGTGGGTAAACACTTAGTTGCTAACTAAAAGATTGGTAGTTCAAACCCACCAGGCCATGTGGCAGTTTGCATTTGAAAAGAATCACCGTCTTAGAATTTAACGGGCTGTTTTTCTTTGTCTTATAAATTTTCTGTGAGTTCAAATCAACTTGATGGCAAACAGTAGGTTCCCAACCAAAATACTTCAAAAGTAGACACTGTTTTTGCTTTTATCATATTACATTACTGATATAATCTGTGGTAGTCACTGATCGGTGTAAATTTCACCACTGGGAGTATAGGGGTGAAGTCTAGCCTGCCAGTCTGGAGAAAACCAGTGAGACCTCTGTGTAGGCATGACTTTCTCTTGAGAATTCAGAAGTCTTGTGATATTTCCCTCCTGGAGGTGAGAGATGATAGACTCAGTTCCTGGGAGATGCTCTACTGACAAAACAAGATGGCAGCATAGACCCGGAGTCCTAGAAACTGAAGAAGTCTGCGAAGAAGCCACAAGGACTCACCCTGATGAAACCAGATCTCTGAAGCTGGAAAAGCCACAGAGAGATTCCTGCCAGCACTGAGATCCTTCTACCGCCAATGGACACTGCTGATGGACCCTGAGCCCTGGAAACGGGGAGCCATGAGGAGAGCCCTGCTAGCACCGGGATGCTGCTAGATACACAAAACTCTGCACCCACAGGCCTGCGATTGTCCTCGTGTCATTGCATGTGCTTCGTGAGTTGGAAGGAGACTTTTTAGACTGATATTGGACACATGGGCTATTATTGGACTTATAACCTTGGACTAGACTGGGTTGGGATGCTTTCTAAATGTTCAGTTCCTCTTGTATATAAACCTTTCCCTTACATCCATATGCACGTTTATGAATTTGTTTTTCCAGTCTACCTGAACTAACACAAATATCCTTGAGGTCCATGAATGAACAATGTATAAACAAAATATCACATCATTATTATAAGAGTACAAATTGGAAGCTGAATAATTCAATAAAAACTTTTTCTATCCATTCACAATTTATGAAAAGTTCTTTAATGATTTGTTTAAATTCACAAAAAATATCTTTTTTAAATTTGGAAATTATACATAGTTTTGTTAGTTTGAAATTGTACTTCTGCTATTTTTTCTCCCCAGACACTTATTCAATGGCGTAGTGGCTAACATCAATCTACAAGCTACAAGGTTAGCAATTTGAAACCCCCTTTTCTATTCCTGTTCAAAGTAGACAAACAGGGCTTTTGACTCTAGAAAAGAATTGCACACTCATAAACCTACAGAGACAGTTCTACTGTGTCTGATAGGGTGGCCATGATTTGGTATAGACTTTATGGCAGTGACTGTGGTACTAGAATTCTTTTCATTGTTCGTACTATCATACACTTGAGGAATAAAAATGTGAGCATTTATTGACATCCCAGGTTTAATATATCCCCTGATTATAAGGGTCTAAATTAAAATATTTTCTAGATCAGATTAATATGAAAATTTACATATTTAAGGAAGAAATTATTAAAAGTAATCTCAAGTATACCTTTTATAAATAATTATGCAATTTGAAATGTATTTTCTGGATGTAGCTTTCTGTAATACATTTGTCTCATATTACTCATTGGCATAATAATGCAACTTATCTTCAAGTCTGTTTCACTTTAGTTGTTTTTATGAATACAAACCCTAAGGAAATGTACTTAGCAAATGAAAATGTAAAGGACATTTCTACAAAAAAATCACCTGATTTTTTATTTCCCTCAGAGTTATGTGCCTAAATTCAGAGTAATTTATCATCAGGAATTATTTTGAATCACTTGCCATCTGACAATTGGATTGAATACTCGTTCAATTTTGTTTAAAGCAAAGAATTGGAGATGACCTATGTTCCCATACATTATAGTCCCACTATTTCTCAATGCTCCTTTCCTTGATATCTTAGTGTTGTATTGTTAAAAATTGCTTTATTTAGGCATACTTTATATATATATATATAAGTTATATAGACATATAAAGAACATTATACATGTAATTTTCCTTTGGAATTACAGAATATAGTGATTTGAAATAAATGTATAGGTTTAGACACTCATCATCACACTTCTAGTTTTAGAACATTTCCATCACTCAATTTTTTGCTTATGCCCATTTGTCATCAATCATTGCTCCTACTCTCAACCCCAAGGAACCAGTGCTCTGCCTACTGCCTGGAGAGATTTATTTTCTCAGGACATTTTGCGCATTTTGTGGCAGGCTTCTTTAACCGAACAAAATGTTTTTAAAGTGCATGCATATTGTAACATTTCTTGAGGGTTGTACAACTTGGACAGCCACTATAAAACCATTTCACTATGGCTAATCAGCATGTTTGGACTCTGAAAATGGGAAACGGAGAAAGTTGATAGTGAAAGAAAACTGAGCAAGTGTTCTGTTTTATGGAAGACAAGTAATACATTTGGAAGTTGAGGCTTGAGGATTTATTTCTTCTAAATATTTCATACCTGTGCACCTTTAGGAAAGACTTCTTTACTTATCCAGTTCAAACTCACTGCCATCGAGTCTATTTTGAATCACAGAAACCCATAGGACCTAAAAGTGCCTCTGTGTATTTCCAAGAGTGTAAATATGAGAGGCTAGTGGTTTCTGAACTGCTCGCCCTGTGGCTAGCAGCCCCAAGCATAACACACTATGCAACAAGAGCTTCTCTTTCATTTATTATTAGGGGCACGTGTATGAAGGGTGAACCTATTCTAATATGAAGACTAAACCAAACCCAAAGTCATTGCTATATAATTAATTCCGTCTCATAGAACTCCTATATGACAGAGTAGAATCGTATCAATGAGAGCGTAAATATTTATGGGAGCAGGCAGTCTCATCTTCCTCTTGCAAGGGACAGCTGGATTTGAACCTCAGAACGTGTGGCTAGCAATCCAATGCTTACCCTGCTGCACCATCCAAACCATAATCTGAATCCACTGCCATTGAGTCCATTTCAATTCACAGGGACCTGTCTTGGAGAATGTAAATCCCTGGAGGAACCAATAACTTAATTTACTGTTGATGGAGCAGCGACTGGATTGGAACCATTGATCTTGCAGCTAGTAGCCAGACGTCTAACCCAAAACACCATCGAGACTCCCTTATTTGAAGAAACTTAGGCAAAATTTAGATGTGGCCTTGGGCTGCTAAATGCAAAGTGAATGGAGGAAACCACCAGCCACTCCACAGGAGAAATATGAAGGTTTCCATCCGAGTAAACGGTTAAAGTCTCAAAATCCTCGGTGGCAGATTTGCCTATCACTGTGAGTCAATATAGATGTAATGTTAATTAGTTTTTTTTAATTTTTGAGGCAAAGTTACATAGGAGGATCTAACAGTAATAAAATATAAGTTTTAGAAGGCATTTTGATCACTTGGTCTCTATGCTTCCATATCCTGATCTTTAAAAATAGTCTAATAACTAATATCTTACAGTTTTTAAGTGTCAACTGGAGATCTGAAGGTTTTGGGAGAAGGTTGAGATTACTCTTAGGTTCTGTCTATTTAGATCGCAGCCAGCAACTGATTATAAAGAGTGTTTGGCCAACTTATTGCATTTAGCCTCACTCTGATTCTTTCATGGTGTAAGAGATGCCCAGGATCTTGTCTAGCAATAATACTAGGATACATATCTTAGTTTTTTATTATTTATCTTAGTTTGTAGATG
The DNA here is from genome assembly GCA_004026705.1 of Nesogale talazaci. NCBI lineage: Eukaryota > Metazoa > Chordata > Mammalia > Afrosoricida > Tenrecidae > Nesogale > Nesogale talazaci. The sequence goes on along the minus strand of PVJH01001799.1, from coordinate 82,236 downwards.
AATACTGTTACAAAACTGTGGTAGTTACATAATATATTGTCAATTTGATTATATTAAGAGTGAATGGGGTGGACTTTAGCCTGCAAATCACATCACAGCTTGATGACCTCATTTGGAGGTGCTAAGGAGAGAAATAGCTCCTTGGACATGGGACACACACTTACTCCCTGGGAGACCTTGCAGCTGAGAAGACACATGGAGCTACCTACACTAGTGCCCATGAGCTGGAGGAGACCCCTGTCAGTGCTGAGATACTTACACACAAGATTTCCCACCTACTGGTCTGTGATCTTCCAGCAGTCAGTGCTATTGCATGTGTTTTGTGAGTCTGAAGAGTACTTTATGGATTAGTATCAGACATATGGGTTAATTGAACTTATGAACTTGATCTGGACAGGGCTGAGGTATTTTCTTAATGTTCAATTACTATTTAAAGTTCTTTCTTATACACATATGAGTGTCTATGACTTTGTTTCTCTAGTCAACCCAGACCAGTGGCTGGCAAACTGTGATTCACAAGCCTTATGCAGCTATCTCAGTGTGAACTTAAAGCTTTGAAATAACAATGAAAACATTTAAAGGATATTATTTCAGATTACAGTAATTTCATTTGTTTGGGAAAATGTATTTAAGGCCCTTGGGTAATTTTTAAGTTCTTAGGAGGGACAAGATTGGCTCTTCGGTCTCAAGAGTTTGCCGACCCCTGTCCCACACTAACATATTATGGTACCAAGAATGGGGTACTAGAGAAATAAATCATAAAGATGGAGAATGAATGTTTATTTGACTTCTGCTTCAAGGTACTATTTCATATTGAGCTAGTCAGGGGTCAGATATGACCTGGCAGTTTACTGGGATGTTTTATGTAAATAATATGGGAAGTTAAAGCTTTTATTATTTTGTCTGGTTGTAGTCTTTGGTTATTCCTGTGTGAAATGATGAAAAATGAATATGTTATTATTTATTTTGAGCTTAGTGATAGAAATCACCCTTTGAATTTCTCAGAAACAATGTCCCCTATGGAAAAAGGCTGTCAGAAGATTAAAATGCCTAACAGAAAGTCTGGATCTGGCTTGATGTGGTCAGAGACCTAATTCCATGTTTTGTATCAATACAATAGTTTGGCTAAGGATTGAGATAAGTTAAATAAGTATTAAATTTAACTGTTTTATGAATGGAGATTTGTACCTGATTTTACTTTGTTTATATTGATTTCTTTTGATTATTGTTGATACAATGATTGATAGAAATGATTATTGGAAGTATGAAAATAGAGAGCTTATAAGTTCATGTACCTCAAACCATTAAAATTTGAATTTTCATAGTGGGTTAGGACAGGCCTTCAAATAATGCTCTAAAAAGATAAGATCCACCTAATGCTTTGGAGGACTCACTGGCCTGTGATCTTTCTGCATTTGGCATCATTGCTTGTATTTCTTAAGTCTGAAGAGGATTTTATAGACTGGTATCTGATATATGGGCTAATATCTGATGTATGGGCTTGATCTGGACTGCGCTGGGATATGTCCTCAATATTCAATTGCTCGTGTATATAAAGTTCTGTCCTTATACAAATATCATTGCCCATGAATTTGTTTTTCTAGTCTACCTGGATCAACACATTCTCTAAATTCAGAGTTCCTTTTTTCTTTAATCTGTCAATCTTGCCCTTAGTTAGAAATCTCTTGGAAAGCAAATACCCTCAGGACTCAAAGCGCTGGGTGGAGCTTATCCTTTCAGCGCCTTCTTTGGAGGCGTATCCTAAACCCATCTAAAGATCAAACTAATGACTCTAGTGAAGTGGGTTTACAAACTCTCTATTTTCATGCATTCTCTAAATTCTGCTTCCTCAAAGCACTTTCAAAAGGTGACCAGGAGAAGAATTGTTGTGAGTTTGTATAAGTCCCTTAGAAACAAAAATACCCATCTGCAGGATGTGTATAAAATCAGTGTTTGTCCGCAGATTGACAGAGTTCCTCAGGTCTCCTGGAATGCAGAGATTCCTCAGTGTGGCTCCATTCCTAAGCAGCAGAGTCTGCTCTATGAGATGCTGATGTAGCAGCAACGCAGAGCCCTCATGTCCGTGCTGCTGCACAAGGAAGGGCTCTGTTGGAAGGATAGAGCAGAACTACCTCTGGGGGTTGGAAATTGTGAAACAGTTTTAACAGTTTTACTGGCATTTAATCCATGTATCACAAAACTCAATATTTTAATCATTCCAAGAAGAGCTGTGAAATCTTTACCACAATCTGTTTTAGAGTATTTTCTTATTTGCACTCATTATTATTCATGTAACTATTCTGTTAGTCGTGGAAAAAATATGCACAGCAAAACATTCTATAATTCTACAACTTCTACGTGTATAATTCAGTCACACTGATTATATTCTTCATGTTGTTCAACCATTATTGAGCTCATTTCCCAAGTTATTCCACCACCATTAACATAAATAAACTCAATGCTCCTTAACCAATTAAACTTTCTCCTTCAACCCTGGTAACTATAGGTCAAATTTTCTTTCTTTCTTTCTTTCTTTCTTTCTTTCTTTCTTTCTTTCATTCTTTCTTTTAGTTTTATTGATATGATATTCATATAGTCTACATTTCCATAGTTAAATCATATTTAGAAATCGTTGTATTTAGTTCTTCACAATTAGTTTTAATGCTTCTTCCCCTCTCCCACATTCATTGCTTGCCTCCAATTCCCCTTACCCTACTAGCCCCACCTTCCAATCTGATAAGCCATTGCACCTGTGATTGTCTCTATGTACAAAGCACTCCTGAGCTTTATAAACTGGGAAACCAAACAGAAAACAAAATGAAAATGTAAGAAGAAAATAATACTCTCAAGATAATAATAGAAACAAAGAGCAAGAAAGAAAAGACAACTAGCAATATTTTAAAATCTAGAGAAGAATTTTCTGTCACAGAATAAGCAAGAAATATTTTAGCTAAGAGCAATTTAGATTGGATCAAGAGAAGTCAGCTGACTAAATATCATACTATACCATGGTTTGAGCCACCATAATCAAGATTACAGTAATCTCTGATAGTAAAACTCTGTGAGTTCCCCACCTATGACTATAGGTGATCCACCAGAAGAGTTGCTTCATCAATACCTTTATCAATTTTAGAATATTTGCTTCTTTCCTGTATTCACTGTAAACTCTCCATTTCCCCCCAACCTCTCCTGCCATACCACCAAGAAATCATTAATTCAGTTACCGTCTCGGTAGACTCAGTCATCCTGGATTTTCTTTACTGAAAAAAACAGGAACACAAACACACAAAAATGCCAGCTACAATAAAATAAAATAGAGAAGAAACAAAATTGAAAAGAAAACAGAATATGTTAAAATTAGACCAACTTAAAAATTGGTCACAAGGAAGATCACATGATTATGTGATCAATGTTAACCTAACTAACTCTGACATAATCCACTTTCCAATGTATTCTGAATGATTGCAAGGCTATTCACATGCCTGGTCGATGGTAAGGGGAAATTCACTGGAGGATTAATCTACATGTATCTCTCCTTCACTTTTTTAAAATCTGAAATAACATTCGAATGGGTCAAAACTCACTCAGTGAGTCAATTTCAACTCATAGAGACCCTATGGGACAGGGCAACTGTTCAGGGGAATAGAAAAACCTGTATCTCTCCATTGAGACGCTGATGGATTTGAACTACAGACCACGAGGGTCACAGCCCAGTGCAAAACCACTAGGCATCAGAACTCAAAGCTGATCAAATGAGGGATCATATAAGCCTCCACTGACTTATTTCAGACCATTAACCAGTGATGGAGCATTCTTATATTCAGACACTGTATTAGAGAGTGGATTACCTCCAGTCCCACAAGCCAGTCCAGGGAGGGGCAGTCTTCCTTAGGAGCTTGTTTATCTCAGTATGTCCTTGCTGGAATCACTGGACTGGCGGTGAGGAGTCATGATTCATGCTCTGACAGCCTTGGTTAGAAGCGCCTGGTTCAATCTTTTTGCTTCTTCTGGCCAACATAGTCCAGTCTTCTGACTAACATAGACCAGTCCTAGTCCTGTTCCTGCTTTTTTAGTCCCACCTGTAAATGTGATACATTGATTCACCAACAATCATGATATTATGACAGTTTCATTTATTCTCTATGTCTTTTTTAAGTGACCGTATGCCTCTGCCCCTTTGGATGCCATCATGTCCTTTTGCCAGTGGTCTCCCTCATCAGGATGATGTATATTTGTCTTTGTCCTGTCTTTGCCCTTGTTAAGACTGAATAAACGTTCTCCTCAAATTACATATGAGTTTGCGTCTCCTTTGTACTCTAAAACACTCCCACAGAGAGCCGAGTAAAGCTACCTCATTTGGTTTCCTAGGGTATAATCTTTATTGAACCTGATTGCTAGATCATTTCCCCCTGCAGAGTACCTGAGACTCTCACCAATGATTAGCAGCCAAGAACTTAACCACCACACCACCAGGACTTCTTCAAAAAGCACGGAATGCTCAGTTTCAATACTGTGTAATTGAACTTCATTTATCTGCTAGTACTTCAAATTATAGTATCCTCACAAATATATGCAATGTACAATTTCAGAAATTTGTGTTTAGGTTCTGAAATTGCAAAGGCTTTTTTTACAGATATTTGTTTCAGGAAATTCATTTACTTCTTTTTTATGTTTTTCCTGTTTAAGTGATTCAAACCAAACAAGTTTATGAGTGGAATATTAAAGTTAAGATTGTGTTTTGTTTGTTTGTTTTCAATAGATCTATCTAAACATTTAGAGAGAAGAAAGAACATCTAGAGAAATCATGGTACTTAATAGAAGTTAAATCATGTGGATTACGGGGAATAACAATTCCAAAGGACTTAGATAAAAGTGCTCTGCTGGTGAGGTAAATTGGTCATTGAGAAAGAGATGTAATTATCTCAACTCAAACCATATGAAGGCTGTGATTTTTAGTGTATTTGTTTTGTTCTATTTAGTTACTAAAAGTTCAACTAAACCGACTGCCATTGAGTTGAATTTGACTTACAGTGATCTTATATAGGATTTCTGATGCTATAAATTTTTGCAGAAGCTGTTGACTTCATCTTTTTTCCCTAGAGCATATTAGTGGCTTTAAACAACTGGCTTTGTGATAAGAACTCTGATGGCAGAATAACAAATTTGGCTTGCATTTTAAGTATAGAAAACCTTAGTAAGTAAACAAGACCTATTGTATCCAATCTTTTCTCGTCTTTAGGACGTCCTGGTGGCACTCTCAGTGAGCTCTGGGCTGCGTCCACACTGTCAAATTCACTCCTTGCCATTGAGTTGTTTCCTACTCCTAGCGATCCTATATGGATGCTTCTAAGACTATTACTCTTTAAGTTCGTGGAAAGCCTGCTACTTTTCCTGAAGAGTGGCTGATTTTTTTTAACTTCCGACCTTGCAGTTAGCGGCTGGATGTGTAGCCATTACACCAACAGGTCTCCTGCATCAAAATCGTCTGTAGTTGTAATGTTTGCTGCACTCTTGGAAGCTGGGTATATTTATTTAGTACAAATGTCAGCATAGAAAAGTATAAGTGTTTAGTGAATAGGACTCAAAATATCCTGTTTCAGCTTATGTGTGCTCCTCTTCACACCGCGTGCACACCTCAATTACAGCCCGTGTCAGATTTTCCTGTATCTTTTTGCCTGCCTTCCTGTCCAACTAAAGGGCTTTCTAAAGGCAAAGGAAGAACCTTTTTCCACTTTGCATCCCCAAAGTCCAGCCTCATTCGTGGTGCTGGGAAAGTGCTCCAAATTGTTTCCTGACTCAATAATGAGACCGTGAAACTCTGCCTGGTAGCTACAGCGTGAAGAACGCTCACTACTCGAAAGACTATTCTCTGTGCTAAGCAGTGACATTTAACCACCAACTCTATTTTGGTATCTCACACTATCTTATTGGATTTGATGTTTTACATAAATATTAAAGTAATAATAAGAAAGTACAATAATAGCACACAGTATAGAAAGAATAGTATCATGAACTCTAAACCTTTTCCTACTTCACACAGCAATACTAAGAATGTTCCCTACAGGGAATGTACTTTCAGACATATTTGCACTACTATTTAACATTTATGTGATAAAATTATGTTCTGTATATATGCTCATATTTCCTGAGTAGATGTTGACCTCGTTACATTCAGCGATGGCAGGATGCACTTGTTCCTCACTTCACATCATTTCGAACCCTGGGCTGGACACATTGTGAGAGCAAAATAAAATTAGCTGCAGCTGTGACCATTTTGTTTACTTTAAAAGAAAGCAAAATACATATTCATCCTTTCTTTCAAATAGATATGTTTCATATGTAAATGTACTTATTTCTATATTTATCTATAAATGTATTTTAATATTTATATATGCATATCTTTGCAAATCATACAGTAGTATCCACCAATCCAGGCCAATGAGTAAGTAAGCATGTATCCAAGGTGCCTTGTGGCACTGTGGTGAAAGCACTCGACTCCAGCCCACAAGCTGCACAATATGAGAAAGAGTAATAGACTACTCCTGTGAAGATTTTCACCTTTGGGAACCCTACGGGGCAGTCCTACTCTGTCCTATAGGGTCGCCATGAGGCCGAACCAATTTCAGAGCAATTGGGTTGATTTAGGGGCTGAAACGGAATAAAAATTTAATAGCAGTGAGTAAGGACTGTAGCAGAAGCCTAAATAGAATGAGTCAGTTTTTAAATGTGCACGATTTCTTTAGTTTTCTATTGCTGCTTGCTATAAAATAAGTACTACAAATGGATGGCTTTAATGAACAGATATTTGTTTTCTTGGTGGTATGGAGACTAGAGGGAACCCTGGTTGTATAATAGTTACATATGGAGCTGCTCAAGGCAGTTTGAAATCACCAGCCACTCTGCTGGAGAAAGATGGGCATCTCCACTCCTCTAAGAGTTGCCATCTTGGCCCTCCGGTTTTCTTAGCCCTCAAACTTAAACAGTGGTCTGGGTGACCTAAAGAAAAAACGGAGGAAAGTGAAACTGAAATGGACTTGGATTCTTGTGACAAACAAGCTCACTTCAAACAACAAACAAACAAACAAAAAAGTTACCATCTTGGAAACTCCAAGAGGGCAATTCTACTCTGTCCTGTAGGGTCACTATGCATTCCCATTTACTTGATGGTGATGAGTTAGGCTTTGATTTTTGGAAGGAGACTAGAAGTTCAATTTCAGGGTGCTAGCTTCGGGGGAAAACTTCCTGTCAGCTCTGGAAAAAGATTTCTTTCTGTTCAGCATCGACTTCTTTGGAGATCTCCATATGTGCTGACATCCTTTTCTCTCATGTCTGCTTCTCTGGTTTGCTTGTTTAATCTCTTTTATATCCGAAAGAGATTTATTAAAGCCTATAATTCTAACAAAGTTAATCTATTGCAGAACCAAATTGTAACAACAGGAAAAGTGTTTAAGATTTATAATACTTATGTGAAGAATCACAATTAAGTCTATAACATGTAGAGAAGTATTCATTCACTTAACTCTTGTAGTGAGTATTAATTTTGTGCTGTGGGATATACAGAAGCATATACACCCTATGAAGGAAGCATTATTATTATTTATTTTAGAATCATTTTCATTGTGGCTTTCACAGATATCATAACATTCCATAGTTCAATCGCATCAAGCAGTGTTGTAAATTTGCTACCACCATCAGTTGGAAAACACTTGCTTTTTTCTTGAACTTCTTGATATCAACTCCCTTATATCCCTGCTTCCCTATGTCCCAGGAACTCTTATTCCTTTTTATCCTATAATAGTTTTTCCCCATGTCTTATGCGATCCAATGCATTCATTCACATACAGTTATATTGTTCTATCCCTTTGAGTGGGGTTATACAGTCTTCAATGCTAATAGTTCCCCATTCCCCTCTTCTTCCTGAACCCATTCTCCTCCCGTACTCTCAGGGACCCATTACTTCTTCTTTTGGGGAGAGACCCATTACTTCTGTTACTGTTTCTGATGACCACACTATCTTGACTTTCATGTACTGAACAATCTTAACCATATAAACGTACATGCACAAATCTAACATGATTAGCAAAGGAAGTGTTAGCAGTATCTTCACTTTATAGACACAAGTTTAGAGAGATGAAGTGCTTGTCCAAGGTTACACAATTAGTAAGTGGCCAATGCTATTGGCCCTTGATCATATTCTACCTCTTTGCATGTTTGAACATTGACCGATTCTTTTTGTTACAGTGACTATATTCCTTCCATCTTGTTTCCCCCACCCCAAACCATTTTATTAGGAGTTCTCCCAGTTACCATTCTGTGGCTCAACTAAATCAAGCAGCATTGTACAATCGCTGCTACAGTCAATTTCAAAATATTTTCTTCCTTCTTGAACTCTTTGATATCAGCTCTCTGTTACCACCCTTTCCCCAAACCCCTCATGAACCCTTATTCTACTTATTTTCTCTATATGTTCATCAATTCTGGCTTTTATATACTAAACAACCCAGATAAACAAGATACAAGATGGCTTCCTACAATGACAGATATAAACGCTAACATGAATCAGAGAAGAGAGAATGTGGAAAGTCAGGTAAGTGCCAACGTAAAACACAGGGGGGATCAAGAGAGCAGGATTTAATTATTCAAGTCAGGTTTATCATTGTGATCTCCTTCCAATACTCTCTGATTGGCAATCAGTTTATTCATGTCCCTCAATTATGGAGAGAGAAATCACTGGAGGCTTACTTCCTGTGTATAGCTCACAAATGTATCTTGGATTTTCACTGTCATCCATAGATTTCTGCACTCCAGAATATCATAAGTTAGGCACTGATATTATTCCCATATTTTGCTTTGTATTATATAATTTATAGTCATCGTGTCATGGATGTTGGTGTGTCAACTGCTTGTTTGGAAAAAATATTTAAGACTCCAGATACTATTCAACATGAAAGCCTGATACAATCTAATTTCTTCATAACACTTTGCTATGGCACCTATATATTCTGTGTTTCCTTCATGAGGATACTTATCAAGCAGGGCCATGTGTAAGAAATATTTTTCTTCAATTGGAGCTAGAATTTAGTGCAAGCCCCAAATCTTCTTTTTATTTTCACATTGTTACTAGCAATTCATCCATATTTCATACAATTTAATAATTTATCCATATCAGAGAGAGTTGTACAATTATCATGACATCCAATTCTAGCATATTTTCTTCTTTCTTGTACTCTTTGCTATTCATATAATTTTTTAAATTGTGGAAAAATACACCAAGACATTCTCTAATTTCATATATTCTACATATAAAGCTCAGTGCCACTGATTATACTTTTCAAGTTTTAAACCATTGTTGATATAATTTTCCAAATGATTCTACAGCCATTAACATAAACTCAATGCCCTTTCTCCTTCACTCATGGTAACGATTGGACAAGTTTGGGTTCTTTTTTATTTTTAAGTATGTTTCTTGACATCTCATACACTTCCATAGTTAAGTAACTTTAGGAAATGAATTGTGTGTACATCATTACAGTTAGTTCTAGTGCTTCCTACCGCCCCCTGCATTCATTGTTTACTCCCCTAATCCATTACCCTTTTCACCTCTAGCCCCCACTCTATACCCCCAACAGCAGCTATTGTCTCTATGCGTCTCTTCATTGGTCTCCAAGAGGTCTTTAATTAGTGTTCCTCATCGCAGTGAGCTCAAAAGTAGTTTTCCTTTGGTTATTGGTTAATTTCACTCAGCATAATGGTTTCCATATGCTTCCAAGTCATGAGGTGTTTCAGGCTTACATCACTGATTTTTTAGGGATGCATGGCAATCCATCGTGGGTCTGTACCATAGTGTATTTATCCATTTTTCCACTGCTGGGATTTGGGCTGCTTCTAATTTCTTGCTACTGTGAACTGCTGCAATGAACGAGGGAGAGTTGTACATACACTCATGTTTGACACTTATTTCTTTGATATATATGTCTAATGGTGGTATTGTTTGATTGTACTTGCTGAGATTTCAATTCCCAGTTGCTTTAATTGTTGCCGTACTGTTTTTCTGAAATCTTCTTTTGATACTGTCTGCAAGGATAAATGTCTTGCACATGTAATCCTTTTCATATTGCAAGTTGAATACTTAATTTTCCTTACATTCTTTCAACTTTGTGTATGTTGAGTGTTTTCTTCATTTTTGCTTTTCAAACTCCAGGTTTTTGCACATTTTGTTATAATGGTCATCTTTGTCTTCAAACTGCCTTTTGAAATTTTGTGGTCAATTTTTTTTTTACTTCCTAATTGCTTCCATTTACCTTTACTATCCTATATGGAAGAGCTAATTCAGAGTCTATTCTGAATCTGGCATCCACTTTGATAATTTCCTTCTTTCTTTCTTGTTTTTTTAAAGACCTCTTCCTTTCTTCATATAGGATATTCTTGATATATATGTATATATATCATTTTGGGGGGCTCTGACAGTTTTTATTACAATCTCCACTTCAATTGTATTAAGCATATTTGTACATATGTTCCCATTTTATCTAAACATTTGCTTTCTATTTTTTCCCTTGGCATCAGCTCCTCTTTTTTCCTTTCTTCCCCCCTGCTGACCGCTGATGAATTATAAATTGCTATTATTTTCATATCTTACACTGAATGCTGTCTCCCTTCTCCCTTGGCTTCTGTTGTTTGTGAATATGGGAGAGGGTAATGGTAGCGGCTGTGGTGATATGTCAATCATTGCAATCGGTTTCCCCTTTGTCCCTTCTCTCTGCACCTTCCCCCTACCATGCTGGTATAGATACTCCCATTCCTGTTTATGGATCTCATGTGTCATGTGCTCTTATCTCTTATCTGCACTGATGAAACACACAATATTCCTGTTTCTTTAGGCTTCCACACCCCACCCCCACTAACATGACCCCAGTTGTGCTTTCAATTGTGGCCTAGACTGGAGCATGTAAACAGGTACAGATAAGAGAAAAAAAGCTTGCAACACTTGGAACTCAGGATAAGGAATGGGAGTAGCAATACCACGTATGATATTCTTGATTTTCATCTCATCAAATTGTCTGTTTTTAATGTTCCAATCTTACACAAAGAAAATTTGAAGAAAGTAATGGGTTTGAGAAATACTATAAAGGAAAAATTAGAAAAGATTTAGCAACTGATTCAATTGCAATATATGTTATAGCGAAACAATTAAAATGATTGAGTTTCAAATCTATGTTTTCAGGAACTAATTTGATAAAATTTCCAGAAATATATCCAAAAGCACAAATACACATTGCATGTTCTTCTCTTTGTAAGTATGGCAGCAAAAGTATTATTGGTAATTAAGCTTTGAGTACTTATCATAAGCACTCACTAAATAATATTACTCTATTTCCCCAGTGTCATTCTATTATTCATAACATTTGAGTGGAATTTTAAAATATCAACAAGAATAACTAACTGCCAGGAAGTCAATGACAGCTCAAAGCTACCCTACAGTGCTGGATAGAATAGCCCTTGTGAGCTTCTAAGACTGTAACTGTTTATAAAAGTAGAAAGGCTGCTCTTTCTCCTTTGAAGTGGCTGGTGATTTCAAACTACTGACCTTGTGAATCGCAGCACTGCACAAAACCATTATGCCATCCAGGCTCCATGTCAGTAACAATAGATGACTGTAATATAAATGCACCTTAGAGGCAAGGATGGCAAGACATGTCTCATGTATTTTGTTCATGTCAGGATAAACCAATGTCTGGAAAATGACATCTTGCTTGGTAAAATAGAGTGCCAGTGAAAAAAGAGGAAAATTCTCAGTTATATGGATTGACACAGAGGCTAAACAATAGCCTCAAACAATTGTGAGTCTGGAGCAGGCCTGAACAGTGTTTCCTCTGGTTGTATGTAGAGGCAAGGTGACGCAACAGCACCTAATAACAGTAACATATTATTTTTGGCTAATGCTTATCTCTATAGCAGATTCACCTAAAACACTCAAAATGTTGTCACATGCACATCAACATGTAGGATCAAATATCTACCTGTCAAGTGTTCTTATCTATGGACCCCAGGCATTGAAATCCATACTAATTACTGTAGCAGATAAACCAGCCACAGAATTTTGGCAGAGTAAAAATATTACTTATGATAATAACTTTCGGATCACATTATTTTCTCCTGAGAATTCCTTTCCAATATTTAGGGAGACTGCATGTCTTCTTATTAAAACTATCTTGTAGCTGCCATAAATTTTCACATGAAAATCTGAAGACCTATAAAATTGTAAGACATGTAGCCACAGAAAGATTACAAGAATTCTGTCACTTCCAGATCCTGACAGGATGTACTACAGGGTCAGACTACTGAATATTTTCATTATAAGTACTTCGTTACTTCTGTTCTGTGAAAAGGGGTAGAAGGATCAGGATAATAATTACTGCTTGGGCCATCCCTCCATAGTAAGGATCTTCATGAATATTTCTCCCTATGCGTCAAACATTTTCCCCATTCCTGAAAGCCTGACATGTTCCTACTCTGAAAATCCTCAATTTATGCACATTTGTACTGTAGAGATTTTGAAATTTCCGCTTCTAAGGAAAGATTTATTCTAGCATACTCCATAAAATGGAATACTTTCTTTTCATAAAATAAGCTCATCATATAAGTACTGGAACATGTAGAGAAGATATACTATTGTTATTATTATTAAACTGTATCCACACAGGGGGAAGCACAAGATAATTATATAGGAATAAAATATTCATTTTCTTGATTGGCCCTGGCCCTTACTAGGGATAGTAAGAATCCAGAAGTTAAAAAGATCACAGTAATATTTATCCTCTTTAGTCACCTTGGCACCCCAAACAAAACTCATTGCCATTCAATTGATCCCAACTCATATGAGTCGTCTTACTAGGTCACAGTGAATAAGATACTCTTTAGTCTGAGTTGATAGTACTCAATAGAAATTGCTTTTTGTCAGAATCTATTCCTAATGAAAATGTTTGCTTGAAGCTGTATGCTATTTCTCTGGAGATTTCCTATCAGAGCATTCTTTTATTTTAATTGGAGTTGCTAAAATTTCGGTCTGGGGTTGCTATTACCTAGCTGATTTTTTTTAAAAAGACAACAGTGGGAAATATATTTGAAGCCAGAAGCCTTGCAATATTTGAATTACTAAATACCAATACTAACATTTAAATTCCTTTTCTTGTATCAAGTCCCCTAATAGATTCAATTAATATGAAATATTTTCCTCTATGTACTTATTCACAATTTGGTGGGAAGGATGAAATAATCCACCCCTATATTAAATATTTAAAATATGCTGAACATCACCATAAGTGGAAAGGAATGTGTGAACATGGAACCTGAGAAAAGTGAAAGTCTGTTTGCATCAAGCTATCATCCAGCGATTAAGAGAAAGGTCAAGCAGGTCAAGGATTGAACAAACATGCTCTCCAGTTGTTAGTTGGTTCTCACTCATAGCAATCCTATGTCCAATAGAATAAAACACTTCCTGGTTTTACACAATCCTTACAATTGTTCTTATGTCTGAACCCATTGTTGCAACCACTGTGTCTATCTATTTCCTTGAGGATCTCCCCTTTTTGCTGATCCAATATTTTACCAAGGATAGCAGCATATTTTCAGCAACTGATCCCTTCTGATAAGGCATCTCTTCTTACACAAACTTAATTCATGAATAGACACCATTGCAGAACCAAGCTAAACCCACTAAACCCAAGCAACCCCAGACCAAAAGTTGTCATGTTATCTGTGACTCACAGTTTCTGCATCTGCACAATTTTACAGGATCTTTTCAGACGCATACGGCCTCAACTTTTCCTTTGGAGCATCTGGTGGGTTTTAACCATGGATTTTTCAGTTAGTAGCCTACCACTTAATTCATCCTGGCACTAGGGTTGCTAATCACCCTAAAAGTCTCCTGAAATTTTGATTTCAAAAATTGGTACATATTTATTTGCTTGGTTTATTCAACGTGTGGGTCAATAACCCCTCAGTATTTCATATAATCACCCATTGTTACCTAGGTATTAGTTGATAAGTCAATTTATCTGAATAGTGTTGGTACCTAATGACCATTTGAATCTGTTCGTGTCCTAGAATAATTGAAATATTTATGATTACGTTAAGTTCATCATATTTGAAAATCACAAACTTGAATATAATTGAATATAATCAAATAAAACCATTACAGTGATAATTTATCAAAAAGGATAAATGTACTTGGATGTCTAAACTTCACTTCTATCAATGTTTTGCTAAGAATATGCACCTGTGCATTTGTTAGGGAAAGCCTATGATGAATTTTGATTTTTATAAAAATACTAACTATGGGAGAAAGATGGAGCTTTCCATTTCCAGAGTTTCAATCTCAGAAACACACAGGGGCAGTTTTCATTTTTATCCTGTATGAAGGGTCACTCTGAGTTGGCACCTATTCGATGGCAGTGAACTGAGTTAGATCTTGATCTATATAAGCCACTGAAATATAGCATGATTCCCTTTGCTTAGAAGATCTTCAAGACCAAATAATATTTTCTATGTATTTTTATTCTCTTGAAAGAGGGATGCTTGGTTAGTATACACTAAATGACTACTTCTTAGTGGCTAATAAAAAAATTGCCTATTTGGAAATTTTTCACTTTGAATTCCCTCATATTTAACAAGAATTTTAATAGAATATCTTAGGTATTCACTTTGCAACAATTAATTTTATTGCTTGTTCTATCAGCAAAAATAATGTTTCTGCAGAGAATCATCATAAATTTAAGATAATGACATCATTTACTGAAAGTCCACTATAATTCTTTACAATATCTGGGTATATTCTTTATGGATGGAGGTTAGAGTCTAAATAGACTGATTTAATATAGAAAGACTAGCCAACCATCTAGAGTGTGTTAATCTGGGTGGACTAGAGAAACAAATTTATAGACACCTTTATTTGTGTAAGAGAAGTTTATATGAAAGAGTAGTTGTATAATGAGAAAAAAATCCCAGACCAATCCATCAATCCAATATTAGCCTTATGTCTGATACTAGTTCGTAAATTGTTCCTTAGACTCATGCAGCACATGCAATGATGCTGGATGCAGTAAGTTTATAGGCCAGTGGGTAGAAAGTGCAGATCCAGTGGTGGTGGAGGCATCTCCACTTTGGCATGATCTCCACATAGCTCCTCCAGCTCCAGGGCCATGGCTCTGTCTGCGTAGGTCCCTGTGTCTTGTAAACAAGAATCTTTGCAGGGAGAGAGTGTGCTCCATCATCCATCAACTTTTTATCTCCATTGAGCCTCCACATGAGGTCATCAAGCTTCAATCTGATTGACAGGCTAGACTCTACTTCTTCCTCAAGCTGACAGTAGATAATGTAACTGCCCCATAGAGATAAGGTGGATATGATTACCTTGATCCCCTCAGTCTGAGGAGTTATCATTTGTTGATCAGTTTCTATGTGACGGGGAATTGATATCTTATATATTGCCCCATTTATTGCACACAACTAAATAAGATAGGTGCTCTTGTTATCTCCATTTATTAAAGATCAAGCTTATTTTGGATACATTTAAATAGGTTGCCTCACACATTTACACTTTGAATTTACTTCTAGATGACACCAAAATCATTTCCCCCCATCTGTACGAGTGCATGTTGAAAAACCCAACCCTGGGCATATTCATTTCCACCAGTTTCTGGTTGCATAACTCTAGTTCCTTTCATTATCAGCTGTCTGCTACTGCCACTCTTGCAAGGCTTTGCAATACCCATCTCTGGTGAATCTTCCCACAAGATTCTTTTTGCTTCCCTCCCAAATAACCACAATCATTGACACCATGTCAGGTTATTCCAGTGACAGAGACCATGGCCAGGATTAAGGGTATAGGGTTCCTCAATTTGGAGGAAGTACAGCAGGGTCTTTGTCTGGAAACATATTTGGAAATTTTTGGGAGAAGCTAGTTAAAAAGAAGTGGAATGTCAATGAACTAATTTTGAGAAGAAATTTTATCAAGAACATCCTTATTTGTCTAGGCACTCAAGACAAAATGTGGAGACATACAGAAGAAGCAAGGATGTTACAGAACATAACTTCCTGAAGCCAGTTTTGAATTTAAATGAAGCATGCTTCTTTGCAAATGTCATGGGTGTGCTTGCAAGACAGATTTTCACAGAATGTACAGCTATCCAAGCTCAAGCTGGCCACGTGTTCTAAGTGGATTGGATATGGTCAGAGTAACAAAGATGGAATCCTGGAAAATATCGTCTTACTTGCTGTCTGCCATTTTCTATATTGATCATCAGACTTTCCTAGAGAGAGGTGATGGAACTCCCAAGGCAACAAGGATACAGACTTTGGAAAGAGGTGTGGAAATCCGCATGGAATACTGATTGACATTTTAGAGTGTGAGGAAACCAATCTGAGAACAACTTAACTTGTCCTTGATAGAATGCTTGTTATGGGCTTTAATCCCCAAATAAGGGAGATTGTGAACCAGATCAGACCTGAAGGACAAACCTTACTATGGAGTGCAGCATGGCACAAAGAAGTAAGGCAGCTTGCTGTAGATGTCCTGAAAGATGACATAAAGATTCCCATAAACATTGGTGCCCTGGAACTGAGCTCAAGCCGCGACATCCTCCAGATTGAAAATGTGTGTCATGAAATGGAGAAGGATTAACAACTAATTCCTCTAACTGAAGAGATCATGTGTGAGAAGGAGAATAGAACCATTGTTTTTGTGAAACCGAAAGATGATGTGATTAATTTATTGGGAAAATGAGGAGAAATGGGTGGTCTGTCATGAATATCCATGGTGACAAGAGTCAACGAGAGGGAGAAAGGGTCCTAAATGAATTCATGCATGAACAAAACTCCTATTCCTATCGCTACAAAAATGGCATCCAGAAAGCTATATAGAGTGGATGTGTAATTCGTCATCAATTCTGACTACCTTAACTTCTCAGAATATTATATTAATCGAATTGGAAGAGCTGCTCACATTGCAAAAATGGAAAAGCAAATGCTTTTCTTTACACTCAATAGCGTAGAGCAAGTGACCAACCTTATTATCTCTGTGCTTTGTAAAGCCAATCAGACAATTAATCCCAACTTGCTTAAGCTGGTCTAAAACAGAGGTTCAGCTCATTCCAGGGGTAGAGGATGCATGGAGGATGTTCATCAGGACAGACAGTCTGTGCTCAAAGGGGTGGGTTCAATCCACCAAAGACAGGGAAATCAATGGCAGAGGTCACCCCAGTCTGCTTAAGAGACATTTCGGGACAACAAACCAAAAATAGTGTTTACACTGCTGCAAATTACACCATCATGATCTTTGGAAGTAATTTTGCATCTGCTGGCATACAGATCTTTTTTTATTAAAGACTTTTATTGGGGACTCATATCTTGTATCACAATCCATATATTCATCCATTGTGTCAATGGAGCATTTGCACATATTCTGCCATCATCATTTTCAGAGCATTTTCTTTATACTTGAGTTCTTGAGATCAGCTCCTCATTTCTGCCCTCCCTCCCTCTGTCATGAACACTCCATATGTTATAGGTTATTATTTTCCTATCTTCCATTGTCCCCTGTTACCCTTCACCCACTTTTCCCCACCTTCCCCCAATCTTCCTGGTATCTCTATTCTCATTGTTGCCTCTGAGGGGTTTCTTTATCTTGAATTCCCTGTGTTGCATGCTCTTATCTGTAGCAGTGTGTATGTTCTGGTCTAGTCCGATTTGTAAGGTAGAATTGGAGTCATGATAATGGGGGAGAAGGGAGCATTAAAGAATTGGAGGAAAGTTGTATGTTTAATCACTGCTATTATGCACCCTGACTGGCTTACCTCTTCCTTGTGATACTTCTGTGAGGACATGTCCACATGTTTGCACACACACACACACACATCTCATTCACATTGGGTATGATTTTGTTTTGGATATTAGATGCCTGCTACTTGATTCCATTGACACCTCATGTTCACACAGGCTGGTTTGCTTCTTTCACGTGGGCTTTGTTTCTTTTCAGCCAAATGGACCCTTATTTATCTTCAAGCCTTTAACCAGACACCATATCTTTTGATATCTGGCACCACCAGCTTTCTTCACCACATTTGCTTATGGACCCATTTTAGGACTGCTTATCAGATCAGTTTTAGGACTGATAAACCAGCAGGGACTTGACAAAATGATAGCACTCAACAAAATGGAGCTAATGTTCCTAATATGCACAGTGGTATGAACCAATGGGGGGTATGTGCATATCCTGCTACTGCATCTGCACTTATGATTGGTTATCCAATACCAACAGGATAGTCTCAATAAGATTTTAGAAGTGATGGTCTCAATAAGATGTTAGGAATGTATGCAAATGCCTAGTTTTCACATCTTTTCTTAGTATTGTGTTAACAAACGCGATAGTTAATTTAAAAACATGGGGACAGCAGAAAGGTAATGGTTAGGTGCTCTAAGGTAAAGTGTTAATTGATATAGCAGTAGCATTATGTCTCAGATCTGTTTCAACATTATGTCACCAGCATTAAATATTTCCCTCTAAGGATTGCTGCTACAGAGTTATTTATAATAGCCACCTGAGCATGGACCAAGTAGCGAACTATGGATAACATAATTTTAACTGCTGCTTCCAAGAATTAACTTCATTCTCACATGCTAGCACAGCACTACCTCAGTAACCCAAATTATTGCAAAAGTCAGGAATGTCTGGGTTAAATTCAAAGGCTTATCTGAAAAAGGGAGCTGCCATTGAAAATTGATCACCAGTTAGCTGTCATTGAGTTGATCCTTAACTCATGGTAACCTCACCATAACAGAGTGAAATGCTGCTGTAGCCTGTGCTATCTCTATGATCAGTTGTAGGTAGGGCTACTGTGACTCATATAGTTTTATTGCCTGACTTTCAGAATTAGATTACCACCACAGCCTTCCATATGTTAAAACTCTGATACAATATACTCAAGAACATAGCAACACAAAAGCTCCCAATGATGACTGGCAGCTGCACAGAAAGGAATCTAAGCTCTCCCAGCTGGAAGGAAAATAGTCTATGACTGAATCACCATAGCATAATTGTCCTAATTTCCTTTTGAACTGTTCTGCAAGAGGAAATAAAAGTTAATTATAATTAATAACTCATTAAGGAATAAATTCAGATTTTTCACACATAACTGATATACCTATATAGTAAAAGAAAAAATATATAAAACCTAAAAAGCAATCAAATAGTAACTTAAATATATTGGGAAAGGTCAAGAATTGCTCATTATTTTATAATTCAGCTATAGAAAGAAAAGAGTAACTAATCGTTCTATTTTTATAGGATGAGGACAGTATTGTGGAATTATATATTGGCACAAACAGTATGTGCTGTACATGTTTTTCTGATAAAGTGTTGATGGGTTGAGCAACTAAATATCACTGTGCGGAAGAGAATCAGCATGATAGCCATCAGAGATCAACAAACTACAGTTTGTGAGCAATATGTTACTCTTTCATACATATAGCTGTGAAGTAAAATTGAAAAATTTCAAAAGACATTATTCAAGTAATGGTTCTTTCATTTGTTTGTATATTTAAGGTTCTCAAATCCATCTTTTAATTTGTTGCAAAAAACAAGATTGGCTCTTTTGTCTCAAAGAGTTTCTAAGTTCTGAGCTAGATGGTCCTGCAACGAGGATTCCAGTAGAAGAACTAATAATGGATATGATCATAAAAGCTTCGCTTGAAGGAAGAAAAATATAGAGGCAACAAAAACATTGGTAAAGTACATAAATGATCAAATTGCATTCCAGAGATAAAATTAAGAAAACCATTCCACTAATTATATATACACACACATATATATTCACACACTTTAAAATACATTTAGCAAAAAAATATAAAATACATCTTCTGAATGAGTTGTAGTAAATTAATTAACATGATCCTTGTATCCATAATTCCTTATGTTATGTACTATAATTCTAGACTTTAAGCTTGGGCCTCTAATCCCATTTTGGAGGGTCTTTTCTACTAGCCCTATGGTGGTAGGAAATCCTGACTTTTGTAGAGGATGTGAACCAAGTCATACTCTTTGTCTTGTGCGAATCTTTAGACTTTACCTTAGTAGAGGTGTAAACCAAGTCACCTTTTGTTTCCTTGGAGCCTGACTGAACATACCACCCTTAGTTTTTCCTGTATGGGATGTAAATCCTGGTATGTCCTGGTACTGCTTGCTGTTCACTGCTTACACATCATCACCTAAAAAGCCATATCTCTATCTCCTTACTGAGCTTTCGTAGAAGCAAAAGACCTGCTGTGACTTATGCCTCAACACTGCCTGATCTTCAAATTTGGGAGTGAAGAGTATCCAACACCACATGAAACATTTCCTTAAGCTAGCGCTTGTAAGTTTCTGAGGGAACGTATTCAAAGGTGAAGGGAAAATAGAGCATAGCA
Organism: Nesogale talazaci; assembly: GCA_004026705.1. Lineage (NCBI taxonomy): Eukaryota > Metazoa > Chordata > Mammalia > Afrosoricida > Tenrecidae > Nesogale > Nesogale talazaci. Next base: position 61,776 of record PVJH01001799.1, on the reverse strand, counting down.
GCATCTTGGACATTTGTGATGTCTTTAATCTCCAACATTTGGAGACTAGTCTGGTGTTCATCCTTCTAAGAGAAATCATTGCCCCACTACAACCTGCAAAATATTGCTGAAAGTAATGAAGAGACTTTAATAAATAAAAAGAAACCCCACAATTATGACTCAGAAGACTATATTAAGATGGCAATACTCCCCAAGTCGGTCTACAGATTCAACATCACTTTCAAACTCTCTTCTATTTTATTTGCAGATAATACTATTCTAATTTTAAATTTTTATGGGAATTTAAAGATCCCCGAATAGCCCACACAATAATGAAATAGAACGATGTTGTATCTCCCATCCTAATTTCAAATTTTACTACCAAACTACAGTAATAATGCTATGTTGCACTAGCATCAGGATAGGTGCATGCCTCAATGGAATAGAATTCAGAATCCAGAAATAAGCCCTTACACTTAGGGTCAATAGATTTTTGAAAAGTATTCTAAAGCAATCCCGTAGTAGAAAGGATAACTTTTTCAACAGATACTGCTGAGATAACTATAATAACACATGCAAAAGAATTGTCACACTTTCTCAAAACTCAAATTGACTGCCATTGAGTCAATGGCAACTCAGAGCGATCCCATAGAACAGGGGAGAATGGCCTCTGTGGGTTTCGGAGACTGTAATTCTTTAAGGGAGTAGAAAGTAAAGTCTTTCTCTGAAGAGAAGTTGGTGGTTTAGAACTGCTGACCATGTAGTTAATAGTCCAATGTGTAGCCACTAAGGCATCAGGGCTGCCTTACACATCACAGTTTACACTTCCTCATACTTCACACTTTATACATAATTAATTGTATATGGCTCCAAGATCAAAATGTAAGAGCTGTAACTCTAAATTCTAAGAAGGAATCATGGTGTAAATCTTCATGACCTTGGATTAAGCAATGTTAGATAGGACACCAGAAGCACATGAGGTAATACATAACTCTATAAATAGATGATCAGATAGATCAATAGATAAATAGGACTTCGGTAAAATTTGAAACTTTTGTTTGTCAAAGGACATCCTCAAGCTAGTGAAAAGACAATCTTCATAATTAGAGGAACTTTTTCCCTAAAATTTGACAAGGTACTTGTATCAAAAATATATTAATAGATCTTACAACGCAACAACAATGACAACAAAAAAGTCTTAATAGAAATTGGAACAAAAATATCAAAATGGTCAGTAAACACATAAAATACACCCAACCATATTAGTCATCAAGGAAATGCAAATCAAAACTAAAATGAGTTATCATTTCATATTCACTAGGATGACTATAACCAAAAATAAATATTCAAGTGTTAAGCAATGATTTTGAGAAAGAGAAACCCTCATTCATTGCTGGTAGAAATGAAATATGGCAATGCTACATTGAAAAGTGCTCTGGTAGTTCCACAACATATTAAAAGGAGGGTTGTCAAATGACCCAGCAATTTCACTCCTAGGTACATACTCAACCGAAATGAACATTTATTCTTGCATAACACTTAAACACAATTGTTTATAGCAACATTTTTCATAACCCTGTGGTAGTCAACTAATCTGAGGTCAATTTTAGGAGTAAGCGTGTAGGGGTGGAGTCTAGACTGTCAATCTGGAGAGAGCAAATGCGGCCTCTGTGTGGGCATGGTCTTCTGAGAATTCAGGGAAATGTGGTAATTCCTTCTTAGAGGTAGGAGATATTATCTCCCTGCTTCCTCCCTTGGAGAAGCTCTTCTGGTAAGGCTTATGCCAATATGCTGATAGACCACATGCCCTGGGGGGGAATCGGAGGAGTCACTTGGAGACCCCTGCCAGCGGTGATGTTTACAAGGCCCTTGGATCCAAAGACTTTCTACTTACTGGCTTATGATCATTGTGCATTTGGCATCACTGCATGTGTTTTTTGAGTCTGAAGAGGACTTTATAGATTGGTATCAGACATATGGGCTAATATCAGACTTATGATCTTGGACTGAACTGGGTTGGGATGTTTTCTCAATGCACAATTACCCTTTGTATAAAACTTTTTCTTATATATGTGTGTGTGTTTGTGAATTTGTTTCTCTAGTCTCCCTAGACTAACACAAACCCCCACGTGAAAAGAACCCTAAGAACTGGTGAATGGATAAATAAAAAATGGTATATCTATGCAATGGGATATTATTTAATTATCAAAAGAAATGGAATACCACTATATGCTATAACACAGTTGAATCTTAAAAAACATTATAATAACTTTTTACCCACAAAAGAGTTTATATTGTATGATTTCATTTGCATGAAATGTCAACAGCTAAAGCTATTCAATAATTATTGCATAGATATGAGGGTGAAGGCAGCGAGACATGAGGGGTGACTGCAAGTGGTCACAGGGTTTCTTTTGGAATGCTGACATTGTTCATTGTGGTGATGGTTGCACATGCCTGTGATGATAGTAAAAATGCTATTTTAAAAATAAAATTTCAAGGCAGTTGAAAACTTACAGTGGATGAAGAGAAATTCTTTATTTTTCATCTGTGATCTTGTGGTTGGGATGTGGGAAGAGTGGAGGGGAGACTGCATTTCTTCTACTTCAATACTATTTTAAGAGATTTCAGATATATTGAAACTTTAGGAAACATTTTATTACTGACAATATAACTTCAAAACTATGAGTGGAGAATGGAAAAAGACAGAAACTATATTTGGCATAAAAATTTATTCCCTTTTGATTTCCATACTGGCGATCATTGAATTTTTTAGGCATTGTCTGCTAACGAAGATGGTGATGCTGATGTATAAAGTCCTTGTTTTCAGGTAATTGAGGTTTTTCAATAACATTTGTAACCACTTGCTTCCTTATATAAATATCTTGAAATGAAAATCAAATTGCTGGGTTAATTAATACTTTTCCAAGTGTTCAATGTACCCTAATACTTTGCTGCTTCATCTGCTGTCCACCCCCCTTTGGTGAAATGTGTGCTTAAACACATGCCAGTTGCCTCTAAATTATAAGCAGTGATAAAACTGCTAGAAGAAGGACTCTACTCTTCAAACCTCTTGGGTAATATAAGCAAGACCCAGTGTTGGCTGCTAAAATTCAGTACTATTCTTGAGATAGCAATTAATAAATGGCAACAACATATCTGAGGTGAACCAGTCTCCTCCATTCCCACATCTCTGGGAAGTCTTATAAATCAGCAGGTACAGGACACTCTGACACCAGAGTCTAATAAGCCACATTTATTAGAGACCTGCACAGAGACTGTCCCCATTCAGTGCAAGGAGGAAGAGCAACCCCAAGCTTTCTCAGCCTGAGGTTTTTGTCCTCTATGACTCGCCCTTCACTGCTGAGCAAAAGCAAACAGACTAACAGAAGCCAGAGGTTTGCAATTCGTCGTTCTTACTAAGCTAGTATACTGACAGAAGCTAGGGGTTTATAGTTAGTCATTCGTACTCTTATCTTTGCAGAAACAATTAAAAAAAACATACCGTCTGATACAAGCATATCGTTCCACTGAGGAAATTCCATTCCAGCTAGAGCAGTAATACCCTATACCTCCTTTCTGTCCCTGGCCTAACCTTAAAACATGGGTCTAAGCCTTTGGTCAATGATTTTCCACTTCTACAGCAGGAAAGTATTTATATCTAAAAGAGACCTCCTCACCTTTCCCAAATGCCCCAGGTTTATCTTTGTACTCAGGGGAGGACTCACTAAAATAGGTGTCAGCAGGTATGTCTTAGATGAAATAAGATGTGCTGTAACTGTGTTTGTCCTCACACTTTCTCTGCGTATCTTTACAGTGGCTTTCCTAGCCACATTTTCTTGCCTGTATTTTCTGTTCTAGTTCTCATATAGTAACTTTGTCACAACCACGAGCCAGTGCTAGGGTTAGGCCAGCATTACACCTCTTGAGTCAAAACTTTACAAGCAACCCCTATATGGTTCATGCGCAAGCCTCTGTTCTATTGGCAATCTCTTGCCAGGAGGTGCCCATCTCTACTCCCTGGGCCCGGCAGCCCTGTATCACCATCTGCCGGTTTCATGTCTCATGCTTCACACCACTCGCCCCAGTGCTGTCATTTCTCTTCTGCCCCATTTTGTTGCTCTTGCTATCGTCATTCTAGGTCTTCAGTTTGATCAGATCAGTGAGTGTTTCCACCTCAGTATTGTGGCCAATGTGTGCCCCACTTCGCATCACAGGATACTAAGTCTTTATTACAGCTCTTCTGGGAGGTTTCAAGCTAAAACCTCATGTCCTAAGGAAATTCACCCTTCCTGGGTCTCATAGGTCAGGAAGCTCCCATACCTTCTCTGAGACAAGCAGCCTATATAGGAATGCTACTTGTCAATTTTAGTGTGTGTGTGTGTGTGTGTGTGTTGTTCTTTTCTTGTTAGAGACTGCCGAGGTGGATCCTAATCATAGCGACCCAGAGTTTAACGGAAAGAACACTGCCTGGTCTGGTGCTACCCCCACTGCTGCAGTTACCTTTGAGCCTACTGCTGCAGCCGGAATGTCATTCCATCTTCTTCATTCTCATTTTCACTGCCTTACACTTTACCGAACATGATGTCCTTTTCCAGGGACTAGCCTCTCCTGGTGACATATCCAAAGCACACGAGACAAAGTTTTGCCGTCCTTATTTCTAAGGGGCATTCTGACTGTACTGAGGTTACCGAAGACTCCCTTGCTCACCTGCTGACTCTTACTTCTGTATTTTTCCATTGCGTAAGCTTTAGTGGTCCCCTACTCCTAACCCCCAGTACCCGACCTGAGTCACCGAATTCAAAATTTTGGCAGGTTGCAGCCCAGGTCCATAAGGAATACTGGCGAGAAGTTACCTAGTTGTCCATCTCCCTAGTCCACGCGTGCAGTTAGTCACCCCACCCACTCATGGTTTGTTGCTTTATAAACCAGAGTTTGAGCAGGGCTCAGAATGAGAGACTTTAAGAGACAGCTGACTCCTGCTAACCTGTTTATAAAAGGGCTTCTCCTTGGACCCATTCAGTGTGGTCCTGATTGACTTGGGAACTGTGTACAGTATTACCTCTTTCAAGAAAGCTTTATTTGTTGTTGTCGTTTTTGCAGTCCCTGTTATTTTCAATATTCTTTTCTAGTGATTTAATTGATATGCATCAATTCTTCTTGGGTCTTCCTTATTTAGTGACCAATTTTCACATATATATAAGGCCAGTTAAAACACCGTGGTTTGTGTCAGGCCCACTTCAGTCCTCAAACCAACACCCTTGCTCTTCAACACTTTAAAAGAAGTTTTTGTGGTGTGTGATTATTTCTCTTTCATAACTGCTTCATTGGCATGCAGTTTATGTAATGTATGAGTCAATGGATTAAAAATACTAAAAGTAATTCTGTAAATATTTCTACAATTTTAGATCATATTCTTCATTAATAATTTATTATTGTTACCTTCCCATCTCCCCTGAATCTCCACTGTCATATCCCTAGGGTGCTATTAATTTAGTTACTGTGTATATTGATTTATTTATCCTGGATTTCATATTTTAAAACTTATATGAAAAACAAACAAGCAAGCAAACTCAACAATCACTATAAAATAAAAGACACTCTACGAAAGAAAACGTAAAGTAATAAAAATAAGTCAAAATGTGTCAAAAATGAAAAGAAATGGTAAGATATTAAATATTTGCAGTAATCCACTTTTCATTACACTCTGTCAATACTATTCACAAGCCTGGCCCCTGTCCAAGAGAGTTCAATGGAGACTTAATCCATCTGGGGACTCTGCAAATGGATTTTGGACTTTCATTGTTATCCATAGCTTTCTGCAAACATAGTGCTCAGAGTTTAAGCTCCAATACAATCTCATCTCCTGCACTTTACTACTTACCGTCTTTGCTCTGCATGGGCTAGTGTGCGCCTTCTGTGGCGACATAACAGACACCTGAAATGGCTGCTTGTTTTGAGAGAATCCTTTAAGACCCCAGACACTGTTCTTTTAAGGTTGCCTTGTGTGGCAAATTTGCTCAATGGAACATGTCCTTTGATTTCCTGGCTGCTGCTTCCATTGGCATTGATTGGGAATCCAAGCAAAATGAAATCCTGACAACTGCTATCTTTTCTCCACTTATCATGCTACCTGTTGCTCTAGCTGTAAGGGTTTGGGTTTCATTACAGAGAATTGCAATCAATCCTGAATGTTACAGTATTTGATTTTCTTCAATGAGTTCTTCAAATTCACCTCTCTTTCAGAAAACAAGGTTATGTCACCTGCATATCAAAGCCTTCCTCCAATCCTGGCGCTTCAATCTCCTTAATATATTCTTGTTCCTCATATTATTTGCTCAGCATAGATTGGATAAGCATGGCTAAAGAATACAACTCTGCCACATATCTTTCCTGATTTGAATGCACACAGGGTTCCCTGGATCAATTTTTTTGACTGCTTCTTTATCCATGTGCATTTAGGACGTGTGTATAGTGAATTACTTGATAGGATTGTTCTAGTGAGTGGCATTACACCTTGGAATCCCAACTCTGACCTATACAGTCACTATAAAGCAGAATTTTATGGAAGACTATAGGGAGCAGAGAATGGGGAAAAAAAGTGCATATGAATGAATCCTTTATTCTCATATATTAAGGAGCCTGGAAGGCTGCATCTCCAGGGTGGAGAGAGGCCTTCACCCTTGTGAGATCAAGTTAATCCTACTCAATTCTCCTCACTCTTCCTTCCCATAATAGTGCTACCTTAAAGGTACCTCTTAGCTCTCCCCGTAAAGTTACCTCTTGCTTGACTACATCTTTCTATGGAACCAGACAGTCCTTCTGTCTTACAGATATTGCAAGTATTAGGTGTCTTCACCAATGAGCTCAGGGACCTTCATGTAGTTACCACCCACCTTGTTACACATATGACTACTGAATATACAGGTATTGTGGCTACCTATAAATGCCCCAAGATAGTAAAGTTTCATTCTCTCTCTTCCCAGTTTCACATACACCATGAAGAGTTGCTGAGGTGAGTGTGTTACCATAAAATATGTCTGACCCCTTTAGTTTATTGTCTCTCTTTATTTCTCTTATCCTCTATGACTGTGCTATAATCTATATATATTTCTGTTCTACATTTGTGCCTACTGGCCCTTTTGTGATTGGAGGTTGGTTTCCTCTGACAGAAGGCAAACCATCTCAAAGATTCTCAAAGAAACCTACACTTCTAAATATTGTACTTCGATACCTACTACATGTATTTTTACTTTATAAAAAGTATCTACAAAAATACAAAGCATAGCAGTATTTTAAGTAACGAATAATTGTGTTAAACTTATTATGATGCAGGTTATACACTCTACTTCACCAAATTATATTGTTTCTTAAACTCAGAAGTTTAATGTGCTTCTCAGATCTTGAAAGGACAGCTTCCCTGACTGTAGTTTAGGTGAAAATGTCCAGCGGTCTTTCTATTTGTTCTGATATTTAGTTCCAACATACTCTCCTGTGAAGGGTACTTCTCATATTTTTGTCCCTAAATTAGAAGGCCCTGGGGGGGTACTGTTAGGAGTTGAGCTGCAATCTGCATGAGTGGCAGTTCAATATCACCAGTAGCACCGCAGGAGAAAAACTGTGCTTTCTACTCCTGAAAAGAGTTTGCAGTTTCAGAAACCCACAGGAGGTCACTATGAGTCAGCATGGTAGTGAGAGAAATTAGAAAGGCATGTTAAAATCTTGCAATCACAAAATCATGAATAAATATAATTCTCTGTGAGTGAGTGTTTGCACATACACTTGCCTCAGGATTTGGATTCAGAGTGTCACATGTGAAGTGTCATTACCACAGCCCCTTGAGGGACCTTTTCTAAGTTTCTCTAGTTTACCTATTTGCAAACCTGAATTTCTGATCACTTATAAGGGGAAGGGATCAAGATATTTCATTTTACCACGAGGTTCTACCTTCGCCATCATCTTGGTTTTGAACTATACATTTTATTAAGATGGAATTTAACTATATTACTTTGAAAAGGCGAGATGTTCTCAGACTTGATTTTCTTGAACTTTGCTCTCCTTTTCAAGTGTGATATCTTAACCCTTTTAAAAAACCAGATGCCTCCTTTCAGATCTTCAGCACTTCATCGCCCTCTCAGTGGTCCGCGTGCAGTCTGTGAGCATGATCACACGCTTTCCTAATGCTTGTGCTGCTGTCCTCAAACCGCTCATTTTGGAAACCTTTCTGCTTCCTTCCCAAGAAGTTTCCATTACTGTTCAAATTTGCTTTCTTTATTCACATCACTCCTGAAGCTTTTGAGGGCAAGGACATCAGCGACCTCAGAAAGCACCCAGAGCATGCTAGGAGGCCCACTGGGACATTTGCATTATTTGACCAATTTGTGTTGTTTAGAGAAGGTTACCCTCCCCCCACCCACACAAAGCAGAAGTTTTTTCAAAACTATGCATTTATTTATTTTTCTTTTAAAGATAACCTTGTCACCTTCAAGGTATTCTCCATTACGCTTAATATATTTGTCAAATCTGCAATTCCATTAATGGAAGTATTTTTTTTTCAAACTCCCCTGTTTAGATAGTTGAGAGCGCCTCCTTTGTTTTTACTTCATCTCTTTTACTTTGTCAAACCCTTGTGCTTTCACATTCCTCTTCACTCTCTGAAACAAAAAGAAGTAGCAAAGAGTACTTTCAGAAAGTTAGGGTGTGTGAGACGAGGAAGGCATGCTGCTTTGGGTGAAAAACTGTCTCACTGAGATGGCTGTGTGAGCCAGTACATTGTTGTAGCGGCAAAACCAGCTCCCTGTCTGCCACAGATGAGCCTCATTTGAATGGTCTGTCCCGATTTGACTTTGTTTATGGATGCAGACTCACAAGGTTCCAACTAGAATGAAGATGCATCATGTCATAGATTATGATTGTCTCCTCAGAGTATTGGGTTTATGTAAGTGGGCAGTTATAGAAATTGCATACCCAAAATGGGGCAGAAAAAGGCATGAAGTGCCTGGCTTGCAAGCTTTCATAGGTGGGGGAATATATTCATAGGAATATGTTCATAGGATTATGGTGTAGGTATTACTTAACTGCGATTGTTATGCATGGGATTTTTCACTTATAGAATGTTATGTTTAAATGAGGGTGGTACACATTGAATTTTATGAATTTTAGATTTAGTCCCTTAAGTACTGATATGATTTTATTGTTGTTTGTTTCAAAATTATATATGGTTAAAGGGTTGTGTGAAAGTGTCAGATTGACAAAAGGGGATCTGTGGCAGAGAAATAACCTGCTGTCATTTTGAGAATTTAGATCAAAGGAGTGGAGGTTAGCCTGTCAGTCAGGTGGCAGCTTGATGACCTCATTTGGGGGTGCTAAGGAGATAACTAGCTCACTGCAGCCAGAACACTCACTGCTGACAAAGCCATATGAAGAGAAGTTGATGGAGTCAGCACCCTGAGAACTGTAGGAGCCGTATGGAGACTCCTGCCAGCACAGAGATGCTTCTACCACCACTGGATCCATAAGACTTTCCATCCAGTGGTCTCAGATCTTCCTACATTCAGAGTCATTGCATGTGTTTGATGAGTCTCAAGAGGACTTTATAGATTGGTGTCAGACAAAAGGGCTAATATCAGACTTAGGGACCTCATCTGGACCGATTGGGTTGTTTTCTCAATATTCAATTTTTCTTCTATAGAAAGCTCTTTCTTATACATATATAAGTGTCTGTGAATTTGTTTCTCTTGTCTACCCAGGCAAACACAATAAACAAGCTAAATACCTAATCATATGTGATTGGTTGTAAATGTTGTAGTATGTTTATTGATTGAAATAGTATATTTATAGACATGGAAGGGAAGACTGTTGACTATCAGGGATTAAAGTGAGTTATGGAACCATGTATGATGGGATTTCAGATGACTGGTAATTTCATAACTAAACTAGAAAATCAAAACCACTGTCATCAGTCAATCCTGACTCCTACCCAGTCTTTGTAGGGTTTCAGAGGCTGTAACACCTTAGGAAGCAAGTTGATTCATTTGGCTTTCACCAAGCGCCCGGTGGGTTTGCATTCCCAATCTTGTACAAAGCTTACCCAACAGCACCACCGATTTTATAACTCACTGCTATCCTGTTAATTGTGTCTCCAAGCACCTTTATCGAACGAAGTGGAACTGCTTCTTGCGTGTTTCTCAGACGATCAATATTGATATGAGTAGAAAGTCACACCTTTCTCTTGCAGAGCAGCTGGTGAATTCAAACCTTGTGGTTAGCAGCTCAGGAATTCAGACATGCTCAAATTGTGTACTTCTTGGGACACAGCTGTTCCTTGTTAGGCCCTAAAAGAAAATATATGTGGAAGGGAAAATGGCAAATGTCCCCTGTTCTATCGCTGTGTCCCTTCCTCTCCTCTTCGTGATATCCTCCCCTTCCCTCCTCCTTCTCTACCCTGCTACCTTTCTCTTCCCCTCCCTCCAATTCTTCCTTCCGTTTCTTCGTTTTCATTCCCCTAACCTCCTCACCTGCACTTTCCTCCTCTCCATTGCAATAATTTTCCAGTTATTCAAATGCATATCCTTTAATAAAAGATCTGAGAGCTGTGAACATAGAATGCTAACAATAAAGATCTTTTGGTTTTACATTTTCTTTTTCCTCAGTAGTTTCCTTTACTATGATAACCAACAGACTTTTATAATTAGGACAATATGCCATTTTTTTATAATATTCAGCATTTTTTCTTGCATGTATTTATTCTAGATTGCAATAAAAGAATATGCTTAAGTATGAAATGATGTACAGTGAAAGGTAAAGTAAACTTTATTACAAAACATGCTTACTAACTTTGATTTACAATTACACAATCTGGGTAATACTTTTAAAAATACAGTTCAAATAAAATCTGAGTCATATACAATAATTACGTATTGTCAAATAAACAGGTTCACAGTTATAACATATATGGTATTAATGGAAATCCTTAAAATATGCTAATCTTTTGTTTTTTCCAAGAGGTCTGCTTAGTACTGAGTACTTCATTTCCATGGCAAAGTAATGAAGGCACAATGTGTGCAAGCACACTTAAACCTTTAGTCTTTTGGACTGAAATAGGCAAACAACAACAAAACACTTGCCTAATATTTTAGGAATTTTATTTTTCAGGTAAATACTTCTCAGTTAATGATATTGTTGGTTTTCACAGCTGCAATCTAATAGAAACATGACAAGAAAATTGCACATACACACAACAATACTTTGTAGTACCAAAGTAGTATACTCTTAGATAAATGATGGCAATCTATGCATTTTGGAGAATATTGCTTTACAACAGGCTAGATACTGATACTGAGGTACTTTTTGGACAATTTAAAAATAGACCTACCAATATGAAAACTCCAAACTGTAAAGAACACTGATGTTCAAGTTATAGGGCAGGTTGTGAGTGTTTTCTTTTATTTTTTTCCCAAGGCTATATAAATCTGCTCAATTCTGCTAGAAGCTTTGTCAGGTTTTTGAAACAAATTTTCTGACAATCATTAGTTTGTAAACAATCTTGATTTAATTTTTGATATTTCCTGTTTCCACAACCTTTATCTTTTTTGTATTTTTTCTTCTCCTGAACATTAGCAAATGGAGTTCAGGATGACGTTATCATGTAAAATTTGACCTATGGCAAAACTCTAATCAGAGATAGCATCTTCTGGCTGCAGTTGTCCGCTTTGGGGAACCACAGGAAGGCTGTGATAGTTGAAGATGCTACACTGGGAACCACACTTGGCTGGATTTCAGTGTCTCCCGTGGCTGTTGTACAACTATGGGTGCTCGTCACAGTAACACTCTTGTCTCTTCTGCAAATGATCTCTCAACCTTTGCAGTCTTCAATTAGCCACCCAAAGGAGAAAGCGTGATCACTGTGATCTGCTTTTAGCTTTATAATATATGTCTTTGTTAGCACTTCATTTGCAATGTATAGATTGGGAAGAAAAGGAATGTCAATGTGTAATTTATAGAGAGGCCAGACTTTGAGAACTTCAAGCTAACATCTGACAAGAACTTCAGAATGGGCGCATCATATGCCTGACTTCGTCAACATTATTTAAAAGAATCAACTAATCGTCTGGAATGCCATCTTGATCTTCTTTTTGAAGTTTTCCTTTAAGTGTTCTTTGAAGATTCATTCTCCTAGACCTTGCTTGAAGAATTCTTTTAGGAGCCTCTTCTATTGCAGCCCTGTTCTCTGCCTATATTGCCTTAAGCTGTTCTTTTCCATCTTTCTTTGCCTGGGGGATGTCTGTGGCATCTTCCATTACATCTGTCTTGGCTTCTGGAAAATCGTTAGAATCTGCTTTCTCTGCAGCTTTTGCCTGCAGAGAATTTCTTTGTGAATTCCTTTTCCTTCACTGTCTTCTGGTTTCCTGTAGAGTCCTCACGTTCTTACCCCCCAAAGCAGCCATTTCAATAGGGGTGGTTTCCTCCACTTCCCCAACACTGCTGAACTCTTCATCTCCTGAATTCCATTCACATTCTTTTTCTGTAGTTTCATACTCTACATGGATGATATGAAATAGACTACCACATAGACGCTTATTGAGTTCAGCATATTTTCTTTCAAGGACATGACCTGCCCTTCAAAACAGGGCATCTACCATGAGACATTCATCTTAAAAATTTCAGAACACCATGCACAATTTCTAATTGTCTGCAGCAACTTATTCAGTACATGGTTGCCTGACAAAGTCTGCCATCTCTTGGGTCCAAGTACCCTTTTATGATTGCATTGGCTGTTGTGGCTGCGGCTGCTGCAGCTCACACTACTCCAGTCAGATTGCTCCCCAAACTCACTGGGCAAGCTAGCTGTGTCCTCTTCAGTAATACCCTGGGTGGCAGATTCCAATTCTTGAAAGCTTTTAAGATGGCAACTATAGCAGAGACAGACATTGCACCCAGAGATAGACAGAACTTGACTCATTGATGCTTGGGCTGCAGTGGGGGCAGCAAAGGTGAAGGTTTGGGTTGAGGAGGGGGCAGCAGCTATGGCAGCAGGAGCAGCACAGGGCTAGAGGGGCTGGAGTGTAGTGACCCTAGCTGAGGTGTCCTCTCTGGGCTATAACCGAGGTAGCAGAGACCATGTGGCAACCAACGTGTGCAGAATGAAACCCAGAGATCACCCTCTTGATTCAGATCTCAAGCTCCCTCCCTTTGAAAGCAGCTTTTGCGTTAATTTTGTCCCTAATGTGAGCTTATTTCATTTCTCCTTCGCTCGGCAAGGTTGATTGACAAAGCTCATCCCAATGGATCCCCCCACCCTTAGCAGAAAAGTCCCCACACATGCAATCTTTATAGTTTTAGAATTTTTCTTAACATGTGGCTAAAATATAAACCATCTGCCTATCCTGAAATCTCATTTAGTTTGTCAAAAGCCTCCTGGCAAAAAATCTGTGAAAAAGAATTTTTATTTTTATTTTGGACTGGAGGAAAATACTCCAACTGACATCATCCTTTAATGTGACTGTGGGTGATTTTTAAAACAGGCCTTCATTTTCTGAATGTTCTATGAGTCTGTATTATTATACTGGTGTGGTGTGGAGTGGAGTGGGGGGACAAGGATGGGTGAGTGGTTTATTACAACTGAGGGAAGGGCTAGAGAACAGGAATATAATAGTCCACATAGCAGTTTTAGTATGTGCTGTATGTGATTTTTGGCAAACCTGGTTTCTCTCCAGCTACATAGCTTGTGAATCCATAATGTTGCAAATCAGTGATATCATTTTTCTTTTTTTCCCTTTTAGAGCTGCCACGTCATAGTACCCCAATCTTGCCATATATCACTTCTTTCGTTTTAAAATCATTTTATTGGGGGCTCTTATGACTCTTATCATGGTCAATACATCCATCCATTGTATGCAGACCACATTTGTACATTTGTTGCCATCATCATTCTCCCACATATCACTTCTCAATGCTTTCAACAACCTTGAGGTTCAAACAGAGTATTCAAATGCCAGGTAATACTACTAAAATGCATTCGGTTACTATATATCCTTATGCAGAAAGGATAGCAGGGAAAAGCAATGGGAACTGCAGAATGGGAATGGGCATTTGGGTGCATGTTCTGCCCATGTATACTTTGCACTCATCTGCCACAAGTTTTTTCTAACACTGTACAATTTGAGTCATGTCAAATTATAGTATACATGTCCAGTAATATTTGAACAAGCCTTTGCAAAATGAAGTTAAAACAAATATACCATTTCTATTTACAGGATTATTTTCTGCTGCATAATAAACAGAACAACTCCCTTCGTACAACTAAAAAGACCAGTGTTTATATTTCATTGAGAAGTAAGGAATAGATTTAACCTGCTTTTATGAGTGGCAAAAATTACGCAGCTGCAATTGAATTTTAAAAACCACAGGATATAATATTTTAAGGATTGAATTAGAAGATGTCTTGGTATGTCTATTAACTAAAACTCACAGTCATTGAGTCAACATCGACTCAGACTGACCATGTAGGACAGAGTTCGAATGACCCTTGTGAGTTCCTCAGAATGGAAATGTTTTCATTGAGAGGCCAGCGATTTCTACCTGTTGACTTTAGGTTAGCAATCCAACACTTACCAACTATGCCACTAGGTCTCCTTATGATATTTCTATGGAAACACAGAAATCCAAAGGGGATTTGCCATGCTAATATAGACAATAATCTCCTTAATCACATCCACTATTGAAACTTGGTCATGGAATTTAAGTGAAAATCAAAAAATAAAATAAAATATTCCTTTCAAGTGAGGAGAAATAAAGTTGTGCACACCTCCCTATATTTTATGATTTTTTTAGGAATTAAGATGTATCATGTAATATTTATAATTTTAAAAGTTGAGGAGACTTTTTTATATTTTGTACTTGTATTTGCTTTTATTATCTTCATTTTCCTGATCTTCAAAGCATATGAGCATAAAACATAAAAACTTCCATTGATAGTAGAAACACAAAACTTTTGTTAAAAATAGTTCATTAAGATTTTAAAGAAAATTGACATAGCAAATTAAAATTTCACTTAAAAATTTTGTGCATATTATGCAATACATTGCTTGCACAATGCATCAGCATTCTCATTATTTCTATTTTGTTGTTCTATTTCTTTCAATATAGATTCCTTGTCCTTCTTTGTCCTTCCGTATCTTCTCAATGTTGGTCTTGGGTATATAAGTAGGTAACCCAATTTTTTCAAAGTTATGCATTTTTCCCCACAAAGCAATCTCATCACCTTCAGGGTACACTCTGTCACACTTAATATATTCATCAAATCTGTGATTCCATTCTTGGAAACATTTTTCAAACTCATCTGTTTGAATGGCTTACAGAACTTCCACAAGCAAACTTTTCTTCACACCTTCTACATCATTCAATCACAGTCCTTCCATGTTCTTCTTCATTTGCTGAAACAAAAAGAAGTCACATGGAACAAATAAGGTGAGCCAGGTGATTAGGGCAGGAGAGGCATGCTGGTTTGTTTTTTTTTTGCCCCAAACTGCTGCACTGAGGTGACTGCATGAACAGGTGCAATATTGTGGTGGAAAAACCAGTCCCCCATATGTCACAAATCAAGTCTTTTTTAGTCACACACGGTTATGCAATCCTTTAAGAACCTTTAAATAGAAAGCTTTATTAACAGTCTGACCTGGTGGAATGAAATCCAAATGCACTATCCCCCTCACATGAAAACCAAACCAAAAAAAATGCAGAAATGAGCATCATCTTGATCTTTGTCTTCATTTGATGAGCTTCTGGGGGGCAAGGTGACATGTCATCTTCCACTGGATTAGCTAATGTTTGCTTTCTGGGTCATAAGAATAGCACCATGTCTCATCACTACTAAAGACCTCTGGGAAAAAAGTGGGCCTGCCTTCGAATTGTTCTTTCACAGCGCAGCATGCATGTGTCCCCTGGACACTCTTTTTTTTTTTTCATTAATCAGAACCCCAGGCACACATTTCTCAGTGACATTTTCATTCCCAAAATGCCTGTAATAATTCACTAAACCAAGGTCCAAGGTGGTCCAGTTAACTTCCACATCACTTCAATGATTTTTTTCAGTCTTTGAGTACAAGTGCAAAAATTTGATATTTTTATGGATTTGGGAAGTTGACAGATGTACAGGGTGAGGTTTCTCATCAATCAATATTTCACCTTTTTTGAACTGAGAAAACCTCTAGTAAACTTGGGTTTTTCCTACAGTGCTGTCTTTAAAAACTGTGTTAAACATCACAACAGTCATGGTGGCAGTTTTCCTGAGTAGGGAAAAACAAAAATTCAAAGCCACACACTGTTCTCTGAAATCAGTCATCACAAAAAATGAGGTTGAACAAAAGCCCTTTGACAAAAAAAAAATAAGTGTTATCATAGAGACCCTTTCCAGGTGATGTCACTGAGTGCACTAAATCAGAGCAAGTTGCCAAATGCTTCCCCTGTGGGAAAAATGTGTACTATGGAAATTCCACCCAACAGAGGTTTTTCCAATTTGGGGGGGGGTACCCCCTCTTATGTTGGCTTTCACCTATCAGATCTATCTATCTATCTATCTATCTATCTATCTATCTATCTATCTATCATCATAATCATCATCATCATCATCATCATCATCATCATCATCTATCATCATCTAGCTATATATACACATCATCATAGTATTCACAGATGGTCTTATTTATTTTTGAACTACTCTATCTGATCGATGACCACTTGTGAGTGATTTAAGTTCTTATTTTAAAGTCTATCCAGAGTAATAGTCTCTGGGGTTCCTCTAGACTTTTCTGGTCCAGTTAGTTTTGGCCTTTTACTGAAATATAAACTTTGTTTACTTTTTTTCCTTTTCTGGATGTGGGTGATCAGTAATGATAGCCAAGTACCATCTAGTTCTTCTCATCTTCATGGTAGACTATTAAACCTATAGACTAGTTTCTTTTTTGGTGAGGGGACATCAATGCCTGCGGGTGGGAATAGGAGGCCCAGACTTGCTCCTGGAGAGATGCTGCTGGATTTGAACTGCCAACCCAGTAGACTGCAGGACTAGTTTCTTTTTGAGTCTTCAGTTTTCATCATTCTCTATTGCTTCAGGCATGTAGAGATCAATCATTAGATTTTAGATGGCCACTCACAAGCTTTTAAGATCCCAGATGAGACTAACCAAACTGACATTGATACCATTAACTTTATGCCAATTGACCAATCTGCCCCATGACACTGTGGCTATGAGCCCACAAACCCAGTAGTAACTCAATTCTGCAGGTACGTGGTTATATCTGGGAAGTAGTATCCATAGATATCACTCTTTTCATTACATATTTAATGCACATGTACATGTACATACATTTGTCTACAGAAAAACCCATAGATGGTTACATATATAGTCATATATGCTTACCTGTGAGTTGGAATTGACTGGATGAGAGTGAATTTGAGTTGCTACATATATGCCTCAAAAACCAAACCCACTGCCTACACAATTGACTGCTAATCACAAGGTCAGAGGTTTGAACACACCATCCACTGTACAAGAGAAAGATGAGGCTTACTTCTGCCACAAATATTTACAATCTTAGAAACCAATAGAGGTAATTCTATTTTGTCCTGTAGGGTTGCTATGAATATATATATATTTACATACACAAATCTATTTTTGTAACCATACCTGTGTTTGGGTTTTTTTATTGTCATTGCAAATTTTGTGTGTCTCATGTTTTACCAAATTCATCCTTATGCTTGAGTACTTCTCTTAGTGTTTTTACTTTGATCAACTTGTATCAAAATAAAAATATTAGTAACCAATAAATGATAGCATTTGTATGCATATACTTCCTGAAGTTTCTATATATGTATGTATATATATATATATGATAGCTGAAGGCCAACATATGAGGGGGTACCCTTCAAAGCATATATGCATATGTATGTGTGAATATGCACATAAATTTTCCTATGTGATACAGTAGCACTCATTGATGAATATCAAGGATTTCAGCCTTCAGTATGGAATATGGCACAATGTAAAGAAGACCAAAATCCTCACAACCAGACCAACAGGTAACATCATGATAAGGGAGAAAATGTTGAAATTGTCAAGGATTTTGTCTTACGTGTATCCACAATCAGTGCTCATGAAAGCCACACAGTACAGAGATCAAGACAAGTTATATTCGGTAAATCTTCTGCACAAGATATTTTGAGAAAATCGAAAAGCAAGGACATTAAGGATTAAAATGTGCCTGACCCAAGCCATAGTATTATCCAGTGCCTCGTATGCGTGCAAAATTGGACATTGAGTAAGGAAAATCCAGGAAGGATCAATGCATTTTCATTGTGGTGCTAGAATATTGAAATTACAGTGTACTATTGGAAGTAGAAACAAACCTGCCCTGGAAGAAGTATGACCACGGGACTGCTTAGAGGCAAGGATGGCAGGACTTTGTCTCAATACTGATTGTCAGGAAACATCACTCTCGGGACAAGGACATCATGCTTGGTAAAGTGGAGGGGCAGAGAAAAAGAGAGAGGTCCACTCATCAAGGAGATGGATTGATATATTTGCTGTAACTTATGGTTTCAGGCATAGGAGCAATTGTGAGGTGCGGGACTGTGCCGTGTTTCATTCTGTCGTGTGTCCACTTGTTATAGGTCAACTGAACTTTGTGTCACCTAACAACACCAATATGATAAAATATTATGCTTATATAATAATTATATATTATGAATTTTAATGTCGGTATTATTAATATAATAATTTGTTTCATGCAAAATATATTGATATGACAATGTTTTCATATAAAATGATCAACAGTCTTTTAAAATTTGGTATTGGTTTTATCTATATTTTATGGTACTTTAATATTTTCACATACACTTAAAATTTATAGCACCAGTAGTCAATATTGAAGAAAGAGCAAAGAGTTAGAGATTCATTTTCAAAATTTTATTTTATTAGCCATTTCTACTATGTTTTATTTGATCATTTCTGTCTTTCACTTATTGAAAATACCACATTCAACATATTAAGTAAATTGCCTTTATATCATTCTGAATTCTTTTTGACACATTAACCTCCATGTTTCCTGCAAACTTCTAAGCAGACATTGTATTTTGCTTTTAAATAACTTTCTATGTTGTCAACATGGTATAGGCTTAGTGAAAAATAAAACAAAACCCCAAACAAACATCCAATAGCAGTAAATTGAAATCCAAGGAGGTCCGGTGGTTCAGGGGTTAAAACTCTCGGCTGTTACCTGAACAGCTGTCAGTGCACACCCACCAGCTGCTCCACAGGAGAAGAAAGCGTAATCTACTTTGGAAACCCTTTGGGGTTACAGGGTTGCTCTAAAATGGAATGGACTTGAGGGGCACATTAACAAAACAACACTGATACTCAAAGACTTGGAAATCTAGGAAAAGAGAGACAATGAACAGTGTAAGATATGAAATAGTAATAACAATAACAATTTATAATTGAACATGGATTCATGAGTGTGGGTGAAGGAGGGGGAAAACAGAGGAGCTTATACCAAGGGATCAAGTAGAAAATGCTTTGCAAACGATGATGACAATGGTTGTACAAATATGCTTGATACAATTGATGTATGACATGCTATAAGAACTGTAAGAACCCCCAATGAAATGATTTAAATATCTATCAGTGAAGTATTTCTTTGCAGAATGACACAGGATAAAGATGAGGCCTTCTGCTCCTGTAAAGGTGTCCAGCTTCAAAGATCCAGATGCACACCTCCCCTTCCTAGAGGGTTGCTGTGAGTTACGATCGGCTCAAGGACGAGGGATATGATTGCCTTAAAATGGTCTCTGTTCTGTCTCATATGAGAAAATGTAGGTACCCCCCCACCAAAAGTTAGTTTTGTCACAGTGAGGTTTTTATTTCCTTGAAAAGTTTTCCTCATTGATAAGAGGATAATGGTCAAATGTGACTAAAGTGTAGTTTTCACTGTAAAATGCTTTATTTAAAATATTTCTGGAGGATGATTTTGAAGCATCACACGTTTATCACTTACAGAAGAAAAGTTTGCATTAGGACAAAAAATTAAGCTAATATATAAAGATATCATTTTATTGAAAAATTCTGATTTTCAGTTTATAAGTATTTTTCGAGATACAGACTATGACCATCCTTGGAAATAGGTGACTTTTTCCAACTATAGTGTCCTATTTTTTCATTCATCGCCTTAGGCTTCCTAGTAACTTGCAATGGTTTTTTTAGTTGATCTATTTGATAATTTATTTTTATTGTAGTAGTTCACTAACAAAATAACTTTCTTTCTTTTTTAAGAATAATAATAATAAAATCCCAGCCTTCAATTCCTTCCAGCCCACCCTACCCCACGCTGGGGTCAGGGCAGCGCAATCCCCACGGAGGCCTGGGCGTCAGTGGTCCAGGTCAGGCAGCGCAAGGCGTCTGCGTGCATGGTGTGCATGAAGGCATGCATGAAGGCGGGGAAGCGTTTCTCCACGAAGCTGGCGCACACGGCGCTCATGAGCTGCAGCTGGTAGGCGATGTTGTGGAAGGTGAGGTGGTATAGGGCCGCCATGTTGTCGCGGTGGAGCGGGTTGTACTTCTGGCAGGTCAGACGACTTTCTGGATATAATAGATTTAACATTTACATTGTATCCTATATTTTCTACTACAAATATAAGTAAAAGTTCTTATTTTCTTCATAAGGATATGTGTGAGTCTGGGTACTTTAGAGGAACAATCCACAGAAACTCATATGTATAAGAGACAGTTTTATATAAAGGGTTAGTATATATTAAGAAAACATCCCAACCCAGTGCTGTCCAAGTCCACAAGTCCAACATTAGGCCATATTGCTGATGCCATTCTACAAAGCCCTCCTCAAGCCCACAACACACACACACGATGGGGTTGACAGCAGGAGTAAAGCCAAATCAGTGAGCATGTAAGCATCTCAGCTCTTGCAGGGGTCTCGACCCAGCTGCTCCAGCCCCGAGGGCTACATCAGTATAGGTCCGTGAGGCTTCTCCTCAGGGATGTCTGGAAGGAATTGAGCCTTGCCAGCTGAAGCAGGGAACTAGTTGAGGCAGCTGCTCCCAGTCTAACCATCAGAAAGCAAGAGACCTGAGTACTAGAATGGACAGGCTCACTGAGCCATTTATTTCTCCGTTCTTCAATTAATCCCACATGTGTTTATCGGCCAGGTTGGCACAAGGGACCTTAACTATCTCATGCTATATGTAAAGTACCTGTATAATTTTTGCACTTTTTCTATTCTTTTGTGATATTCATTTTGGGACTAAGTGTTCATAATGCTACATAAAATGATGCTTCACACAGATTATATTGATATTCTCAGGCTAAAAATGGCACTTTTCCATCCATTTACACCTTCCCTGGTACGTACATATGTACTATCCCACAGATAGCCTAGCAACCATAGAACCACACAATATGATACTGCTATAACAGCAACAATGGGTCAGTCCAGATAGGCTAGAGGAACAAATTTCATAGACACACATATAGATAAAAGGAAAAGGGCTGAGCCCCGGTGGCGTAGTGTTTGTGCGTGGGACTGCGGCCCACTGGGACGGAGGTTCAATTCCAGCAGTGGGGCTGGACCTCCTACTCCCACCACCGGAGAGCAGTGATGCCAAAAAAAATATTTCATCAAGGAAAAGGTCTATATACAAGATGAACAGGACATTAAGCCTAGTCCATTTCAAAGTCATAAGTCCAATATTAACCCATATGCCCGAAATCAGCCTATAAAGGCTCCTTCCGACTAACGAAATCACAGGTCAGTGGGTGCAGAATCCCGGCGCTGGCAGGGGTCTCCACATGGCTCCTCGCTTCCAGGCCTTAGGGTCCATCAATAGCAGAAGCAACTCATCGCTGGCAGAGGTCTCCATGTGGGCGCCCCAGCTTCAGAGGTCTGGCTCCATCAGAGCAAAGCTGTGTGGTCTCTCCGCCGGCTCCTCCAGCTTCTTGGATGCTGCCATCTTGTCTTGTCCATGTCTTGTCATGGTCTCTGTGACTAACTTCCAACAACTGGGGAAAATAGCTTCTCATCTTCACGAGGGAAATATCGCAAGATTTCCCAGACGTATCAGAATAAAGCCATGCCTACACAGAAGCCTCATTGGCTACTCAATGGCTATCTCCAGATTAACAGGCTAGACCCCACCCCTACATTTCAATCATAAAATTAACATAAGCACATGACTTCCACAAACAACAAAACAGCAGCAGCAAATTCGCTGCCAGCCAGTCAATGCAAACTCATAGTGACCCCCTGATTTTGGAGAATATAATTTTTTATCGGAGTAGGAAGTCCTGTCTTTTCCCCACTGAACCACTGGAAGTTTCAACTACCAAACATGTGGAGATCAGCCCAATGAGTAACCAATACACCATCAGTGCTCCTATGCTATATTGCCATTTAGAAATACTTTTATGTGTAAAATGAGCGAAGCCATACAGAGCAGTCAGTCTCACATTCAGCAATTCAACAAACCTTGTTTTATCTTATTCATTGAAATGTTCTCAGTATAATTCACTTATCCTATCTTCTTCCTGTGTCTCTGACTTCTCCTTCTTTCCTAATCCTACATTTGATCCTTGGGTAGATACTGCCCATTTGATCTCAAATGGTACATTATCCTGACATGGGCATACATAACTAGTGTTATTGTTATTTAAAAAGAATTGCACACTCATCACCACAATCAATTTTAGAGCACTTTCTCCATTTTTGAACTCATTCTTATTACATCCCCATTTCCCCCCAATCTCTCTTGCCATAACCCTAAGAAACTATTAATCTAGTTACTGTCTCTGCAGATTTACCTATCTTGGATGTACTATAAAGAAAATCATACCCCTCAACAAAAATAAAATAAAACACAGAAAAACCTCAATCCAAAAGAAAGCAGAATAACTAGAATGAGTTTAAATTGGATCAAGACAAAGCAATTGATACAAGTGTTGTATTTTAACCTACCTATAACTGTATTGATTAACGTTCTGATACACTCCATCTGAGGTCAAAGCTATGCATCCCTGATCAATTCAGTGGAGCCTTTATCTACATGGGGCCCTCTGCAAATGGATTTTGGGCTTTCACTATTGTCCATAGCTTTCTGTAAATCGGGTGCTCAGAATGTAAGCTCTGACCCAAACCCTTCCTCTGATCTTGGATTTTATTATTTAAAATCATTGGATCACACGGAATGGTGCTTCTTCTGGGTGGGCTTACCTGACACCCCACTTACATGGCTTCTTGTTAAAGTGTCCCAGGTGCTATCCTTTGTGATAGCAGGGACCATATAATTTACTTACTACACCCATATCTTCAGTGTTCCCTTCATTAGGACAAGCATCAAGCAGGGCCACGTTACAAGAACTAACTTTTGTCAAGTTAGGGCCTATGGCTAAACATGAACTCAGAATCTATTCATATACCTAAGGTTTAGCTATATAACCCTATTCCACTTTAATGGCAGTATTACCAGCTTTATGAGAGATAATGAGTAAATTCATTGGGGACTTTGACAATTCTAATCATAGTATTTTTAAACTACTGAATAACGAATATATTATTGAGATATGGGAATGTTCATCGTTGGGAATATTTTTAGACTGAAATCTCTTTATGAAAAAAGGAAGGCTATATACAGGTTACAAAGTCAAATAGCACACAATTACTACTGCAGAATGATGTCTACAGAACTAAGGCACGACTTAAAAAAACAAAGAAAAAAGTGTCAAATATATGTAAGCTTTAAATTGCCTTCCAAATCCACGACCTTGAAGTAGCATTTCCCTCACTGAATTTCCTTTTCACTTTTGTAAAAATTAATTTGTTGTTATTTATGAAACTACTTTGGGACTGCATATTTAGTTACTGTGTACTGATTTCCATCACCTAATTAGTAAATATTTATTTATTAGACATATTTGGGAGGAAATGAGAAATAATTTGTAGAATAACAAAATTTTATTATAATAAAGTTGCAGCAATTAGATCTTCTCCACCTTCTCACCTTTACTCCTGAATAGCTAAGAAAAAATAACAGATAGCTAGAGACCAAATCAAATCAAGAAATGCAAAAGTTCTTCTACTTTGAGAGTTTGCTATTACGTGACTATCTACATTTCAGCGACGAGATGTTGGTTGGTTCTGACTCAGAGACTCTCTTTATAGCAGAATGACACCATTCTTGATCCTAACAATTGTTATATTTGATTCTATTGCTGCAGCCACTGTGCCAGTTTATTTTCTTGATGGCCTTCCTCTTTTTCATTTCCCTTCATGTTGCATTAGGTAATCTGCTATACAAAACCTCTTTAGAACATTGAAAACAAAGCTTTTACTTTGAGGATTAAAGTGCGCCTGACCCCAAACCTGGTAATTTCCATTGCTTTGTATGAATGTGAAAGTTAGATATTGAATAAGGAAGACTGAAAAAAAATTGATGCATTTGAATTGCATCACTGGTGCTGGAGAAGTATGATAGAGTGCTAAAAAAACAAAATTGTTTTCGAAGAAGTACAGTCAGATTTTTCCTTAGAGGCAAGGATGGCAAAACTTTGTCTTCTGTACTCTGGATATGTTGTCAAGAGAGGATAGTCCCTGAGGAAGGCAATCATGCTTGGTAAAATGGAAGGGAAGCTAAAAATAGGAAGTCCCTCAACCTGCTGGATTGACATCATGGCTGAAATAATGGGCTCTGGCATTCAGACATTTGCAAGGATGACAATGTTCTACAATGTGAGCATTCTGTTGGGTCACTTTTCTTTGGAATGCTTGCAAATATACAGCTGTGCCAGTGAATAGGTCAAGTAGTTCTCTTCTGAATTTCCTGCCATACATGAGGGAGTTACTCCAGTGCTACATGGAGTTGTTGAAACATTTCAATGGAATGTTTCATCAATAATTCCTGTTTTTTTTGTTTTGTTTTGTTTTACTAGTGCTTTCAGTGCAGCATGAAATTTTTTCTTTAATACCATTGGTTCTTGCTTATATATAGCTCTTCAAATGGTTGAATGTTGACTAGTTCTTCTGGGTACATTGACTCATACATTCTCTTCATATTGTATTCATTTTTTCATGCTTTCTGTGTCATTCAATATTTTGCTCATAGCATCTTTCAATGTTACAAATCAAGGCTTGCATTTTTTCTTGAGTTCCTTCAGTGTAGATTTGCTGACTGTATTCCTCCTTTCTGGTTTTCTAACTCTAAATATTTGCACATTTGATCACATCTGACTTTGCCATTTCCAGGTGCTCTTGGAAATTTTCCATTCAGCTCTTTCACTTCAACTTTCACTTTCTTGAGCTACTTGGCAACTCAGTATTAGTTTGGCATCATCTTCTGCCATCCACTCTGATCTTTTCTGTTTCCTGTCCTTTCAGTGATCTCTTGTTTTCATTTTGAACAACCTTCTTGAAATCCTCACACAACTGATCAGATGTTCTGCCATTGTTCAATGCAGCAGATCTGTTCTTGAAATTCAGATAGGATAAATTCAATTGTAATTTATCTCAAGAAATTTAAAAATTCAGCATCAAACTGGCTCACATTTAGTTTCTAATAGTGGGCTTCTCCAGCACACCTTTCCACATATGTAGTCAACTTAATTCCTATAGATTCCATCTGGAGAAATCCTTGTGTATGAACTTTTGTGGAGACATCATTTAGGTTGTTGAAACAAGGTATGTACCCTGAACAAGTTGTTAAGTATAATGAGAGGATACAGGTCTTCGAGCTGCACGCAATTCTATCATGCAGTCTCCAGCTTTTCTTTTATCACCCAGGCATTTTTTCAACCATTTTGTTTCCAACTTCTGCATTATAATCACCAGCAATTGTCAATTCATCTTGATTGCATGTTTGATCAATTCAGATGGAAGATGTTGGTTCTATAATTTCTCCATCACTGGTGTTTTGTGGTTGATGCACAAGTATAAATAGCAGCTGTATTGGTTGGACTTCCTTGAAGCAGTGTAGATACAATCCTTTCACAGACATCAATATACTTCAAATGAACCTTGAAATATCCTTTGGGACAATGAATACAATGCTATTCCTCTTCATAGTGTCATTCTCAGTATAATAAACCATATTATTTTCTAACTAAAATGTCCAATATCCATCCATTTCAGCTCACAAATGCCTAGGATATTGATTGTTATACATTCTATTTTATTTTTTATGACTTCCATTTTTTCTAGATTAATACTTCATACATTTCAAGTTCTGATTATTGACAACATTTTCAGTTATTTCTTCTTGCCTTGAATTTATTCCTAACAACAAATGAAGATTCCCAAATGTTTCACTCCCACGGGTTTTACTCCATTCCTGTCACCATGGTCAGCTCTACTTTGAGATAGTAGCTCCCTCTCAGTCACATTTCCAGGGCCTGCTAATCCAAGGGACCCATCCTCCAGCACTATGTATGATAATGCTTCATTTCCACTCATTAAGCCTTCAGTATCTGAAAGTGTTTCAATATTATGCATAAGGTTTTCAGTGGCTACCTCTTCCGAAGTGTGCCACTGATTCCTCCTTTTTGGTCTGTTCTTAGTCTGGGAGCTCCTCTGAGACCTGTTCACTTTGGGTAACCTTCTGGTATTTGAAATACCAGTGACCTAGCCTCCTGCATCACAAGAATACACAAACCTCCACAGTACAACACATTGACAGACATATGTTGACTTGTGGGTTGCTGTGAAGATGGAAGAGGCAGGCAGAATCCCAGTAGGCTGCAAGGCAAAGAGGCAGAGAGAGGGAGGTTCCTAGCTTCCCTACTTATAAGAAGGCCAAACCACCAAGGAGAAATCTTCAGGCTGTGACTTGATTGGCAGTTTGAATTCTCCCCCTACACTTTCATCTATCTTCAAGGTGACATAGAATCTAACTGCCACATACTGCCCCTTGTCAATGTAATATCTGCACACAACTCTTTAACCATGCATAAATTTTAAACAAAAGTAATAATAAAATCATAGCGGTGTCCAACAGGATAGAACTAAAATGTGTACAATCAAAAATGTACCAGCCCAGGTTTTAACTCTTCAAATGAATATGCCTTATAATTGCAGTTGTGTGAATACCTACACCTTAATCCTTTAAATGTATCAACATCTTCTCCCACCCATGTGGTAAGCCAGCCACTTAATGCCCATATCTCCTTCAATTGTTCATATCCAACTCCTATGATGGCTACTTCTATCAACCCAATGCTCTGAGGAGATAAACATTTTCTTTGATGTGAAGAATCTTCATTCCAGTTGGAGCTTTCCCTTTCTGCATCTATAAGCAAAGTCAAACCAGGGGATCCCATCTATCAAGTCAAACAGGATCAAGCATCTTATCTTCATTTGGTCTGATTCTGTTACATTCAGTACTAGCCATTTCAGGCTAAGATAATGGCAAGTCAGAGGTTTTCCCTCATGACTTCCTCCCCTTCAGACCATGTAAATTCTCAAAAAACCCTAGTTCCCTCAGACTAGACCATGCCACAGTGTCAGGTTTTGCGCAGCTCTTTCACTTCACACTAGCCAGTCCATTTTCATCTCCTCTGGTCCCTGTGAACCAGGTATAAATGACTACACTCAACCATTGTCTCCACTCCTGTGTTTCCCGCACTTCCATTAAGCAAGTGGATTCATGATACCTGTAGATTACCTTTAACTTTCAGTCCTGGAGGGTAGAGAAGTCTCAAGGGCCTAGACTTTCCCAGCCTGGATACATTCACAAGGTAAACTACATGCTCAAGATTCAAAAAGTCAAACTTGCCCCTGCCCCCACCTTCAGTCTTCCAAAAGTTCTACTGCATGTCTTTTCAAATCCAAATGTCCAGGTACACAAAACACTTGTTGGAGCTTACCATTTTCAAGCCTTCTAACTTGGCTTTAAACAAAACAAACAAACAAACAAAAAACTTTCCTTGAAAACATTTCCTAAAGTCCCTATTAACAGATCCAATTGTTCAAATAGCCTTTGCCAAGAGTGATCTTATTGTTGTTAGTTACCAACTTTCCAGTTGATACCAGTGCATAGTAACTCTTTGTACTCTAGTATAAAACACTCCTGCCTCTGCATCATCCTCATAATTGTCATTATGTTTGAGCTCAGTATTAAGATCATGGTGCCAATCTATCTCGTCAAGGGAGGATCTCACTCTTTTTAACTGAGACTCACTTCATCAAGTATGATATACTTTTAAAGGAACTAGCTTTTCATAATTATGTGCTCAAATTACTTGAAATCAAGTCGTGCCATCATAGTTTCCATGGAGCATTTGGCTGTACTTCTCCCAAAACACATTTGTTTGTTCTTTTAGTGCTAGGAGTATTTGATGTTCTTCACCAACACGATAATACAAACCTATCAATTGGTATTCTTTTCCCATTGTCCAATTTTCCCTTACATGTATGGTGATTAAAAACATCAGGGTTTGGGGCAGTTGCATCTTAGTACTCAAAATCACATCTTTGCTGTTTAAAATTTTCGGGAGGTCTTTTTCAGCAGATTAGCCCAATCAAATGCAGGCTTTTTCTTGATTGCTTGTTTTCATGAGTGATGATAATAGGACCAAATAAAATGAAATCATTATCAAATTTAATTTTTCTCTTTTTATCATGATGTTATTGGTTCAGCTGTAAGAAATGTTTTTCCATTGTGTTGCAACCCATATTGAAGGCTCATTTCTTGATATTCATCAGCAAGTGCTTCAAGTCCTCCTCACTTTCTGTAAGCAAGGTGTGTCACCTGCATTTCAGGTGTTTGTCACATGTCTTCCATCAATCCTGTTACTCTATTCTTTTTCATATAGCCCAACTTCTCTGATAAGTTGCTCAGCAATGTATTGAATACATATGAGAAAAGTAAAAACTTATTTGCATACCTGTCCTGATTTTGAACTATGCAGTATTCCCTTATTCTATTCAAATGATTGACACTTGGCCTATATGTAGGTTCCTTGTAAACACAATGAAGTGTTCTGGAATTCACATTCTTCTCACTATTCCTAGTTGTAATAGGTAGGTTTATTGTGCCAACCTGGCCAATAGGAACATGTGGGGTTAATAAAGTCACAGTTCGATTGGCAGAGAGATAAATGGCTTGGTAAACTCTGTTTGTCTTTGGTGATCAGACCAGTGTGCCTTAGCTACTTCCTTTCCTTAACTTGTGAGCTACATTATCTGTGGGACAACCAACCCCTAGATCATGTCACAAGAGATTGAGGTTCCTTTGAGACCTGCTTTGCCACGCTGCTGGTGTGTATGTCATTTGAGTTTGGGACTGTCAGATTTTGTCATCTGGCTGACTGTGGTTGTCCTGCCCTGCTCTTTGCTGCTTCTGGCCAGACTGTCTGCGATGTTCTATGGAGCACTCCCTTGGCCTTGGATCCAGCAGTCGTCTTGAGTTAAAGAACTTCCAGTATGTTAACTGTTTCATAGAAGTGAGTTGAAGTGAGCCTTCAGTACTGCTGTGTGGACTAATTAGCTGTCATATTCCTTCATGATGCATATATTTATACATATATGTAAAATCATGTGTCTTGGTTTTGTTTCTCTTAAGAACCCTGTCTAACACAGTAGTTTATGATCCACATTGTATAATGTCTTTGCATAATGGACAAAACACAAGTAAACATCTATCTGGTATGCATTGCATTGATTCCCACATTCTCTTATGTCACTTCTGTTTGGGATGGGCACAGATACTGTGAATCTCTTCTAGTTATTAGTTAAGTGGCTGTCCTCGAAATTTTTGGAGTGGACAAGTGAGGGAGAGGACTTCCACTATCTTTGAATTATTTTGTTGAAACATTCTAATTGGTGGATTCCTATATATTTTCAGTGTGTTCATTGCAGCTTGGCCTTCTTTTATCTATACCATTAGTCCTTGGTCACATGCAACCTCTTGATGTGTTTGAATGTAGACCCTTGTTTTTGGTAGACAGATTCTGTTTATTTATTCTATGTTCTCTTAAAGTATCCTGTGTCATTCCATAGTTTGCCCATGGAAGACTTCAGTATTGCTACTCATGGCTTCACTTTTTTCTTCAGTTCATTCAGCTCGAGAAGTCCTGAACATGTTCTTTCATTTGGGGTTTCTACCTCCAGGTCTCACGTTTTCTTTGAGCATTTTGCCTCCTTAAAGTGAATTTTGAAATTATCTGTTCAAGTTCTTTGGTTTCCTTATTTCTTCCATTTGCTTTAGCTAACTCTTCATTCAAGAGCAAGTTTCAGAGTCTCTTTTGACATTAATTTTGTCATTTTATTTCTTTCCTATCTTTTAATAACCTTATGCTTTTAAAAATGTATGATACTCTTGATATTACCCCACAGATCCTCTGATATTTGGATATTAGTGTCCAATGTGTCAAATCTATTCTTGACATGATCTCTAAATTCAAACCGTGTATACTCAATTTTATATCTTCGTTTGCGTGAACTTATTTTCAGTGGCTAACCTTTCTGAAATGATCAGCTGTTGTGGCGGTGGCTTTCTGGCTGGTCTACATCTAAAAACTACTAAAACATGTCCACCCTGGTTAACTCGGCTGGTACTTGAATTGCTGTGGCAAAGCTTCCACGATCACAGCCAATATAATAAATCATGGTACTCCAGATTGACAGACAAGTCTTGAAGAGCTAACTATAATCCCAAGCAGTCAGAGAACCGATTGCAATGATTGAGATATAAAATTCTCTCCACCCCTGGGAGATGAGGGGGAAGGGGGAAGGCGATCAAAAGAAATGTGGGTGAAGAGAGGCAGCAGATGGTGTAAAATATGAAAATAACAATAATTTATAATTTTTCAAAGGCTCACAAGGGTGGGAAAGTGGGGGAAGGAGGGAGGAATAAAGAGCAGTGATACCAAAGGCTCAGGTAGAAAGAATGTTTTTGGAAAATAATGATAGCAGCATATTGCTTGATATAATCGATGTATGATATAAGAGATAGAAGAACCCACAATAAAATGATTTTTAACTTAAATCAAATTTCTTCATGTTTAAAATAAAAAATTAAATTGAAAAATTAAAATTTATTTTTATTTATTTATTTATTTGGGGGGGGGCATCACTGCTCTCCGGTGGTGGGAGCAGGAGTCCCAGCCCCACTGCTGGAATTGAACCTCCGTCCCAGTGGGCCGCAGTCCTGCAGACAACCACTACACCACCGGGGCTCAACTCAAAATTAAAATTTATTTTTACTCATCTTTAAATAATATTTGGTATTTGTAAATTTTATTATATAATCTTTCCAATTTTAACAATTTTTAAAGTTTACAATTTAGGGACACTAATTATATTCACCATACTGTACAGTCATGGCTGTTATCAATTTCTAAACCCTTCAGCTACGCCAAACAAAAATTTAGTATGTCTTAAGCCATAATTCTCCATCTCTTCCTTACCCCAAACTCTGGAAACCATTAACTAAATTTTTGTCTCTATGCCTTTGCCTATTCTAGGTATTTCATATAAACGATATCATACAATATTTGTCTTGTGACTATCTTTTCTCATAGAACATAATGGTTTGAAGGCCCACTGATGTTAGCGCATGTATTAGAACTTTACTCTCCTTTGCAGTTTAATAATATTATATTGAATGGGTAGAAATACCATATCTAGTTATCTATACAATCATCTCTTGATAGCACCTAAGTTATTTTCACCTTTGAGCTATTGTGAAATAATACTGCAATAAACATTGGCTTACACACATCTGCTTAGTCTCTGCTATCTAGTTGTTTGGTACAAATTTAGGAGTAGAATTTGTGGATCTTATGTATATTCTAGACTTGACATTTTGAGAAACCACCAAACTGATTTCCACAATGGCTGCTCCATTTTACATTTTTATCAGCATAGCACGAGAGCTTCAATTTCTTTATAGAATTGATAATGCTTGTTATTTTCAGTTTGTCCGTGGTAATTACCTTTCTAATGGATGTGAAGTGGTAGCTTGTTGTGGTTTTGATTTCCTTGATGAACATTAATAAGCTTGACATTTTTCATCTGCATATTATTCATTTGTATATCTTATTTGGGGACATGTCTATTGAATCTTTGCCCACTTATTTTATTTTTGTTGTGAGTCATAGTAATTTTCACTTTTTGATATTAAAACTATTCAACCTTTATCAGATATATAATTCCCAAATGCCTTCTCCCATTCAGTAAGCTGTCTATTAATTTTCTTAATAAAGTACATTCATGAACAGAGTTCTAAATTTAGATGAGTTCTGGTTCAACTATTATTTTATTTTGTAACTGATAATTTTAGTGCAAAGAAAATCCATGGTCAAAAATAATTGTTTTAAATATGGGGTTACTTTTTTTTCTTTTTAACATTTTATTAGGGGCTCTTACAGCTCTTATCACAATCCACCCATCCATCCATCCATCCATCCATCCATCCGTTGTGTCAAGCACATCTGTATATTCATTGCCACCATTATCATTTTCTTATGCCCAGGGGTTTATCCACGTTAATGATCTTTCAAAACTTCTAGCCTCTTTGTGGCGGTCATATGCTTATGTTAATTTTATGACTGAGATGTAGGGGTGGAGTCTACCCTGTTAATCTGGAGATAGCCATTGAGTAGCCAATGAGGCCTCTGTGTGGGCATGGCTTTCTGCTGATATGTCTGGGAAATCTCACGATATTTCCCTTGTGAATATGAGAAGCTATCCCCATGGTTGTGGAGAGTGAGTCTCAGAGATAATTTATCATGGACAAGACAAGATGGCAGCATCTGAGGAGTCTAAGAAGCCACATGGCTTTGCCTTGATGGAGCCAGAGCTCTGAAGCTGGACAGGGCAGGTGGAGACGAACGATGAGTTGCTTCTGCCACCACTGGATGCTGTTGATGAACCCTGAGCCCCGTAAGCGAGGAGCCATGGGGAGACCCCTGCCAGCGCTGGGATTCTTCACCCACTGGCCTGTGAATTCATGAGTTGGAAGGAGACTATAGACTGGTATCAAGCACATGGGCTAGTATCAGACTTAGGACTTTGAACTGGAATGGGTTGGGATGCTTTCTCAGTGTTCCAGTCCTTTTGCATATAAACCCTTTCCTTATATCCATATGTGTGTCTATGAAATTTGTTACTCTAGTCTACCCGGACTAACACTTTTGTTTCATTGATTTTGTCTATTAATTTTTTTAATCATTTCATTTATCTTTGCTTTTCATTTTGTTATTATATTTCTTCTACTTTGGATTTAATTTCCCCCCCCCCTTTTCAAGTACTTCAAGGTGTCTTTTCTCTCTTTTTTTTCTAATTTCAAATGACTTAAAATTTTTTCCAGATTAAATTTTCTTACAGAAATATTTTAATAAAAAATGCCCATAAAACAACATTGACTGCATGCCTATCCACAACTGAGAGCAAAACAGCAAACTTTTCACATAATGATGACTCAAAGAGAAAAACAAACAAACTAGCAGGCACTGAAGCTATCAGTGTAGTCCAATTAAAGTCACATCCCTTTAAGTGGGCTATGTTTTTTTGGGGGGGAGCATCACTGCCTCTGGTGGTTGTGGGCGCTACCCAGTGCTGCTCCTGAGAGCCGCGACTGCATTTGAACCGCCAAGCCGGAGGGCCGCAGTCCTGCACTCAACCACTTATGCCTCCAGGGCTCAGTCCTATATGGGCTATGTGTCTGATGAGACACCAAAATAAAAATTCAAGTAATTGCTGAAATATTTAGTCCAGAAGACTGCTATAAAAGTATTTGACCTACATGACATTCTAGTTTGAGACTCAATTTCAGAGAAAGATATAAAAGATGTGGGAAATGAAGCTAGACAGTGAAGGACTATAAAATAGTGAGGGCTATAAAATTCCCCACATACTCTGATCTTAATAAAACTAACATAGAGTTTTTATTTTTGTTATTTTTCTTTCAACAACTTCCAATAATGTAATCAAAGACAAATAGAGGACACACCAGTTTTGCTGTTTGTTTGTTATTCAGCTTTTGGGGTTTTGGGGTGGGTTTGTTTTTTCAAATAAAAATTAAACATAGAAAACTGCCTCAAAAATTTACCACAGTTCAAGAGAAAAGCATATTAGTAGCACTCTTCACATTTAAAAACAATTTCCCTCTATTTTCACTTCAATGGCAAAACCCAAAAATTTTGATATTGTTTTGTGATATCAAAAAAGGAAAAACCCTTAAATATTTTAAAATTTTGTTTCTAATCATAATAAGAAGAACCAAAATTGTCAAGCTTTTCAATGCGATTTATCTACAGCATAGTGTGGTTATGACTCTCAAAAGCAGAATCAATTAAATGGATTTTGGTTGAGCCATTGAATGGTATAATATCTGGATGAGGTGCTAATAAAATAGCTTTGAAAAAGAAGAAACAATTTCAGTGTTTCTTGCCTTCAGAATGTCTTATCAAATCCTGTATTTCCTTTAAAAGATAAATCATTTCATTGAGGACTCTTACAGCTCTAATAACAATCCATATATCAGTTGTATCAAGCACATTTGTACATTTTTTGCCACCATCCTTTTCAAAGCATTTTCTTTCTACTTGAGCCCTTAATAGCAGCTCCTCATTTGACCCCTTCTTCCTCCCTCCCCCACCTCCCTCATGAACCTTTAAGCAAGTCATAGATTATTATTTCCATAATTTGCATTGTCCTCTATCTCCCTTTAACCACTTTTCTGTTGTTCATCCCCCTGGGACGTAGTTATAGTTGAACCTTGTAATCTACCCCTTGCCACAACCTTTTCCTTATCCTCCTGGTATCTCTCTTCTAATTGTTGACTCAGAGGGTGTTATCTATCCTGGATTCCCTGGGTCGTGGGCTCTTATATGTAGCAGTGTGCATGTTCTGGTCTAATCTGGTTTGTGAGGTAGAATTGGGGTCATGATAGTGGGGGGGAGTCATTAAAGAACTAAAGGAAAGTTGTATGTTTCATCAGTGCTATACTGCACCCTGATTGGCTTATTTCTTCCTTGTGACCCTTCTATTAGGGGATGTCCAATTGTCTACAGATGGGCTTTGGTGATCCACTCCACCCCCACCCCCATTTACATTAGTAGGATTTCGTTCTGGGTTTTAAATGACTGATACCTGATCATATTGACACCTCATAATCACATAGGCTAGTGTGCTCCTTTCATGTGGACCTTGTTGCTTCTCAGCTAAATGGCTGCTTGTTTATTTTTTAAGACCCCAGATGCTATATCTTTTGATAGTCGGGAACGATCAGTTTTTTATTCACCATATTTGCTTACTCACCCATTTTGTCAAGTGATTGTGTCAGGAAGGTGAGCATCATAGAATTTTGGATTATTAGAACAAGTTTTTATGTGTTGAAGAAGTACTTAAATTGAGGTCCAATGGTGATCTGCTAACTTAATTCTTAACAAATAGATCTAAATACATAGATCTATTTCTCTATCATTATATATAAAATACTTAAATATGCATATGCCTGCATTTAGACCCCTATGAGTTTTCTTTGCCTCCTTGTTCTTTCCTCTATTTCCTTTTACCTTCCTCTTGTCTCATCATCATGTTCAGCTTTCATTTGGGTTTACTAATTCCTCACTGTTGCATTGTCCTTGATTAAGCCCCACTAGGCATCCTAAGCTCTCCTCTCCACTGATTTTAGTTAACTTTTTGTCCCCTTGTTCCTGGGTCAATTGGAAAGCCCCTTCCTTTCTCTTACCTCCCCTTCTCCTACTTTCCCCCAGAACTCTCTGCCTTAGAGGTCATTTTTATATATGATTTGAGATATGAGTTCAACTTAATTCCAGTATTTGTGGGAATACAGTTGTTCTAATTTTTTTTAAAACTTTAGGAAGTTCTGAGTATAAAAGCTGAATAAAATTAGCTTCCTGTATCTTAAACTATAAGAAAATTAGTAAATAATGAGATCTCATTATATTAACAAACTTTTTATTAGAAGCTACTTTCTATGTGTTCACTAAGTTTAGAGCAATATGCATTTGTGACTTAATTTTAAATATATATCAGTACCATAGGTTTACGTTTTTATTGAATGAGCGATGATTTATAACCCAACTAGCATCTGTTTCAAAACTTTCTCCAGTTTGGAGCTGGAAGGGATTTTAGACATCATTTAACCAGTCTCATTCTTATTGGACAAGCTCAGGCTTTTCTTGTTGATGGACAGTCTAGCTAATTTAAGGTACTTGTCACTATAAATCATTCTATAATTAAAACGCTTCTTCATATATCATTATACACTCAATGAAATTTTCACTAAATGTTTATAATTTGGGTTTGGGGACGATTTGGGAGTAAGTGATAATTATTTTACTCTGGGTTCCCTAGAGAAGCTTGTTTATATGTATACAGAAATAAATTTATATTGAGAAATGGCTTGCAGAGTTGTAGAACTATATAGCTGTAGAAGCTGATGAACAGGAAATAGGATGAGGAATCAGATGGGGACCACAGGCTGGTGGATGCAAAGGTAAAAGAATCTGAGTTCAAACCAATGAAATTATCAGTAGTTCAATGATGGCTCCTGGGGTCAGCAGGTAATGCATCAGAAGAGTGCTTTTGTGGGCTTCCAACCCTGTAATTGCAATAAACAGAAGGTCATGTTTGGCAAAGTAAAGGGGGGCCAGTTAAGGAATGGAAAGCCCTCAATTAAATTAACATCATGGCAGAAAAAATGGGATCAAGGATAGGAACAATTCTAAGAATGGTACAGGACCAGAATTGTTTTGTTCTGTTGTATGTAAGATCACTATGGGTCATGTGCTAGTCTGGGTAGACTAGAGAAACAAATTCATAAGCATGCATATGCATATACAGATGAGGTTTATATACAAGAGGAATGGAGCATTGAAAAAGCATCCCAACCCAGTCCAGTCCAAGCTCATAAGTCCAATACTAGTCCATATGTCTGATGTCAGTCTGTTAGTCTCCGTCCAACTCACAAAGCACACACAATGACACCAGAGATATCACAGACCAGTGGGTGCAGAGTCTTGTGTATCCAATGGCAATAGGAGCATCCCAGCACTGGTAGGGGTCTCCCCATGCCAGCCCAAGCATCTCAGCTCTTGCAGGAGTCTCCACGTGACTTCTCTGGCCCCCCAAGATCTAGTTCCAGCAGGGCAAGCCCATGTGACTTCTCCTCGGGGTCTTCCAGGTTCCAGCACTCAGGATCTACCAGCATGCTACCATGTTGTCTTGTCCATGGAGCATCTCAAGGGACTTAGTCGATATTCTCTAACCTCCATGGGGGAAATATCATGAGATTTCCCAGAATTCTCATAGAAAGCCATGCCCACATAGAGGTCTCAATGACTATCTCCAGATTGAAAAGCTAGACTCCACCCCTCCACTCTTAATCA
The DNA here is from genome assembly GCA_004026705.1 of Nesogale talazaci. Taxonomy (NCBI): domain Eukaryota; kingdom Metazoa; phylum Chordata; class Mammalia; order Afrosoricida; family Tenrecidae; genus Nesogale; species Nesogale talazaci. Next base: position 24,392 of record PVJH01001799.1, on the reverse strand, counting down.
AATTTGCACCAGAGTACATGACCATCACAGGTCAGAACTGACTTGATGGTACCTAACAACAGCAAGTCTCTACAGGAGTAGAAAATGAATTCATTCTCCTGAGGAGTGGCTGGCAGCTTCCAACTCCTGACCTTGTGGTTAGCAACCCAACCGATAACCCAGTGTGGCAGCAAATAACAACAAAAGATGCACTTCCATTGAATCAACACCAGCACCAGAGCGCCTTAAATTTATGACCCATCAGCTAGCCTTGCTGTGTCTTCCATCTGTACCATCCCTTGAAATCACAACTTTTCTATCAGATTATCACACCGCGATGGCTTGTGGCTTGCTACAATGCTGGAAGCTATATCACTGATATTTCAAGTGCCAGCAGGTGCAGCCAATCTGAGTTCATTTCAGGAGTTTCCAGAACAGACAACAGAGAAAAAACTGACTGTCCATTTGAAAGGAATTTTCTTCTGAAAACCTTATGCACAGCTTTGAAAAATTGTGAGATACTGACAGCCTAATGAATGCAAGCAGAACCTGGGGGATGCACCCTTTGGATTGGAATATACTCAAAATGTGATTGAGGAAGAACAACTTTCTTGTAGTGGAGCACAACAGGATGATGTGAGTCAATTAAAAACTTGTGGGAGAGGAGCTTTTCAGATCTTCATTGGCTGATGGTGCAAGACTCAATGAGAAACAGCTGCAAAATCTACTAATGGTTAGAATGAGGAATGTATGAAGTATGAACCTGTGAAAATTAGAAGTCATCAAAAGTGAAATGTAATGTTAAAAATCAATATTCTAGGCATTACTGAGATAAAAGAAACTAGTATTGGGTGTTTTGTTTCAGAAAATCCTAGGATTTACTTTGTCAGGATAGACACAATCAGGAGGAATGGCATAACATTTATTATCAAAAAGGGCACTACAAGTCAATCTTGAAGTACAATGCTGTAAATAGGATTATGCATATTCACCTTGAAGGAAATTCAAACAATATGATTATTAATCAAACTTAGGCACCACCAATAAAAGCTAGTGATGACAAAATTGAAGAATTTTATCAATGTCTTCAATCAGATATTGATCAACTGTATGTACTATCAAGAGACATTGATTATCATTGGTGATTGTAAAGCAGAGGTAGAAATGAAGAGGAAGGAACAGTATTGAATAATAGGGTCTTGGTTGAAGAAATAAAGCTGGGTATCAGATGAAAAATGTGCATTACCAATAATTTGCTCATACAAAATACCTTTTTCAACAGCTCACAAGGTGACTTGTCATGTAGACCTCTCCATATTGAATACACAGAATACACGCATCTGTGAAAAGCGAAAATGGAGGAACTCAGTATCAGCAGCTAAAACTAGTCCTGGGGTGACTGGGGAAAAGACCATCAATTGCTCATATGTAAGTTCAAGCTAAAGCTCAAGAAAATTAGAAGAAGTCCATGAGAGCCAAAATATGACCTCAAGTCTATATTACCTGAATGTTAAGAACATTACAAAAATAGATTTGGCACATTGATGTTAGTGATCGAATACCTGGTCCTTAAAATGATTGGGGGAAGAAATAAACGATCAAAGTGGATGTCAGAAGAAACTCATTTCAGAGTCTTTCATTTCAATCATAGAGTATAAGAATCATATGGAAGAAATGATTAAGAAAGAGAGCTAAACAGAAAATTTCAAAGGACAGCTTTAGAAATCAAAATGAAATATAATAATGAAATGTAAAAAGACCTAGAGTTAGAAACCCAAGAAGGAATAACACATCTTAAAGTGAAATAATTCAAGAAAAATTAAGCCTTGGTTTGCAATAGTGAAAGAATATATGGGCAAAATATTTAATGATGCAGGAATCATCAAAAGAAGATAGAAAGAATATAACGAATCACCATACCAACATCCAGTTGATTCAATCATTTTAGGAGGTAGCATATGAGCAAGAACTAATGATAATGAAGAAGGAAGTTCAAGCTGCACTGAAACCTTAGCCAGAAACAAGACTCCAGGAATTGATGGACCACCTATTGAAATGTTTCAGTAAGCTGATGATGCAATAGAAGCAGTCACTTGAATATGCCAGGAAATTTGAAAGACTTGGTCAATGGAGTGAAAGAAATCCATATGTCCATATCTGTACTCATTTCAAAGAAAGGTGACACAACAAAATGCTAAAATTATTTTTAAAACACCATATCACAAATATCACAGGCAAGGAAAATTTTGCTAAAATCATTTAACAATAGTTTTAGCAGTACATTGATAGGAGTTGCCAGAGGTTCAGGTTGGATTCAGAAGAGACATGGAAGAGGGGATATAATTTCTGATGAGAAATGAATCTTAGCTGAAATCAGAGAAGAAATACACTTATTTTATTTTATCAACCATGCCATGGTATTTGACTGTATGGATAATAACAACCTATATATGAGTAAGCATAACAAAAATGGAAATTTGGCACACCTAACTGTGCTCATGCAGAATCGGTTCATAGATCAAGAATTAGTTGTGTAAAACCCCCCAAATTATACTCTATGGCTCAATATCAGGGAAACTGTGGGTCAGTGTTATATCCTCTCACAATACTTATTCAAACAGTATGTTGTTCAAATAATCAGAGAGACCAGATTTTAAGAAAAAGAAGGTGGCATCAGGCTTCGAGGAAAGCTTATTAACAACCTTTGATGTGCCTGTACCAAAAGGGTGCACAACCTTACTTACTGAAAGTGAGAAGGGTTTGAAGCACTGGTGAAGATCCAGAGTTGTTGCCTTCAATATAGATTTTACAACTTGATGTAAAGAAGACCAAAATCCTCACAACTGGACCAAAAGCAAAAGATTGAAGTTGTCAAGGTTATCTTCTTTCTTGACTCCACAATCAATGTTCATGGAAGCAGCCCTCAAGACTTCAAATTTTCACTGCACTAACTAAATTTATTGCACAAGACCTCTTTAGAATATTAGAAAGCAAGGATATTAGTTTGAGGAATAAGGTGTGCCTGATCGAAGCCATGATATTTTCAGTTGCCTTATATGCATGTAAAATTTTGGACAATGAAAAAGTAAAACCAAAGAAGGATTGATACATTGGAATTGTAGTGCTGTGAAGAATTTTGAAAGTACCATGGATTGCCAAATGAATGCATTTTTCTTAGAATTATGGCCAGAGTGCTCTTTAAATGTAACAATGGTTAGTCTTCATCTCACATAATTTGGATATCTTGTCAAGAAGGACTAGTCCCTTGGAGAAGGACATAATGTAGGGTAAACTAGAGGAGCAGAAAAAGAAAAGTTGGCCATTTAGAAGGTAGAGGGGTTGCAACAACAGAATAGGACTAGGCAGTATTTCCTTTTGATGTGAAGAAGGTTGCTCTAGGTCAGAACCAACTTGATGATGCCTAACAACAATATCCCTTTCAAATACATTTAGTTTAATTTGCATTCAAAGTCACATTTTGTTATTAGGATTATAATTACTTTCATTGGTTTTATTATTCTTCGAATTAGACAATTTATTTATTTATTTGTTGTTTTGGGGGCATCACTGCCCTCTGGTGGTTGTGGGAGATACCCTGCACTGCTCCTGATCGCCGCCGTGAATTTGAACTGCCAAGCCCGTGGGTCAGAGTCCTAGACTCAACCACTTACGCCACTGGGGCTCAAGCCCTAGAAAATGTATTAAAGTTCTGTCCTGCAACCAAGAAACCCACTTCCCAGAAGTCAATTCCAACATGGCACAACTTGGTTTTAGAAAAAATTAAGTGACACTCATCTATATGTATATAAGAAAGAGTTTTATGTCAAGAATTATAATTCTTTGTTAAGAAGACATCACAGGCCAGTCCATTCATGTCTACAAGTCCAAGGTTAGTCCACAAGTCCCTCTACAGCAGTGGTTTTCAACCTTCCTAATGCCATGACCCTTTAACACAGTTCTTCATGCTGTGGTACCCCCGCCCCCGAAAATGTTGCTTAATGACTGTAATTCTGCTATTGTGATGAATCTGGCGACCCTTATGGAAGGGTCATTTGACCTCCAAAGGGGTCAGGACCCACAGTTTGAGAATCGCTGCTCTACAGACTCTTGCAGCAGAAGGTGATGAAGAATGATGAACCAAGAAACAGAAAGGTCACAGATCTGAGGGTGCAGATTTAACATTGATCCAAAGTCAATGGAAACATGCAACTTTCTGACAGCTCTCAAACTAGCCCCACCTGTGGCTCCCCCTGGAGGTGACAGATTCCCATTCAAAGACCCATTGAAGAGGAAGCAAAATGTCAGAGAGAAAGCAGTTCCCTGAGACCTTCACCCTTATATAAAAGTTGACACTCCCCAGAAGGTATCAATAAGCAACCACTTGATTGCCAAGTCCCACTCCACCCCTAGCCAGGAGGGTCTAGTTGACATTAAATCCTCCAGCCACCACCACATGTGTTACAGAGTAGAAATGAGCCCCACAGAAGTCTTTTGGCTATTATTTTTATAGAATCAGGTTGCCAGGACTTTCTTTAGATGCACCTTTGGGTTCAAAACACAACGGTTTATTGACTATTGAGCAAGAACCATCTGCACAGTTCAACACTTGAATTGCAGTGGAGACTCTGCGAATGGGAACTCATCAGGACTGCATTATTTGTTATGGATCTTGTAAGTTTTGAGCATTTTATTAAGGTGCAGTCTTACTACTTTTCTTCAAAATCTATTGATGGAAAATAAAAATTTGAGTTTTCTTTCTCTGGTAGGTTTATGCCTTACAAGCTCCATAGATTTTACTTTCATAGGTTTTACTTTATGCATATGTGTATGTATATATATATATATATGTAAAGACTAATAGTCTAGAAAACCCTTTGCTTTTCTCCAACTTAGTAAAAAAATCTGATTAATTTAGAGAAAGAACAAGACAGAGAGTCAAATATTTTCTGGATTTATTTTGTTGTATTTACTCTCACACCTTTTAAAATGTTAACATTGAGCAGTTTACTTTCTACAACCAAAGTTTATCAAAAGGAGTAATTAAGCTTTCATTATTTAGAGATAACCTTCTCACCATTTATGTAGGAGTCTCTGTTTCTACTCAATGCAGTCACCTGCCATTGGTCATAAACAGAGGCTCTCCTGTCACTATGAGAGTGAACAGATTTCAAGGTAGCTTCCACACTGAAATGGACTAGGAGAATCAAATTCCAAAACTCAGCAAATGAAAACACTATGGATCACAACGTTTCATTTTGCATAGGGTTGTTGTGAGTCACTGAGTAGCCTGATGGCACTGGGCATCCACCCGATTTTGTAATACCCCTTTTTGTGGATTAGTGATGATTTGAAGAAATTTCAAATCTTAAATAGTTGTTTGATCATAAAATTACTAGACAAATTAATTTTTGGCTGTGAGTGATGTGCACATAAATTAGCTGCTAACGATGCATATTTGCTTAAATTTATAATATGCTTGCTAAGAGGTTTTGCTTAATTCAGTAAAAGACTAATGCCTGCTGCACTGAAATTTGAAATCAATGGACCAAAGTTATATCAAAATTATTAAAAATACACATTAATAGTATGCTCATTTCAGAAAGCTATTACAACTGATAAAGCACTCTATCAACTGTTCACTTTTATATTGCCTTGCATTCTAGCTGTCATTTCACTAATTCATACCCTTGTCACTTTGCATCTGGATGAGCTACCTCATCCTCATTTATATTCCTAGCACACACATTCTCATTTCCCTTCCATTTTATATGCTGCTGTGAAATTAGCCCTTCCCCAAATGTCTTTTGCATCATAGTATGCCCTTAGTCAAAAATCTCTAGTGACCTTTCACTGGCAAGTAACACAGTATAAAGGAAAAGCATCAATTTTGAAGTCAGACGGACTGAGATTTTGAATCTTACCCATGCCACTCACCTTCTAGTAATTGATTTTATAGAATTTATATTCCAGAGACAAATAGACTCACAATTACCTTTGCTAGCTGTGGGGTCTTAGAAAGCTATGCTTTCTCATTGATTCACAATGTCTTGACCAGTTAAATGTAGATAACAATACCTAACTACATAAATTAGGATATTTTAGTTATAATCATCAGAAATATACCTCAGATATTTGAAGGAAAAATTAATCTATTCAGAAACTATCGAGGTCTCACACACTCTATGGGCCTAGGAACAGCCAGGAGCTAAAATAACTCTGGGATACCAGGAAGCAAGAAATACAGGGCCCTCATAGCTTGAATAGTCTTCAAATTTCAAGACTGATGTATGGTTGTGGATCCAATCAGGATGAAATTCTGGACATTTTCTTTTTTTTCCAGTTTATCATGCTGTTTCCTTTTCATCCAATTGTGAGATTTCTGTTATTTTTACATTGACTTGCAATCCACACTGAAGATGCAATCGTTGATCTTCATCAGCAAGTCCTTCAGATCCTCCTCACTTTCAGCAAGCAAGGTTGTGTCACCTGCATATCACAGGTGGTTAATAAGCTTTCCTCCAATCTTAATGCCACATTATTTTTCATATAGTCCAGTTTCTTTGATGATTCACTTATTATAAGGGAATACAACACAGAAAACATCTTTCCTGATTTTAGACCATAGATTATACCCTTTCCCCACAAAAAGAAATGCACGTTGATCCGTGTACATTTTCTGTATGAGCACAATGTAGTATTCTGGAATTTCCATTCTCTCAAGGCCACCCATAGACTCCTATGATCCCCAGAGTCAAATGCCTAGCATAGTCAATAAAACACAAGTAAACCTTTTTTCTGGTATTCTCTGCTTTCAGCCAAGATACATGTGACATCAGTAATGATAAGCCTCGTTACACATCTTCTTCTATATCTGGCCTGAACCTCTGGCAATGTACTGTTGCAACCATTTCTTGATACTCTTCAGCATAATTCTCCTTGCATGTGATATTAAATACAGTATAGTATAATTTGAACATTTTGTTGGGTTGTCTTTTTTTTGGAATGGGTACCAGTATGGATCTCTTCCTATCAGTTGGACAAATAGATGTCTTGCAAATTTCTAGGCATAGACAAGTCAGCATTTCCAGTGCCTCATAAGCTTGTTGAAACATTTCACTTGGTATTCCATAAATTTCTAGAACCTATTTGTAGTCTTATGCTTTCAGTGTGTCTGGACCATCTTCAAAACTATTGGGTCTTGCTCGATGCTACCTCTTAAAGTGGTTGAATGTCAATTAGTTATTTTCGATACAGTGACTCTTGTGTATTATTTCTCTTTTCTTTTGTTACTTCCTGTGTCCCTGAATATTTTTCTCAATGAATCTTTCAATATTTTAAGTCGAGACTTTGGTTTTTCTTACAGTTTTTTCACTATAAGACAGGCTCAGCATGTTCCTTTTTGGTTTGCAATTCTAGGTCTTTGTATGTTTCATTATGTTAAAGTTTTCTTCTAGAACCAAGCTTGAAAATTTCTGGTCACTTTGACATCATCAGTTTTTTTTTCTTTTGCCCTAATAACTCTATGATTAAGGTTGAGTTTCTAAGTCCCTACTTCTGTGTTCCATTTCATTTTTGACAACTTCCAATATTTCTAGATTCACACGTCATACAAAGTTTTGATTATAAATAGATGCTTGAAACTATATGTCCACTAGTTTTCCCTCAAAATTAGTTCCTGAAGGCTGAGCCCCGGTGGCATAGTGATTGTGCGCGGGACTGCGGCCCACTGGGATGGAGGTTCAATTTCGGCTCCCAGGAGCAAAGGCTGGGCCTCCTACTCCCACCACCTGAGGGCAGTGATGCCTTAAAAAAAAATTAGGTCCTGAACGTTACTCCTTAGGGCTTTCCTCTATCCATGTCATTATATTTGACTCTACTTTGAGAAGGAAGTTCTTCCTCAGACATATTCTGAATGCATTCCTACACTAGGTGATCATTTTCTGGCACTATATTTGGCAATTTGCTGTTTCTATTCATGAAGTTTTTGGTAGTTGATATATTTTTGGTACTATCCATTAAGTTTTAAGTAGCTAATTCATCTAAAGTAGACATACCATTCCTTCTTTGCAGTCTGTTCTTAGTCTGGAAGTGCTGCAGAAACCTTTCACCTTTGGTGAACTTTATGGTATTTAAATACTAGTGACATAGCATCCAGCAATACAACAATGCACAAGATACCAGATTATGATAAAACAATAGATAAATTATTGATTTAGTGAGATTAGCCACCTACCAATGTAACAAGGGACTATTTGTAAAGAGATTTGGAGTACTCAGTTCTGCTTTAGTCTCAGGAAACCAGGAGTATAATTAAATTATGATTTCAAGTGATAGAATCTAACATGTTTCATTACATCACCCAATTTAACTGAAGATTGAATTATCAGAAAGAAACATGACTTGAAGGAAAAATGAAGAATTAGTTGTGGGTTTCTAGCACTGTTAGCAAATTGGATCACTTCAGACTATACTCCAGTTGTGAAGCTTGAGTAGGTGGATCAGATTAAATATTAAAGAAAAAATATTTGCAAACATTTAGTAGAGCTTTCATTGTAAACTGATACTGACATTATGATTTATGCATCAGTATCTTATTATTTTCGCTAGTATGAATTGGTTTCTCTTATTTTTGGACAATGAACACACTGGTAGAATAATAGATATTATTTCTGTGAAAGGGATCAAATGTTGTGTTTGTATTGAAGGCATGTGCTTGACATTATCATTAATTTGGTACCGATAAAATAAATAATGGGTGCCGGAGGAGATACTGATTCCTATTCCCAATATTGTTTCTTCTTTAGAGATAAACAGTTTTTTATATGGACATTATCCAAATATTATACAATTCAATATTTCAATCATATCAAGAAGAGTTGTGTAATCATTACCAGATTCAATTTTAGAACATTTTCTTCTTTCCTGTACTCCTTACTAGCACCCAATTACTCCTCAATGCCCTATGCCGTTCCTCCAATGATCCCTTCATCCAGTTACTATTTCTCTAATTCATCCATCCTGGTTTTCAGATGGTGAAAAACAAGGAGTCAAAAATGCTAACTACAATAATAGGATAAAGTAGAGAAAAACCCCAGTTGATAAAAAGCCAGAAGATATTAAAAAGTAGAGCAGCTTCAAAATGGTTAAAAGGGAGATGAAACAATAAAGTGTTAGACTTTAACCTAACTACATGTGCCATAATCCACAATCCAATGCACTCAGTATAATAGCGAGGCTATTTACATCCCTGGTCTATATTTGGAAGGAATTCACTGGAGACAACACTGTGTATTTTCCCTTCACTTTTTTTAGTGGATAGAACTCTCAAATAGGCTAAAGGGAGATCAAAACAGATATTAAATTTAATCAGGCTATATTTACTATAGACATGTCTGCAATACTCTCTGTTTAATAGCAAGGCTATTTACATCCCCTGACTATGGTCAGAGGGAAATCCTTGGCTCCTTAATATATGTGTTGATCTTGCAAATGGATTTGGGGTTTCCACTGTCATCCACAGCCTTCTGCAAACTAAATGTTCACATTTAAGCTCAGATACCAATCTTTCCTTCAAATTTGGATTTTATTATTTACAATCTTTGAATCACATATGCAGATATACATCTATGTGGACTTAGTTGATACGTCACTTAGATGATTGCTTGTTTGAAAACAAGCCTTTAAACCTCAAATGTTGTTCTTGCTGATATCTGAGCAATCACCAGGTTTCTTTAGTATATTTTACTGTAGCACTTATCTTCAGTGGTCTCTTCATGAGGGGAGTACTTTGTAGGGACATGTCATAAGAAATAATTCCAACCAAGTGCAAGATCAAAATCCATTTGTATATCTTTATTTATGTTTCAGATTCACCGAAAAGACATCATTGTCAATTTATGTTAGTGAGAATTATCAGTCTTCTCTCTGGGGCATAAGTCACTGTATTGATAATGTCGTTAATGTAGTTAAGGTAAAGAACATAAAACATAGTTGAGAAAACAGGGTTATACAAGTGTAAACTGGCTACAAACCACAATACAGGAATTATTGACTCACACAGATTAAATTCTTAAGTTACTAGACACCATTATACAAAATGTGAGGTTGGCTATAAGGCAAAACTTTCAGCAATATTCATTGAGGGTGGCAGAACCAGGTCTACAAGATTAATGCGCATCTTAATAAAACAAGAAGGACATTGAAATAGTAAGTATACAGTTCAGGGATCACTAGTTCCATATCTTTTGTAGAGCAGTCATCTGCTTCCTCTCATGCTATGTAGTTTCAGTCTTAAGTCTGAGGGTTGTAGGTGAGTCTGAGGAGAATTCAGTTCACTTAGTGGAGTTTCTACATCAAGTGCTTCTGGGATGATTTATGAAGGATGTTGTGTATCTCCAAAAAATGTCTAAAGTTTCAGTTGTGTATAGCACATGGCTTGGGTCATCGTGGGCTGTACCATAGTGATTTTCAGATTTCACACTTTAATCATCAAGGAAACTATTAATGCTATAGATTCCTTTGATTCATTGACGTGCAGATACCTATATCATAAGAACATCAGATGGCACGGCGGGAGATGGTCCATTGACATGAACCAAAGGCACCTTTACTTAGGGCAATGATTCATCAACTTAGTGGTCTCACAATTCCTGTGTGTGGTTAAACACTCTAGAGGGAGCCAAAGAGAATTTGGTTTTGTAGTAATTACTTCCTGTGACTATATAGTATTGGAATCTAAAATTGAGAAATGCTTACGCATTGCTTAACTCATTGGAAAATAATCATATTAAATTGATTACATGTGAGATAGATAAATGCAGCCAGGCAGTGATGATGCATACAAATTTCCTCTAGTTCCTGAGGTCTCCCTACTCCCCAACCATCATGATCCCAACTCTACCTTGCACATCCGGATGGACTGGAGAAGGTACACTAGTGGAGAGGGGGGCTGGAGGTATGGGGAAATCAGGATGGATGAGACCCCTTGGGCCATTGGTTAGATTGGAACTAGTGGATGGGTGGAGAGAAGGTGGGGTAGAGAGACGGAACCAACTGCAAGGATCTACATATGACTTTTCTGGAGGACAGGCATGGGGGAGTGGATTGAGGGAGGTGTCGGGCAGGGTAAGGTATCACAGAATAATAATAATTTATAAAGTATTGAGGGTTGATGGGGGATGGAGAGCAGAGGAACAGGGGAGGGGTTGGAGGAACCGACACCAGGGGCTGGGGGAAAGGGCGGATGTTCGGAGAATGATGATGGCAGCAGACGTGCGAGGGTGCTTGCCACAGTATGTTTATTTATGTATTGGAAAAATGATGTATGAGCCCCTAATAAAATGATTTTAATTTAAAAAAATTAAAAAAACAAAAATGAAAGGAAAAACCCTTAATGGTCTTTTCAAAATTAAAAAATATCAAAGAATAGAGCTATTTCTGTTGTTGTTCAAGAGTCTCTAATGTCTTGCTTAATGATTCTTAGAACACTCCTCGTTGAATTCAAGACACACACACGTAATTTAGAAAAGATGAACTTTGAAGACCTCATGGATCCTTTAACAAAAATTTGAGTACCTGTTTTAGGGTTATGGTTAGCAGAAAATTCTATATGGTAAGTCACTGTAAAGCAGTGATGTTTAGAAACAACAAGGAAGGTAAAAAATAAACTTCTTTATTATTTCAAGTCAGAATTGACTTGATGACGATGAGTTTTATTAGCTAAATAAAATAGGAGCACAGAGATTCAGGCAGAATTATGTTCAAACAAACTGGATGTTAACACATCAAAGACCAGATATTTTAAAATCAAGAAGTTAAAAATCAAGCAACTAAATCAATATGAAGGGCTGGAGAAGTAGTGGAGATCCAAAACCCATCTGTTTTGCATGGGTTAACACATTAAAGTTAACACATTAAAGATCAAATAAACTTAGAATCTGTCCGCAATGTGTTAAAATATTTTTTGTGATTAACCCATTTATTCCAATTTAGCTAGTATAATTAAAATTAAACATACATTGTTACTATAGAGTTGTGTTTGTTCTTTTTTGTTTGTTTGTTTTTTGTTTGGGCATCACTGCTCTCCGGTGGTGGGAGTAGGAGGCCCAGCCCCACTGCTGGAAATGAACCTCCATCCCAGTGGGCCGCAGTCCTGCGCACAACCACTACGCCACCGGGGCTCAGCCCTAGAGTTGTGTTTTTTAAAGTTGTTTCACTACATTTTAAACAGGAGTTGTCCAGATTCATTGGCACTTTTGTATTTTAAAACATTTTCTTTTTTAGAAGCATTTTTTAAATGTTTAAACCTTAAGACACACTACTTACTATGCCTCATATTCCATTATCTTCTTTTTAAAATATTTAATAGATCATTTTATTGGGGGCTCATACAACTCTTATCATGATCAATATAAGCATCACTTGTACGCAAACCACATTTGCCCATTTGTTGCCATCGTCATTCTCAAAACATCCTCCTTCTACTTAGGCCCCAGGTATCAGGTCTCCATATTGCCCCTCTCTTCCCACTCCCCCTCTCCCATGAACCCTTAATAACTTACAAATTGACATCATTTTGCCATACCATACACTGTTTGATGTGCCCCTTCACCCACTTCCCTGTTTTCTGTACCCCAGGGAGGAGGTTATATGTAGAACCCTGCAATTGGTTCCCCCTTTCTACTCTACCTTTCCTCCACCCTCCCAGTATCACCACTCCCACTGCTGGTCCTAAATTGATTTTTAGAGGAGTTTCATTAGTCAGTGAGTAAAGCGTGTAGTATGTGGACAAGGATCGGTAGGGAAGGAATGGAACAGAGTCATCTGTAGTCCTTTATAGAAAGTAGTTGTTGACAAGTGGATAATTATCTTTAGTTATGAGAGTATGCTTATCACAGTCTCCTGAGTCACTTTTCCTGGATAAAAAAATTCCTTTTGTCCATGTTAACATACTTCAACTTGATAGCATTTTATTTTTATTCTTAAATTTTAGTCCTGTAACCTAAAACCTGTTGTCAGATTAGGGCCAAAGCATTAACAAACATTCTCTCATTTATCTTGTATAAAAATGGAAGAATCTGCCAAAGGGGGCTGGAAAGGAGTGGCTGGAGAAGAGGGTGGGAAATCAAGAATATGTATGGTTCTGGAAGGCAGTTGAGGCAAGTGTTTAAGAAAGAGGATCCACTTTGTCACCTGGTGATGGTTGATTTGATGACGTTATTTTGAAGAATACGAATTGATCAGAAGATTTGGCAACACAGAGTGGTGATGTGGACAAGAAAGATGGTCAGTGGATATGTAGCCAGGAAAGCTCAATTGGTACAGGTTGAAATGGGAGTGTGAGAAGATAGAAGATTTGGAAAGAGTATGTGTAAACAGTTGTTTTTAGTCTTGCTAGAAAGGGACACATATTCAGAGAAATGTAGTCATGGGTCACTGGATTAATGTTTCTTAATGGGAGAAATAACATTATATGTGCTTAGTAATGTCTTTAAGAGCATAAACAGTGAGCGCAGTAGACTTCATAGCAGAAAATAATATTAAATAATCAAACGTTTAACTGATGTGTAATTAGGATAACTATTGAAATGTACAAGGTTTTAGGACAGCAGAATAGTCAGAACTAACTTTGACAATGGACTCAAGAAACACTTCTCTAAACAAGTGTTCTGATCAAAGACCCTGTCAGTTTTAGGTGCTATAGATTTGGTTCCAACTCATAGTTTCCCTGTATACAAGAAAGCAAAGCATAGCCTTGTTCATCATCCACATTATCTTAACTATTTTGAGCCACTATGCCCGTGCAACTTTTTGAAGGTCTTCCTCCATTTTCACTGATCCTATCCTTTATGCCCTTGTCCAGGGACTGGTCCTCACTGATCACATATCCAAAATATGAGAAATCATGAAGGTGGAGGGACTATGGTGCATCTGAGAGACTGAAAAGGCCATTGATTTTTAAGTTAAGAGAGGGAGGAGAAGTGTGGAAAAAGAGAAGTTTGAATTGATGCTCAGTGGCAATATTGTTTAGGTTGGGGCCCATGGACCAAGTTAAAAGAATTGTTTTTGTGCTAAGAACAATGTGGATCTTTGATATTTTTTAATGTTGGATATGAAACAAAAGTGAATGAACTACAATTGTAAAAAGCAACAGATAGAATAGGAGGCAGAATGGAAAAGGTGCATAGTCATTATTATACTATTGCAAGTATATCATTAGGCTAAGTATATTTATAGCTTCTTTATCAATTATTTTCCAGTCTTTTAAATGTATGTACCTTTCAAAATTGAAAGTGTTGTCACATTGATTAAATTATCGAGAAAGGTTGTCCAGTTTATTTATGATGTCTGAGAATGCCACATCATCTCCTGCCTTATTAATATCCATGAATGGCTCTACTTTTCTTTCTTAAAATATATAATTTCAAATTTTGTTTTACTGCAATTTACAAGCCCATGCAAGCTTATGAGTATTAGATTGAGTATTCATATACATACAACCTAGAATCAAGAACTTACATTTTGTTGTGTTTGCTGTCTCAATTTTGAGGTACTATTTTCAAAGTATATTATAGACATCATGATGTACCATCCCTAAGTATTCCAGCATTCATATCCCAAACATAAAAATATTTACCTCCATAATCACAATACTATCATACTTAACACAAATAAACATAATTGTCTGACAGCATCTACAACTCAATCATTATACAGATAACCCTACTCATCTCCCCCAAATCTTTTTTAACAGCTTTGTTGAAATATATTTTCCATAGCATTGAAGCTTAAAGTACAAAATTCCATAATTTCTGCAAATATACAAGGATCCTACAACTGGTACCACAACTTGATTTTCATCACCCCCAAAAGAAACCTCATATAATTGACTTCTATTAGATAGATGTAAAAACAGGGTCCCCATTTTCCATTTGACTTTTAATGTCTCTTCTGTTATACATGAGCATTTGTTTTGTTTTCTTTCATGAGATTGATTTTTAGAAGATACTAAGCTGATTACTCCATAGAATAGTTTATATTTCTCTGTATGTCATCTGCTATATTCCTCTATATCCCTAATGTTTTCACTTTAAGCTTTGGTTAAATTCCTCCTAACATATTCAGAGTTAAATCCAAATTTGATCATTCTCTCTTCCTAAAATGTAGTCTTCACAACAGTATGGGTATTGTCCTGCTTAACAGTAGTGCCTGGATCACAGTAAAATCTCAATAAACATTTGTTTAATGAATGAATCAAATACAACGAGATATCATGATTTTGCCATAGAGTTTCAACCTCAGTTTAAGATATCTGTTTTCTATTTTTAATTGTAGTATTACCATAAAATCCATTTATAGAACTGTGGTGTATTTTCTAATGCAGTCATTCATACTGATGAAAAGTAACATGTTTTCCTTTTAGCATGAATTAGCATTTTAAGTGTCACTGAAATTTTTTGCAAGTTATTTCCATTATGATGAATTTTATGTTCTAAAATTTTTCAATAGACCAAGCCAATTAAAAAGTTTTAAAAAATTGTCAGAAGGCTTCAATAATTGCTTGTAAATCATCTGAAAACTCGAGATGATGAGTAGTTAGACATTCCACTTTAGAAGAGATTTTTTCCTGACAAAGGAAGGAAGGGAGGGAAAACTCACCTAGATTTATTGCATTTGGAGTAAATCAAGGAAATCCAGTGCAGAATTATTCTGTATTTATGAGTATGATTTAAGTTACTGCTTGCACCACTAATGCAATAAGTAAAATTGATTTATAAACTGTGTCTGTAGCACACATTTCTGAGTGTCAGGTTTGCCATAACATTTGATAAGAGTGTTTTAGGGATGTGACATCCAATGGGGAAAATCAGAGTTTTGGA
The DNA here is from genome assembly GCA_004026705.1 of Nesogale talazaci. Taxonomy (NCBI): domain Eukaryota; kingdom Metazoa; phylum Chordata; class Mammalia; order Afrosoricida; family Tenrecidae; genus Nesogale; species Nesogale talazaci. The sequence goes on along the minus strand of PVJH01001799.1, from coordinate 8,535 downwards.
AGATAATCTGCTAAAAATATATGACCATAATAAAGGACAGAGAGAAATAAGTAATCTCTAATGGTGCTATTGTATTTTTTACATATCTCCATCTTTCCTGGTTATCATTACCACTAGTGTTACTTTTGTAGAGCCACATGACAGGGCAGAAAATGCACTGACCAGTTTAAGCTAGGATCCCATCCCCTGCTCTTATCCCAGCCCACACAAAAGATTAATACTTTATGTATCAGAAAATTTCCATTTGACAAATCAGCATATCAATTGCTTCATAGTTTTCCAATTTATAGAACCTAAATTTATCAGCTAATTTAAATTTGATTTTAGTAATATCCAACTCATCTCTTCCCAGTCAGGAAAGTATATGATCTGTGACATTTGAGGATTAATTGAGATAATCCATACAAACAAAGAATTTAGAACAGAACAATTGTTCAAGGTGAGTGCATAATAGCTGTAATTACTATTATTGTGATTGTAGTAAAATCAATAGCATCAGCTTTTCACATTTATATATATATATATACCTTTAATTTCTTCAACCTGGGGGAATACGATACACTGTGAAAGATAAAAATATTATATATTACCAATTTTCAGGTATGAAAATGTGAACATGAGAGATGCTTATGATTTTCTTGAGAATACTTTGCAAGGAAATGGTGAGCTTAGTCTTTATTTCAAATCATATTGTATTCTAATGATTATATGTGACAATAATAGAGCTAATATATGTTCCCTAATGAACTTTTCTAAAATAATCTCTGTCTCCATTCAAAAATTTCCTAGTACTCGTCCTGGAATTGGAAACTGATTTTCCTCCACCATCAGTGAAAGAATACTGATTGATCCCTGCACATAAGAACCTTACCAGGCCAGTCATGGGTATCTTGCCTTCTTTGATTCTGGCATAAGGTTAAAAGACAGTTATGGTTTGTGATGTTCCCTACTGTTTTTTCTAAAAGACACCATAATTCAATTTTGAAATAATTTTATAAGCTCTGACCTGAATTTAAGACTATATACACCAACCTTAGACTTTGTAGGGAATGCACATATGTTGTCAATTCCAATGTGAAATGTGACTCGTGTAAATGTACCCACCTTTGGTAAATCACTGGCATTTTTAGGTATTTCATAACAAGTCTGTTTACATATATATGTTATATAAAATTATTTATTCCCTGTAAGTAAAAGTGAAGGATGGAAAAACAGGTGATTGATATATTGAGCATATAATTTAAGTAAGGCTATTTAGAGCCAGGCAAAAATCAATGTGTTTTCAACTGTGTTTTATAAGAAAATAGTAAAAGAGACCCCCTGGTATTTTACTTCATGTGCTCAAATCTTTGTCCTTTATAAATCTTTAGAAGAGATGACATGTCTATCCTGGAACAACTACATCCTAGGAAAAAGTCGATAGATGCTAGTCTACAAATCAGTGTGGTTGCATGGTGCCTGGCTTCAACAGACATCTTAGTCTCTACTTGAATAATACTTTAGCATACCACTAAAATTCAGATAAAAGGATATTGAACAAATGGAAAGTACAGTTTAACTCACTATGAAGTTTCTTATATGAATGCTGCTCTATTTGCACACTGTTAAGCTGAGAACAAAATTCATTTTAGATGTTCATTGCTGAAAAGCACTGACAAAAAAACTATAACTTGAAAAATATTGTCCATGATTGCTACAAAATTCAAGTTATGAGATACTTGCTAAGTAGAAGCTGCAACAAACCTTACTTCTTCCAGGCATATTTTATAGGAATACTTGTGTAGACAGATGGGAATCAACTAGCAATTATTTATCTTTGGTTATTGGAAGATTACACCCAGAAAAGAAGAAATGAGTGTTCAAAGCAGATCAAATGAAGTGACAAATAAAGTACCTTCTTGGCAAAACTTAGTATAATTTTTGCTCAAAGGTTCCTCAGAATGCTGACACTTGGGCTATAAACCATATTGCTATCTTGTTCATGGTTTCTTGTCCAGAACAGAGTGCTAAAAGGGATCAAGATTGTAAATTTTAGGTCTGTGGGCTTTTGCTGTTTTCTTCAGACTATAATCCTATCATTTTTAGCCTCGTAAATGTATGCAGGATGTTATCTAGGTTCCATAGTCAACACAATGTCTTGCATAGGATCTATAAATAATCTATGTAAATATTCACATTTCCAGGCATAGTTCAAACTTAATATGCACTTCAATGAAATGGAAATCATTTCCTAGCTCTGCCCACTGAGAAACTAGAAGCAATAAATCCCAGAAGTCATAAGTACATCCAGACCCCATAATTGGTTCCTGATACTATTTACCATAATGACACAAAGACTTTCTGTAGAAATCAGTGATTCTAGGTATGAGGCAGAGAATACACAAAATAAAAATTGAGTATCTTCTAAAAACCAGAAAGTACAAAGTGCTTAAAAATCTGATAAGGATCTATCAAAGGGGCATGAGACCCAACTGAAAGTCACCTATTAATAATAGAAGGAAAACTTTGAGCAGCAAAATAAATAAGGTAATACCAGAATATTACTCAATGTGTAATATAAATAAATACTCATGAATCCATGGTTATATAAAATATTAAGTAGATAAATTAATAGGTGAAAACTACACAAATATCTTGTAAAGATGAATTCCAGATAATTTAAGTAAAAATTATACCCTACAAATAGAGCAAAAGTCCTTATTATTTAAGTGTGGGCTACTCAGTGATTTACATTCGAGAAACCAGTGGACAAGATTGGAGAAGCCTGAAATACACTATATCAGATAGATAATAATGTTTCACAGTATCCGTGAAAAGACAAATTGATATTATTAACCTTTGATAAGGTACTTGGTATAAAGATATGGCAGTATGCTTTAAGATTTAAATTCTTGGAAAACCTATGGGGCAGTTCTTCCCTGTCCTATAGGGGTTTTAGTAGCAGAATTGACTCTAGGACAGTGGAGTTTGATGTGATAATGGAAGATTATCTCTGTGCATTCCTCCCAGGAGTGTGTGTGTGTGTATGTATATATGACAAACTCAAATTGCAGAACATTACAGAATTCCTGATTGGTTTCCTTTAAAACAGTCAAGGCCATGAAAATGCCAGGCTACAAGAAATAGGGAAAACATGATGGCTAGGATTAATGTACTGTTCCAGATGGGTGCTTGGGGTAGAAAAGGACATTATCTAAAAACTTTAAAAGCTGAATGAAATATGGATGTTATTTAATTTAAAATAATCAGTGTTGTTTCATTATTTACAGAAACTATGCATACTAATGTCATTACCAATAGAGGAAACAGTATATACAACTTACCTTGTAAATATTCTAAAGTAGAAAGTTAGTTACATTTACATCTTTAGCATGAAAGTGATATGTTTTTCTGAAATAAAACTAAAACCTAAATATATTAAGATAAATAAGTTAAAAATTAAAATAAATAACATGGCTTAAATATATTTTAACAGCTTCTGTCCTCATCTACCAATTCTTTTTTGATTATGTAAATTGGATGGCTAATATTTTGTTACTGCTTTAATCTGACAGCCCACTCAAATAGTGGAGACTGATCCCTTGACAATTCTTTAGAAGGAAGATGAAGAGGCATCATTTTAAATTTTAAACCTTTGTCCTAGAATGTCAGATGCTTCATGGCCTGACCATGCTAAAAGAAATTCACATGAGCAGCATCATTTCAACACAACAGTTTTTAATCATGTTGATCTCAGTTAAGAGCAACAATTTCTCCCTCAGAATATTCATGTTCACAACTAGAAGAGGTTTTCATGCTTGAGTTTTATTCTGTTACAGCTAGAAGTTAGCTAGTTGAAGAGTATCATTAAACTTCTCCATAATCCCTCTTCACCCATATTTGTCATGTGCATTAAATGATGCTGCATTTATTCAGTATGCTCCAGAGAAACATAAAATAGAAAGACATAGGGTGGTAGTTAGCAGGATGGCTATATGTGTAGGCTATTAGAATTTTATAATTCAGTACACACTTTGCTAACTTAAATCCTTTAAAGTGGTTCTAATAGAAGACATTCTTTCCAGTAGCCTGTTATTTATTTTGACTAGTTTAGATATCAACATAAAATTTCTTTGGTTAACAGCTACGTACAAATACTCAGACACTTGCAGAAGAGTTTGGTTGCCTCAAATCAGGTGAGTATGTCCTTGAGAGTTGGCCACCACTTATATGAGGGACATTAAAATGTTCATGGAAAATTTCCTTTATCATTATTATTTCATTTTTCTATGAACTTTTTGAACTATCCTCATATATTTCACTGAAACCGGGATTCAACAATCTATAAAAGAGTGGGTCTTTATAATAGCTAATTTTTGTGATATTTAAAATAGAAATTACGCTATGAAACATTAATTCACCTAAAGTCTCATAGACGTAGAAGAAACTTTCAGCATGATGAAAATATACAAAGTCACCTAGGTGAAATGTCAACTAAAACCACAAGTAAGAAGCATGCCAACATCAGCCATGGAAGGATATAAAGACTGTAATCTGAAGACAAAGGAGGGAATAGAAACAGGGCATAAATCTTAAGAACCCTTGTTTGCAGAAGTCTCTGGATAACAGTGGGAAACATTTCTAGGATCTATATAGGAAGTAAGCCTTCAGTAATTTCCTTCCATGCATAATATAGGCATGGGAGGAAAATGGTTACTAGACAGAGTGCATTAGAGAGGTGAGCATAGAAGATAAAAAGGATAAGCCTGACTTGAACAGTAAAGCCTTGTCTGCTGATTGCCCCCTCTGAAGCATGGTAAGCCTGATCTGGTTTTCAACATCTTCTGTATTTTTGTCTGTTCATATTGTGGATTATTTCAGATGTGTTATGTGATTGGGAGTGACCCGCTTGAATTTTTGTTACATGTTTTTTAGTATGTGAAACCCAGGATTGATGAACCTGTGGGAACAGCAAGTAGAATAAGGGTACCTTGGAGGGCACAATGGTGGGGACTGTTGGGAAAAGGGAGTTGATGTCAAGGAGTTCAAAAAGGAAAAGAGTTCTTTGAAACTGATTATGGTAGCAAGTTTACAATACTGCTTGATGTGATTGAACTATGAAATGATATGATAGCTCAATTAATTCTCAATAAAATGGTTGTGGGGGGAAAGAAAATGTATACAACAAAACCATAAATTATTCAATCATTTCTACATTTATAAATCAATGGCATTAATTTTTTTCTTCATGTTTTGCAATCTTTATTGCTATATTTTCAAATAACTACATTACTATTACATAGAGCCAATGCAAGCCAATGTTTTTTCTCCAATTCACCCACATCTCATAATCACCAAATCTTCTTTGTTTCATATAATTCTTATTTCATGTGAGATTATGCAATATTTTCACCTTTTCAACTAAAATTTTGTTCAGCACGACATTTTCTAGGGTCAACTATGTTACAGTTTCTATCATGATTCATTTTCATGGTTGATATCTCTTTCTATGTACATGCCACATTTAGATTATCTGTTGATAGACATTTCCAGTCTTGGGTATTTTCCGAAGTACTGAAGTGAACATTGGGGTATACAAAATGTTTGTGCTCCTGCTTTCACTTCTTCAGAATATACAACTAGGATGATTAGTACTGAGTACATGCTAATTCCTTTAAAATATGCTTTTGCCTTTATTTATTTATTTTTAAAGTAATTTTATTGGGGGCTCTTACAACTCTTATCACAATCCATCCATCCATCCATCCATCCATTATTTCAAGCACATTTGTACATTTGTTGCCCTCTTTATTCTCAGAACATTTTCTTTCTACTCGGTATCAGCTTCTCATTTTTCTCCTTCATCCCTACCCTCCCTCCATAATGAATCTTCGATAGTTTATAAATTATTATGCTTTCTTCATGTCTTACATTGTCCAGTGTATCCTTTCACACACTTTTCTGTTGTTGATCCCCCAGAGAGTGGATTATATGTAGATCATTGTGATAGGTTCCCCCCTTCTCCCCCACCTTCTCCTTACGGTCCTGGTATTGCTACTCTCATTATTGGTCCTGAAGGGTTTAATCTGTCCTAGATTCCCTGTGTTCCAGGCTCTTCTCTGTACTAGTGTACATCTTCTAGTTTAGTCAGATTTGTAAGGTAGAATTGGGGCCATGATAGTGGGGGGAGGAAACATAAAAGAACTCTAGGAAAGTTGTATGTCTCTACAGTGCTACACTGCACCCTGACTGACTCATCTCCTCCCAGCAGGTTAAGGGATGTCAACTTGCCCACAGATGGGCTTTGGATTTTCACTCTGCACTCCCCCTCAATCACAATGATGCAATTTTTGTTCTTTGATGCCTGATCCCTGATCCTATTGACACCTCATGATCACACAGGTTGCTGTGTTCCTTCCATGTTGGCTTTGTTGTTTCTCAGCTAGATAGTCACTTGTTTGTCTTTAAGATCCCAGATGCTATATCTTTTGGTAGCTAGACACCATCAGCTTTCTTCAACACATTTACTTATGCAACCACTTTGTCTTCAGTGAAAGGGAGTGGGTGGTAACAACCCAGGGACAAGGAAATAAGGAGTGAACCAAAATCGATGGTGAGGAGGGTTTGGAGGGTATAGATATAGCTCAATTAAGGGCAATATAACACAGTAGAATTACTGAAATCCAAATGAACATGTCCCAAGTGGGACAATAGGAAAGTAAAAGGAAATAGAGGAAAGAAATCGAAGTCAAGGGGCATTCATAGAGGTCTAAATAGAGGCATGTACATATGTAAATATGTTTATATATGATGATGGGGAAATAGATCTATGTGCATGTATTTATAGACTTAGTATTAAGGTAGCATATGGACATTGGGTCTATACCCAACTACTCCCTCAATGCAAGAACATTTTATTCTGTTAAACTGACATTCCATGAAGCTCACCTTCCCATGTATATGCTAATTCTGTGTTCATCTTTTAGAAGAACTACCAGACTGTTATATTATATGTTAATCATTTTATCTCCATTTGTGAAACAAGGTTAATCTAGGAAAGAAAAAAGAGAATCCTCACTGCCATAGAATCAAATCCAACACAAAATGAAACTTTGGGACAGAGTAGAACTGTCTCTGGAATTTGGAAACTAAATCTTTGGGGCAATAGAAGATTTAATTTTCCACCATGGAATAACTGGTGGATTCAAAAAGCTTATATTATGGTTAGAGGCACACTGCTTAGCCCACTTTACCCCCAGGTTTCCTTCAAAGGATATTGTTGGGGTTTTTTTTGGGGGGGGCATCACTGCCCTCTGGTGGGAATAGGAGGCCCAGCCTTGCTCCTAGAGAGCTGCTGCTGGATTTGAACTGCCAACCCAATGGGTCGCAGTCTGGCACACAATCACTGCGCCACCAGGGCTCAGCCCGAGATATAGTTGTTTTATAGGGATGGTAAATAGAATCAAATTAAAAAGTTCACCTAGTTTTAGAATGAGATAATCCATTGCAAAATGCTAACCAGCTCCTGGAAGGTTATAAACATTTAATAGATGTTATAGTGAGATGACAGTGGCCTAGACTACATCAATGACAATATTTTTGAATAGAAGTGCATGGATTTGATACCTCATATGGAGGTTTAATCATCAAGATTTAGTAATGTGGATTGGATGTGCTCATTGAAGGAGAAGAATTTGAATGATAAGATCGCTAGATTTTTGTGATATGTAGTAGAATATATTCTCCTGCAGAAAGAAAGGCTGTCTAGGATAGACTTTTGTTATAGAAATTTCTCTTTGTGTTTTTTATATCACACAAGCCAGAGATGAAAGAAAGGACATGAGTAATTGTCATATATAAAAAGAAAACAATAAAAAAGAACACATTTTAGATAACTTAGTGTAAGATGAGACAAAATAATAGTAATTTATAAATTATCAAGGGTTCATGAGGGAGGAGGAGCAGGGAGGGAGGGGAGAATGAGAAGCTGATATCAAGAGTTCAGGTAGGATGCAAATATTTTGAGAATGATGATGGCAAAGAATAGACGAATGTGCTTGATACAATGGATGGATGTATGGATTGTGATAAGAGCTGCATGAGCCCATAATAAAATGATTTTTTAAAAAAACTTTACATGAGTTATACAAAAACCTTAACTTTGTGTTGTATTCATAAACATTGGCTGAGCTATACAAGCAACTCTCTACATTGTTTATTCCAACTGTGTAAGATCTTACAAATGTCTACTGTACTTTCATAGGCAGCAAAGAGCTCCGTTGATGTATGTGTGTTTAGCCTTATATTAAATGCATTTTATAAATACCCTACCTGCTTGTCTTATAGAATAGAGCTGTCTTGGTATGCTAGTGGTTAAAAAACTTGAGTGCCTATTCTTGCTCTCCTTGATGACTGAGAGTACCTTCATGCAAGCATCAGCCATCTAGAAGGGATTGTGATAAGTGGATATCCTATATAAAGTCTACAAAACTGTTCAGATGGAAGAGCCCATCTCAGTCTGTGAGACCAAAACTAAAAGGTCATCTGAATCTCCCA